>OY743188.1:5607500-5940681 GCA_963555705.1 Ligustrum vulgare | reverse complement strand
CCTCCTGTTGCTATTTAATTTGATTACCAATAAAGGCAGTCTAATTTTCCTCACAAAACAAATTGAAATATTAATTTAATCAAACTTCAAAACATAGAAAGGAAAGAGGAATCTAGCGCACACTCATTGACTGCAAACAAACAGGGCAGAATTTGAGTGGGAGCAGCTGATCCCATGCCAACCTTAAAATATTTGATAGATGAATTAGAAAATTTAGATTTCACAATTTTGTCCTGACGCTTAAACTTTTGTATATGAAAATGTTAAGGATGTAATCATCTAAGGCTAACATGGTAATTTAGCTCACAAATTTTTTTCTCTTACCTTACACACCCATGTTCTACCATCATTTTCCCCACTCTATAAAAATCCCCTGAATGTCATCCAAGAGAATCTCTGGTGATTGGTAAGTTTTCCCTTTTCCTTTCTGCTAAACTAGAAAGTTATATTTTTGTAGAAAAAGTTTTAGTTTTGAAGCAAGGGTTTCACTTTGAGATTAGTAGTTTCCTTCAGATAAAAAGAGGTGAGTTTGGCTTTTCACCGTGTTTTTTCTTGGCATTTTATTATTCATCTCTTGCTCAATGATTGAAAAATTCGTGATTTATCATTTATTGAGCATTTTTCCAAAGGAAATATGTTATTAGATTCATAAGATTCTTCAAATTAGACGAAATGAGCCATACATTTTATAAAATATTTATAATATTCCTTCCCTTTCACGGTTCAAAAGCAATAAAAGCAAGCGAAGAACCCCAAACAAAGCATTACAATCACAATCAATTAAAGTAACAAAAACAATATTCTATTATACAAAAAGAGAATAAACTCTTTGCCAAAGAAAACAAAATGCTGCAGATTGAAGGAAAAGGGGGATTTTTAACCATTATCGCATTCAAGAACAAAAACACTCACTTTAGCTCGAACTAATCATGCAAATTACAGAAGGAAGCACCAATCAAACCAAATGGACAGTAATGATGGCTGAAATAAATTTCTCGAGACAGTAGTCTACTTCTACTATAATAAATGTGTGATTGATGTATGGTTTTGCCCTTTTATTTTTCCCATTCAGTTTAGCCTCCATTGAAGTTTTAGTAATATGTAACGATAAATGACTCAACAATGAAGAGATTCTTATGATTTTTTTATTTTTTTTTAGTTTGCAGTCGTTATTAATACATTAATGTTATGTTATAATAATCTTCAATCAGTATAACAGTGGTCGACATAAATTATGTTTTATTATCAATTCATTACCCCTAAATCCAAAAACCATGACTCCGACCCAGCATAAAACATAGCTACACTATCTAGAACGACTATTGATTCTCGAAAAAAATAACTAAACAAATAACATGAATAAAACCTAAAAACCAAGTAATGCCCCCAAAAACTATTCACCGCATATCAAATAGACAAGCATAGATTCATATTATATACGTAAGCAAGTGTGCAAAAATATCAAAGCATCACATACTGTTCCGTGTAGACTAAAAATAATGTTATATCCTGAACTTGAACCATTTATGCAGAACAATAGCTAAAGAAGAAGAATCTACCAAAAGTGGAATTAGCGGGTACAACGACGTCGTACAGGTTTTGCCCATATGAAACCGTGATGCTTATTGAACTAGGCCCATGATCAGAAGCATCGTCCTCTTCTCTCTTGTGAACATCATTATTGCTGCTTTTTCCGTTTTCTGGGCTTGAATTTGAACCCTTCATTGCAGAATCTACTAGGGTTTGTAGAATTAAACAAAAATTAGAGGTTTGGATTTTTTGTTTAGAAAATAGTTAAAGAGTAGGGAGTCTTGGTCACAACTGACGGTTGGATTTGGTGGATTTAATTTGGGTAAATAGCTCTAGCGTTTTCAGAAAATCGTCAATAACGTTTTAATTTTGAAATTTACATCCCCTAAATCACCTTTTACAACGAAATAGTCTTTTCATCAATCACCATTAAATTCATTCATTCGAAAATATGTATAATTTGCACATTTCATCCCTAACATTTAAAAGTTTTATGAAATACATCATCATCTTTTCATTTTTTGTGCAAAATATATCTAAATCACTTAATTATTGCTAAATACACTTTTATTTTTAGAATAATGTTATTTTAATACCCAAGTTTACTATCCTATGTGTCACCTCCTTCACATGAGGTGTGTGAGACCTCATGTATTAATTAACGATCTCACCCTCCATGTGAGGTGGTGTCATAAAAGATGATATCCTGTGTGTTCAAATAACATAATCCTTATTTTTATTATTAGTTTTCCATATAAAACAACAAATTTACCTTCTCTCTTTAAATAAAAAATTAATTATACTACAAAAATCAATTTTTTTTAAAAAAAAAGTGCAAATAAGTCATAATTGAATAATTACAAAATTTAAAAATAAATAAAATAGCAATATGAGATATTTACATATTTTAATTTAAGATCATACAAATGTATAAGAAAGATTATTAATTTAATAAAATTATTTACTTCATTATTTAATATAATTTTGAAATTCAAAAAAACTTTCAAACATTCCTTTATTCTTATTAAACTTAACATTGTGATAGTGTACACATGTAATTTAAATTTATCATAGAATCCTACCAATTTTGAATTCAATGGTCATTGATCCAAAATTAATTATTTGATCAATAAGAATTTATGTGTGAATCGTGATTTTATCTATTCGTTCAATAACAGATAAATTCAAATTAATTGTGAAAATTTTCATAATGACAAGTTCAATAAGAAGGAAGACCAATTAGAAAGTCTTTTGAGTTTCAAAATTACATTAAATAATGAAGAAAATGATTTTATTAAATTAATAATCTTGTTGATATATTTATAAATTAAAATACGTAAATACTTTATTGCTATATTTATTTTTTATTATTTTTGCAATTGTTCAATTATGACTCATTTGTACTTTTTGAAAATTTTGAAGTTGTGAGTGCAATTAATTTTTAATTTCTTTTTTCTATTTAAAGAGGGAGAGTAAATTTATCGTTTTATATGGAAAAATAATAAAAATAATGTATTTAGCAATAAAAATTATTTAGAGATGTTTCGTACAAAAAACGAAAGAATAGAGATGTATTCCACAAAACTTCTAAACATTAGGAACGAAATGTACAAATTACCCATCTTTTCTAATAGTTGAATCTAACTGTACTTGACAGTAGGATTATTTTCGCAAAGGAAGATGACTTTGAGGGTGTAAATGTTAAAATTGAAATGTTGGGGATAATTTTTACAAGTGCAAACGTTAGGGACCTTTTGTGCTATTTACCCATTTAATTCTAGATTGATATAGGGCTTAATTGTTTCAAACCTGTTGAACTTATACTTGGTGTGAATTTCCTCACACAACTATGCAATGTTTTTCAAATCTCACCCAGCTTCATAAAATTATACTCATTCCAATATCAACATCATAAATTTGGATAAAATTACCATCGCAAATTATTTTGCTCAAAATGTCAATTTATCCTAGACTTTCGATTTTTGGTTTTTGATTTTTTCCCGCCCAATCTTTTCTCTTTATTTCATGTTGGCCCCTACTTTCGTTACATCATTGGTCCCTCAACTTTCAAATTTCGTCACTTTAATCCTCATATTTGAGTTTTGTTTCGAAAATGCCCTCATTTGTATGCAACTCAGGTCCTTCAACTTTATGATTTCTTGCTCATTGGTCCTCAAATTTCACTTTTCTTTCAATTTAGTCCGTTTGAAGAGTTTACAACTTCTTTGAAGCTTTGAGGTTCAAATTCTAGAATTTAGATCAGGAAATCAAGGCAATAAGATTTTTCTATCATTTCTCGTTTGCTATGTCTATATTCAACCTCAACTTTCTCTTTCAATTTTTGGTCCGACCATTCTCAAACATTGTCTCATATGTCCATTTAGACGAGCTTGTTTCCTCTTTGAACCTGTGCGAAAATACATATTCAAATAACGAAACATTTCTCGATTCCATTATCGTGGTTTTATGAATGTCGTGAATCTTAGATTCGTATACAAGAAATCGATCAACACCACTGGTGTGCACATATCCAATGAAAGTGTAATCTAACAGCTTTCAGACCAATTTTCACCTATTGTGTTGGTACGGCCATTTTGGCAAAACACCCCACACTCGTAATTATTTGTAGGAAGGCTTCCTCACTTTCAATAACTCGTAGGGGGTCTTATCTTATTTCTTTCGGGGCACCTTGTTTAAAAGGTAATTCTTGAAATCTTTCAAAGCTGAAGGTATCTTTCAATGATGGAAACCACTTGGAAATTTTCACTCAAAGTCATCCCCTCGGAGTGAATCTCAAGTAGAATCACATGGAATTCTAGTATTTGTCTGATCACAGTCTTTGAATCCACCATCTTATATTCCAAGAAGCGGCCATCAAGAAATTTCCTAACTCCGACATTCTCGATTTTATATTTTTATGTCCTAAGACTCTCATAAATCCTTAGCCATTTTTATTGTGTTGTACTAATTGTACAACAAATCTACCAAATTGTTCATGACATAATTTCCAACACAATAAATCAGAATGCTTTCAAGCATGCACTGCACTGATTGCCTAAATGTCTCATTCACCCTTTTAGAGTACTTGAGCATTCTCAATCAAGAATCTCGCAAGACTCTAAGTGATCAGATAGAACATCATCTTCTGCTTCCACCTCTTGAAATTCAACTCATTGAATTTCTCCAATTTTCCCAATGTGTGAAGCACGGCCAAATAATTTTTCATTTATTTCAAATTCCGATTGCCAACACGTGCAGTATCAAATTTGCGGAAATACTCTTAAATCTTTTCATAAGTCAGTAACTTAAACAACGTCACTTGACTGAGATTTCAAATCACTTTACTTTAAAATAAAATTCATTCATTTAAAAAGTAAAAATAAAATATTTAATATAAGATCTTGACTTTAAATTCTTTTAGATAAATAGTAACAATAATAAAATAGTGAGTTTGACAGTTTAAACACAAGATCTTATTCAGTGAGTTCACAACTCACAGGTCGTCACCTAGCACAGCACTATCTGTCTCGTCGTCTGAAGATCCGTTCCAATGCCTTTTATTTCATTTCTCTTATTACCTGAAATATTAAATATATCGTGGAATGAGTATACACTTTCTCAGTGAGTGAAGTATGTGCACATGTGCTATTGCACGTAGACAAGTCAATCTCACACATTCAAGATTTATTCTAGTTTACTTATTAAATCAATCAAGTCTATATTCATATCTCATAGTCACGTCATATATTCAAGACAAGGCTCAAGTAAAGTTCAAGATAAGTTAATTTAGATTATATGTATTTTAAGTAATCCAGTCCAATCAAATTAATTCCATATATTCAAATAAAGTAATATTCACATATTCTAGTCAAGTCATACTGAATATATTTAAAATCAATGTAAAAACATGTCTTACATATTTAAAATAATTAATTTCTATACTCAAGTCATATAATCAAGACAAGTCGAGGCAAGACATATATTCAAGTCGAGTCAAGTTCATGTATTCCAATCAAGTTAAACTCAAATATTCAAGAATTTTGCAGATGTATGTATTTTCAAGAGATCATGACTTTTAATGGGGCCCATATTACAAATCAACTACTATCCCGAGCGTGCACAAGCAGGGAATTTATCCTCGAGTTCAACTGTGGAGTTTATTCCACGAGTTCTTTTACAAGCGTGATTTCTATACCACGGGTTTCAAGTAGGGAGTTGAGATCCTTGAAATTCATTAACAAGAGTAAACACATCGTGATCCAATTACTGGACTTCGTGGTACGTATATCAAGACAAGTGGGATAGAGTATGACTGTAATATCATGCAAGAAGTTCATTTCTATGCAATGTATAAGGAAAATCATTTTAATGCAATGTAAACTTACTATTCTTTTACTATTATCATTTTCTCTCTAGTTAATGAACTTAATATCACATCAATAAGAACAAGGTTTATCCAAGATGTTCAAGTAATACAAGAATCATTGTATGATAATTAAATAATTCACGTAATATAATATTAGTGATGATCGATCCCGTTGGTCATTATTTTACTTTAAACAAGTGGATAACAATATTCAATAACTATTAATGTTACGACAATATTAACAATATTGAAATAAAAAATGAAATACTTATAAACGAAATCTTATCAAACTTATATCAAGTAAACAAATAAACATATTCCACTCATCTCGTTCCAAGAGTATCAGAAAGAAGTTCTTTACTTTGCAGATGTATTGATACATGATGTCCATGTATTGATAGATGCTATCTGTCCTGAGGTATTGATACATGTATCGATATTTGCAGGAATTTCAGCGTTTCTTGACTTATTTTCTGGACTTTCTTCAAGGCTTTACTATATTTGATGGAACAAAATATCATTTAGGATATTAAGAATATGTTATGAGATTAACATGTCTTAATCCTAACAAAAGATTTAAGCATAATCCTAACTTGAAAATTCTATAATTTTGGAGAGGAAAACTAATTTTTAACGGATTCTTAACCAAACTTTTAGTGTGAGAAACTAGTGGAAATCAATAGCTATTTATAGAATTAAGTGGTTGGACCGAATTGAAAAGCTATGGACACAAAAGAACTTTTTCTTAATTTTACATTTAAATATCAAATTGACATCAACTTTGAAGCAGGAGGTGGAACGTCCAAAGCAAGCAAGCAGGAGCTGGATTACACATATTGGGTGACTAATCAAATCTATAAAGGAGGTGGTGACATCCTAGGTGAACACATCATGCAAGAATTCTTACAAAATTCAGTTTTGTGCGGCCAAGTTTGAGATCGGTTTTTAGGTATCAAACATAGTTAAAATCTTGGTTTCTTGGTGCCATTTCGAGGTACTCATGGATTACTTTAATGTGCAATTTATGGAACAAGAAACGGATAATCGAGGATGAAGTTATGGTCTTCCAAAGTAGGTCACTTAAAATAGTTTTCGTAACCGTTTTTACTGTCCTAACTTTAAAAATTCACCGAGGGCTATCCGTTGGTCGGAATGATAAACCATTTCCATATTCTCGAAGTTCACTCCGAGAACTTATTCGTACATATATGACATGCAATCAAATGAGGTCAGGAGTACTAAAAAAAGTCTCGAACAAAGGGACACTTAAATATGTTTTTGACGTAACTTTTATTTATTTAATATTTTCGTTTCTCTTTCGTTTAAAAACATTTTTATTTCTTTTCATTCCAAAATAATTACATAAATTATAAAATACTTTTATTACGTCATAAGGGACAATAAATGACGTCAAAATTTTTGGATCGTTACACAATGGTTAATAGGAAAAGTCACAATTGGGGCTGCAGTTTGTGCCACTGTTTGGGTCACAATATGACTTGAAAATTTTACCACAATACGAGCCACAACATAACTTGGCATAGCCACAGCTTGAGTAACGGTAGGACTTGGTACTTGACAACTAAAATTTCACGAAACTTTAGTGGCTAATTTTGAAGTAATCCTTAATTTGGGTACTTAATTGCAATTTTGTGATGTTCTAAATCACAGGTGTACAATGTCGCATCCAAGTAATAAAGTGGAATTTTTTAATCCGAGTTATCGTTCCCACGAGGATTATGACTAATTACCAAAAGTGTTTTAATTTTCACTTTATTTGAATGATAGACGGTTGAGTTTGTGATGATTCTAAAAATTAAATTAAAAAGACAATGAACAAAGCAATAAATGTGTTTTTAAATCAATTAATGAAAGGTTGAGATTTCACGATTTCACGTAATCATTACCTTTAATTCTATCATTCAAATCTTAATCTACTAATGTGATCGGTCAAGCTCACCTATGCACATGAAATTCTCCTATCTGGTTTAAATCAACTCTACTTAATTAGTCAATCGTGTTTCTAGACAACAAGTTATAATGATTAGGTACATAGAATACAAGAACTCAATCAAGACCGTAATAACAACAAACGTATATTTCTATCGCTCGTTCAATTATCGGGTTTTATTCCTAGATTTAGATCATTAACTCACCTCTCACATTATGAAAACGATCCATGAAATCAATGAATTAGTGGCCAAGTAATTCATGCGTTAATCATAAAATAAAATTATACACATGCAATCAATACGTAAAACTTGAACAATACAATTAAAAGCGTAAAATTACGCTACATCGTTAATCCCAACAAATAGTTTAGCTACTCATAATTAAAACAATCAAAACACAGTAAATAACTAAACTAAACATCATTAGTAAGTAAAAGTAACAAAGAAGAGTACTCTTGCACCAAGTAGTTATCTCCGTTGCTAGTCTTCTATCATCTTGCATTTGCCTCCAAAATCGCCTTCAAGATCTTGATGAGAGAAACTTGAATTATGTCTCTTGAATATGTGTGCAAAGACTCCTTTTACGTGCATGATATGTTGCTTATATATATTCCACAAGAAATCTAGGTAAAACAATGCTGAAATCTACGCACGAGTTTTTTGTCCCTCTGGGACGGACAACTGTGCGGCCGTGTAGTTGAACCAAAAGTGATTCTGTAAATTTGAGAATTCTAGCGCGGCCACAACAGTACAAATTCTTCATTTTAATTCCTTCTTTCCAGGTGTGATTAAGTAGCACTTTATTTGTACGTGAGTCATTCATCTTCTGATTGCAACAATTAAATCCCACGAACTTTCCAAGCACTTTAATTCTTTTTTCAAACTTCGATTCATTTTCAATTAAGCTCTCAAATTTTGATTTCTTCCACTTAGCTCTTCTTAAAAATCCTAGTTGACAACACCAATACCTAATTTCTTCTTTTTAACTCCAATTGGCTTCCAAATGTGCAGTTTCCACTTTATTGCTTCATTCTTTCATGTTTGGAAAAGATTCATACAATGTAAATAAATATAAAACAATTATATAGTAATTATTCAAGAGTGGCAATAATTTATTCTAATTTAGATATATAAACAAGTGTATAAAATGCACTTATCATTTTGCAAAGCTTTAGTTGCCAATTTAGAAGAGTTTCAAATTTTAGGTGCAAATTTAGAAAATTTCCAAACTTCAGGAGCTGAGTTGTAAAAACCCAAAACTTTAAGGTCCAATTTTAATAATTAATTACATTAGGAGCTTAAATTATAAATTCCTTGATTTTAGGGATCAACTTTAATTTTTTAATAATATTGGAAGACCTCAGTGTGCAATAAACCAATAAAACCAAAAAATTGCACAAGGAGTCCCCAAAATATTCTAATTTTTCGGTGATCCAGTTATGGTTTGAAACCCTAGCCTAGTCGTCGCCCAACAACCAGTAAGGGCACAGCCCTCCAATGCCATCCCCGGTGCTGTGTACCACAACTCGCAGCTGCGCCTCTTTAGCTAGCGTCAACGGTGGCAAAAGTCGCCGACCACACTTCTTCATCCGCACATTCACATGTTGTAATCAAATCTGGATTCCACTCTCCACACCCAATTCGATTTCAACTCAATGGACAAGACTTAATACCCAGCCGAGTTACACAACTCAAATCTCTACAACCGACATACACAACTCGAATACATACAGAATACATTTTTTTTCAACTATGAACCTAGACCAAGAACTTTTTTACAGAACCAAGCTCTATTGTTTCTTGATCACTTTATATGGAAATCAATCAAAATAGTACGTCTTAGAAACTTGCCATAAAATTCAAGAATTGTTTCTTTACTCAATAGCTCAACGGTACTTCCCCCTCTCCCCATTCAAGAAAAGAAGGAAAAATGCGTATTATATAATACTAGAACAATAGTTCTTCTAGGGAAGTGTTTTAGAAAACTGATAGACTTTCAAACATTCAAAGCAAAATACCATCTCGCCTCCATTCCCTTGTGGCCAAAAAGCTTGACGATTTTCAAGAGTTTAACATGGATTAACTCTAAATTTTGGTGCTAAGATGGCACAGAGAATATATCTAGCGATTCTGCTTTTCAAAAGCTTTATTCAAATGTTATGGGATGCAAGAAAATAGCCAAATTTCTGGCTTCAATTATGCAACAATGAGCAACAATCAAACTCCGAGAAAATCTGAATTTGTTGTTTTTAGAAAATCAACATGAAATAGCATCATCTCTCGTTTTTTCTTTCAGAAAATCAAATTCTTTCTTGAAAAAATATGTTTTAAGTTTGTAGGATAATAATTATCGAATTTGATAGAGAAAAAAACAAACGATAACCTGGAGCAATAATTTAAATATTGCTGAAAAATAGAGACTATAAATTCGAGCAGAATATGGAACTGAGGCCTGTGCAAGCACATTTTCGTTAAAACAAATTCATCCCCTCATCAAATTGCGTTTGAGATTTGTTCGAGCGTCTGTCTCCCAAGAAACAAAGAAGATCAAGCAGTAAACGTAACACGATGTTACCACTCCTACGAACTGAAATAAGTATGAACGATCACCAAACTTCCAAAATGAAAATATGGATAGAAAATGAAAAACATTTCATTACACAAAACAAAGAAGTGATTTTCATATTCTGTGAAAACAATGGGGAAATAAGGTTAAAGAACATGCAATGGAGTTACACAACAACTCCACAATTAACAATGTAAATTGCAATGGAGTCACATAATAACTCCACAATTAACAAGGCAAATTAATCCTCAATTAATTGTAATAATTTGGGAGTTATAGGAGTTCCAAATTGGAAGAAAAATATTTGTTTAATGACTAAACATGGACCACGTGAGATGAAACTCCAATTTCTCATTAATCCATTTTTCCAACAAATAGAATATTAAAAAACTCAGTTTTATCTAAAGTATACGTTATTTTAAATTGGAATAAAAGTTAACCCGTAAAAAGTAAATTAAAAAATAGATTTTTAAAAATCGATAACCACAATGACTTAAAAGCAACAGTCATTTTTGGATGCGCCTTCCCTTATTTTAATTTGACATTCATTATATGATTTTGACAACGCAAGTTTATAGTTTTTTTTTTTTTTAATAAATTTTTTGAAATAGTACATTAAAAAATTAATTTTACCTAGAGTGCATATGTCGAAAATGTGATGAAAGTTGATTCGTGAAAAAAATGAAAAATACATTGTTAAGTGACAATTTTAAACTGTTATAACTTTTACAACGATTGATGGTTTTTTAATTTGAAAATAATGAGATAAAGTATTGTGTGTCAATATTTTTTTATTACGATTTCATTTAAGCCCTAAAAGTTGACCAAACAAATTAAGAAAAAAAAAATTATGCATGATTTTGAAAATGGAAAGAAATTTAACTCGTAAAATAAAAATCGAAAAATAAATTTTTAAGGACCGGAAACCACAATGATTTAGAAAGTGAGTGATCATTTTGGATATGTGTTTGCCTTATTTTGATGATTGTTATATGTTTTGAAAATGAAATTTTGTATATTTTATGAGTTTTTCGAAGTAATACATTAAAAACTTGTGTGGTCTAGAGCGTATATATTAAAAATGAGATGAAACCAAACTCGTGAAAAAAAATGAAAAATACATTGTTAAGAAATCATTTTAACGTCCATAACTTTTGGTACAATTTACAATTTTATAATTCGAAAATACTATAGTAAAATATTGTATGAGAACTTTACATGATATGAAGATTTTGTTATTATGACTTCGTTTGTATTCCTAAAGTTGACCTAATGGAAAAAATCAAAGTAAAAAGAAAAATCACTAAAAGACAAAATAGCCTCGTCATAATGGAGTTAATTTTCCTAATGATAACTTAAATTATGTCTAAATCTTCAAGTGATCATTGAACTTTAAAATGTTGAGTTTTGGACACTAAATTTATTAGTTAATTGTCTCGATAATAACTGAACTATGTCTACGTCTTTGATTACTCACTGAAGTTTAAAATAGTGAGCTTTGGTCGCTAAACTTCTGAGTTAATTGTTCTAATAATCACTGAACTTACATTTATGTCTTGACTGATCATTGAAGTTTAAAATGTCAAATTTTGAACTCTAAATTTATCAAAAATGATGAATGTCAATCATTTACTTGATTTTCGTAACAGAATTGGCGACGCGACATACAGAATATACATGTGGCGTGGTGTCACGTCACTTTCAACTAATCAATCACGACACACCAAATTGTAAAACGTAAGAAATCTCTAAAAATGTCATCAATCAGTCACTAAACTTTTAAAAATGTCTAAACTTTAAGTTGATCGAGTTTTGGTCACTTAACTTAAAAAGATAACATGACTCACCTGAAAATTTATAAATGTTCTTTCAAATTACTAGTTGCATAGAACAAATCAATAGTCAAAGATGTTTTTAAAAATTTAGTGACTAATTGAAAACGTTCTTAAAAAATTCTTACTTAGCAATTTGATATGTCGTGATTGGTCAATTGAAGGTGATAGGTGCCACATGCACATTCCTCTATCATGTTATCAATTCTATTACGAAAAGTAAGTCAATGATTAACATCCACTATTTTGATAAGTTTAGTGATCAAGACTCGAAATTTTAGACTTTAGCGATCAGTCGATGACATATACATAAATTTAGTGATTATTGAGATAACTAACCCATAAGTTTAGTGACAAGAACTTGACATTTTAAACTTCAACGACCGGTTGAAGACGTACATATAATTTCAGTGATCAAAACTCGACATATTAAAGTTCAGTAATCAATCAAAGACGTAAACATAAGATCAATGATCATTGAAACAATTAACTCTCATAAATGAATAGTAGGCCAAAACCCATTCTTATAAGATAGTTAAGAAAAGAAAAAAATAGATAATTTTTGAAACTTATTTTTAAGGCATTTTGTGTTTAGATATTTTTTTGGAGACGCTTTAAAAGGGGACATTTCTATGCAATTGATGAAAAATTGAATAAAAACTTTTCCGACAGCACCACGAGCCAACGAAAGTGGAAGTTTTGGGTGGAATGTTTTTACAGTCAATTACGTGTGCGGCACGTAATTATAAAATAATAATAATAAAAAAAAATGTTTCGTTATTGTCACGTTCAACTTGTAACAATCACGTTTCTTATGAGGTAGCTTCATCACATTCGATATCTATGTTTGAATACAGGGACGGATCCAAGATTTTTGTTCAGTATAGACGGAAGTGGACCTTTCGAGTCCGTCCCGATTTTTTTTTGAATGAATAGGGCCAAAGCCTTAAGGGCGGTGTAGCCCCGATTTTGAATTTCATGTTTCACATTTCACGTTTGCAACTTTGGGTGAGAATTAGGTGTAAATTACAAATTTAGTTAAGAAAAAAAATACATATATAAGGTATTTATGATACACAATTTCAATTTTAAGACACAAGTTTAAAAAGTTCAAAAATTAGGTGATTAATAATAGAATAAAAAAATATAATATATTATTTATAAGTATTAAAATTAGATGATTCCATCCAACCACCCCATCCACCAACTAACCATCGTCCCAATCCACCGTTGTAGGAGTTCCAAAATCCATCTGACACCACCGCCACCCCCACCCACTCTTACATCCATCACCATGACTGATGCAAACTGCAACCAGAACCACCACAACCCCGATGCTCCCACCACCATCACATCACCATCTCCCACACACCATAACCACCACCACCACCACATAAATATCTATCGCTTCACCACCACATATGTAGAGATGTTGGAGAGATACAGTAACACACACACACACATAGAGAGAGAGAGAGAGAGAGAGAGAGAGACATATATATAGAAAATAAATCTTAGTAATTATAATTAATCAATCATATAATCAAGAAATCAGTTAGGCGTCTTTCCATTTCAAATAGGACACTCTAATTCTAAAAAATTTAGAGACGATGAAACATAAAATTTGTGATTTGGCTATGACATGAAACTTGTAAATAATCACATGTGACTTTGACCTAATTACATGTGACCAGTACACAATTGTAACCTGAACAACACACTTTAATATAATGCAGTAATTATTACCTGAACTACACACTTGTGACCTAAATATTTAAAGTGTGACATGTGATCGAATGCACCAAAATGTGATATGAGGAGCACATTATGACATAATGCATTGCATGTGACTTGAAGAACACACTTGTGACCTGAACAAACTAGTGACCAGATCATTTCAATTGTAATATGTGACCTAATACACCAAGTTGACCTCAAAAAATGACCACCACAACCAGTCACCTAATTCCTCACACACCACCGTCTTCTCCGACTGCACTAGTGCGGTTGCACCAACAAAGGAGCTGTTGTACCAAAATCTAAATCAAAATCAAGACCTCGATGACTCCTCACACCACCATCGTCTTCTCCAACTACACCAGCGCGACTGCACAACAAAGGAGCTGCTCTACCTAAATCAAAATCAGCACCTCCTTGTAATACAGCTCCGATAACGCCGCTTCTCACTCTCCTTCATAGTTGTAACGCACCACCAGAGGTGATAGTGTTCGTAGCGACGTTGCTTTCGAGATCCTTCACTACGCGCTGCTTCTGCTGGAGGAGTGAAGCATTTCTGGTGAGTGAAACTGCCTTCTTCAAAGTAGTCGTCGGGAGCTTCCTCTTTCTCTAGATTGTGAATCAGACTTAAATAGATCTGGGTGAGGGCTGTGTAGGTAGTTAGGGAGTGGATTCGCCAGCGGCTTCGTCTCTCACTGGTGAAATCGAGCTAAGTAGATTTGGTGTGATGGTGTGTATAGCATGGGCGTGGTTCGTCGAGTCATCACCATCGCCTATCACTGCCCATGCGAAGTCGTCACGGACTTCTATCAACGTGAGGTGCCGAGGAGTGTTTCATTGCTCCCTGCCTGTGCGAAGCATCTCTGAAAATGTCAATTTGAGATTTTTTATTTTAGGGATCTATACTTAGGGTATAAATGGAGGGGGGCAAGGTAGCTAGAGGTGAGGTGTAGGTGGGTTTAATTAAATTTTATTATTATAATCATTTAAAAATTTAATTACAACCTGATTTGTGTATAATTAAGCATTAAACCTGATTTTTGTTTTTGAATATTTAAAAATAGGGTAGGCTGTAATTTCCTCTTTAGTTAAATTAATTATATCCATTAAAAGTCAAGTCTACAATATTTGACTTTTCAATCAAATTTCAATCATCTACTCTCCTAAAAATCTTAAAAAAAACTCTTTTTCAAAAATACCAAACACACACTAAATGAGTTTCAAAGTTAAAGGACTGACAGAAAAATCAGTGTAGACAAAATTGGTCCATTTCTCAAAAAAAAAAAAAAAAAAAAAAAAAACAATTAAATGGGCCGACACAAAAGTTGAGTGCAGGCATATCAACACTACATGGGTCCGCCCATATTTGAATGTGACTTTGTTGAGTTACCATACCAACCAGTGGATAGAGATGACAAGAAACTTAATTCATCTCGAATTTGAAGAGCCCAGATCATAATGGGAAGAAATACCCGCAAGTCAATGGAACGGGATCATGGTAAGTCGAGAGGGATTGCTGGGCGGGTCATCAGTGCCCCGTCTCAAACCCACCCCCAATTTTTTTTTTTTTTTTTTTTAGAAATCAATGTATCAAAAATATATATATATATAAAATAACAAACTAAATGGGACGAGGGGCAGGTTTGGGTAGGGCAATTTTTTGAAAGATGAGGGTACGAGCCTCGTTGTCATACGACTCATACCTAGTAATGGGGGAGTCAAAGTTTTGAGCGTCAAGGGATGTGTGCATGTAAGAAGGAATGAGTTCATGATTGTAATCATGCCAATTTAATTTTTATTACAAAATTATCAAAAGTAATTATGAAAACTACGTATTCACAAATGTAATTCTTTTACATGTATCTAATTTTTTTATTATATAATTTTTATAATCGTTATAACTTTTGTTATTTGTTATTATTAAATTATATGATTTTTTTTTTTCAAAATTATAAATTACAATGTGTAATATGTGGCAGGCTAGAATTTATATCTTGCGGAGGCGAAATTTATGACTGTGGAGGGGGGAGGCCTCCTCATTCCGCCCTCTATTTTTGTTAACCAAAAGAATTGAAATCGAAAATTGTGAGTACCAAAATATGTAAGTTAGATTGATAGACTAAAACGACAGAATCATTTTGTCCATATAAAAAAATCTGCTCGTTGATGTGTTTCTATACAATTTAAAAATGAATACGAACATTAGATGGACATAAAAAAGATAAAATTAAACTGTCCATTTACATGCTAAATGGTAGAGCTGACTTGGACATCTTAAATTGATCTCTTTTGTCTTCATCTTTTCAAACTCGTCAATAAGATAATTTATTGGAAAAGTCTCAAAAATCTCCTTCTCAATATGCACAAGCATAGTACTCGACAAAAAATCATCTCTCATTCTATTTCGTAACATTGCCTTAATGATACTCATAGCCAAAAATACACGTTCTGTAGTTACTGTTGAAACTGTAATCTAGATTTTAATCTAAATCAAAGTCTATATGCTACTTTACACATCACATCAACTCATATATCAATACACATACACTCTGTTTGGCGGCCTTGTGCTGCCATTTTTTTTTTAGTGTTTTCTAGATAGATGTGTGGTTGAAAATTGGAGAGAGAAAATGTGCACGGTTAAAAATTAGTTTGGAAAATTGTGTTGTTTATAAATTTTATAAATTATAATTATTGCATAAAAGAACGGCGTGATAATCTCATCACCTCATTTTTGTCACCCTTCTTGTCAACCTACAAGTACAATTAACATTAATTCTCACATAACAAAAATGCTACCTGTACATGTTAATTGACATAAAAGTTGACATGTAGATGATGTGGATGAGTTATGGTTGTTGATTAAAAGATGATTTGATTTGTGAAAAAAAAAAAGGATTACCCCACATATGTTTTATGTCAATCTGTACATCAATTAACATATACATGTACCAAGATTGCCTCACATAATAGGGGTGTCTCTTTTTGTCCCTGAATTAATTCATCAATTATAATCGATCCCACAACCCAATGGATAAATCACAGTACATGCTTTTAAATAGAAGAAAGTCAGAAAACCAACAAAAGTAACCACACAGTCACTCCAAATCCCACACTGAATCCCAGTGCAGCACTTACATAAACCCAATTAATCTTATTAGTCTTCAAGTTGTGTAGCTGCTTGTCCTCAAAACTTGGGGGTGATACTCCCTCAACACTTGTGTTCAAAGGAAACCCCCATAGTCCTGTATTTCCTTCAAAGGAGGCTGGTGAAAATGTTTGAAACTGAGGACCAGTGGGGATTGTTGAAATTAAATTTAATATAGATGAATGTTCATCTAAAATCCACAAACATCATGCTGTAATTATCAAGATCGAAACTGAAGCGGAAGCGTACCTGAATCCATTTTACGTTTGATCGAACGGGGTTATGGCCTTCCAACTAATTCGTGGTTTTCTCCTTATGTTTCTTCTCTGTTGACGGGGATGCAGAGAATTATGAAAAACCACGCTCAATTGAGGACCATGACCTGTATAAATAGTTGTAGGGCAACTATCGTGTTTCAATGTTATTAAATTGGCCCCTCATCAATTTAAAACATTGAATCCGTCTCTACACTTTAATCTCACGACACTTAATACCCATTAGTCCTGAATAATCTTTAGTGGATCACTTTATTGACTAAGTCCTTAAGATAGCACCACACATTTTATTTTATACATGTTTGGCCCCATATTATTGAATTTTATCCAACAATCTCCCACTGGGCCATACATGTATCCTTACAAATGTGTACAACCTTATGAGCTCAAAAATTTGCTATCATTATTAAGGGTATTTCCAAAAAATCTCGTCCATCAATCATATCAATATAGGATCAAAACGACTTTCGTTACATTAATCGTAACTAAATCCATCAATGGTCACGTATACCAATACAACCAAATGACATAGATCAATCATGAGAGTGTAGTATGAAAATTACATGTTATGTGATCCAAACATGCCTATTTTCAATTGGTCCGACTTTATTCCTTAGGTGAGATCAATATCAAACATAATGTAACAGAGTAGAATGAACTGAATACTTTATTTCTGTACAGAAAATTATCCAAATACACAAATGTGTCCAAAACCAAAACATAAAGCAACCAAAATGCAAACTCCCACTAAATCATGATATCCTCAAGAAATATTATACTCATACGAGCAGTGTGCTCGTGAAAGACCTTGGGTGCTAATCCCTTAGTAAGCGGATCCGCAATCATGGAGTTTGTCCCAATATGCTCTATGGAAATCTGTCTACTCTGTACCCTTTCCTTCACAACCAGGAACTTAATGTCAATGTGTTTTGACTTAGTTGAACTCCTGTTGTTATTGGAATATAGCACTGCAGAGTTATTGTCACAATATAACTTTAATGGTCTTTCAATTCCATTCAGAATGCACAGCCCGGTGACAAAATTTCGCAGCCATATCCCATTATTAGATGCCTCATAACAAGCTACAAATTCTGCTGTCATAGTGGAAGAAGCTACGAGTGTCTGCTTAGCACTCCTCCAGGAAATGGCTCCTCCAGGTAGCAGGTATATGTAGCCTGATGTAGATCTTCTATTATCTTGGCATCCCGCAAAATCAGAATCGGAGTATCCTACGATCTCTAACTTATCCGATCTGCTGTATGTAAGCATGCAATCTCTTGTTCTCTTCAAGTACCTCATAACCCTCTTTGCTGCTTTCCAATGATCCATCCCAGGGTTACTTAAATATTTGCCTAGCATTCCAACAATGAACGCTATGTCTGGACGTGTACAAACTTGAGCATACATCAGACTCCCAACAGCTGATGCATAGGGAATCTTTTGCATTTCCTTAACTTCAAGATTATTTTTCGAGCACTGATTGAGACTAAATTTGTCTCCCTTAGCAACAGGGGTGTCCCCTGGTTTACTATCCTGCATGGCAAACCTTATAAGAACTTTATCGATATAGCTCTTTTGTGATAATCCAAGAATACCCCGAGAGTGGTCCCGGTGTATCTGAATTCCTAATACGAAAGAGGCGTCCCCAAGATTTTTCATCTCAAAATTCTTTGACAAAAAGCTCTTGGTTTCGTGCAACATGCCTATATCATTAGTGGCAAGCAGTATGTCATCGACATACAAAACCAGGAAAATATGCTTACAACCACTGAACTTGTGATACACACAATCATCAACAACATTTATCTCAAAACCAAACGAGATGATCACTTGATGAAATTTGTAGTACCACTGACGGGAAGCTTGCTTGAGTCCATAGATGGATTTCTTTAATTTGCAAACCATATTCTTCGAGTCTCCTGACACGAAGTTTTCTGGTTGCACCATATAAATCGTCTCATCAATGTCTCCATTGAGAAACGCCGTCTTTACATCCATCTGATGTAACTCAAGGTCAAAATGTGCAACAAGTGCCATGACTGTCCTGAAAGAGTCTTTCGTTGAAACCGGAGAGAAAGTCTCTTTGAAGTCAATACCTTCCTTTTGTGTAAAGTCTTTAGCTACAAGACGAGCCTTATATCTTTCCACATTACCTTTCGAATCCCTTTTGGTTTTAAAAATCCATTTACAACCAATGGGTTTCGCACCTTCTGGTAATGGGACAAGATCCCAAACATTATTGTCTTGCATAGACTTATACTCCTCATTCATGGCATCAATCCACTTTTGAGAGTCAGAACCCTTCATGGCCTGATGAAAATTGATTGGATCATTTTCCATCATTCCATTATTTTCCTCATGTTCTTGGAGAAATACTATATAATCATCCGAAATAGCATTTTTCCTTTCTCGAGTGGATCTCCTTAATGGTATTGTTTGTTGAGATTGTTGAGTTTGTACTTCTGGATTTTGGATGGAAGTTTCTTCAACATTATCATGCTGAGTTTCCGGATATACTTCTTGATCAATGACAGGTATAGAAACCTGCACATTGTCAAAAGTAACAGTAGGAATCGAAATCGATCATTCCTCTGCTTCTTCCTCAAAGATAATGTCTCTAACCTTATTTCTCCCCTCAAACTCAACATCCTCAAAAAATGTTGCAGTTCCCGTTTCAAAAATTGACTTAAGCGTGGGATTATAAAATTTGTAGCCCCTTGATCGCTCAGAATAACCAATAAAATAGCTGCTAACGATTTTGGAGTCCAATTTATCTTCATGCGGCCTATAAGGCCTTGCCTCAGCTGGACATCCCCAAATGTGGAAATGCTTTAGACTGGGCTTTCTGCCTGTCCAAAGCTCATAAGGTATTTTAGCAGCAGCTTTAGTTGGTACTCTATTCAGAATATAAGCTGCGGTCTTTAATGCTTCTCCCCAGAGTGATTTTGGTAAAGTAGAATGACTAATCATACTCCTTACCATATCCTTAGGAGTCCTGTTTCGTCTTTCAGCTACACCATTCATGCTAGGAGAACCTGGCATGGTGTACTATGGGACGATTCCACACTCCTCTAGGAATTTAGCAAATGGTCCTGGACGTTGTTCACCTGAACCGTCATATCTGACGTAGTACTCACCACCACGATCAGACCTAATGTTTTTAATTTTCTTGTTGAGTTGATTCTCAACTTCAGCTTTGAAAGCTTTGAACATGTCCAGTGACTCAGACTTTTCATGAATAAGATATAGATGCCCATAACGTGAGTAATCGTCTATGAATGATATAAAGTATTGTTGACCATTCCAGGAATCCGTAGGGAATGGTCCACAAATATCCGTGTGTATCAATTCTAAGACGTCCGAAGTTCTATTAGCACCTAACCTTTTCGTTTTGGTCTGTTTTCCCTTGATACAATCAATACAAACATCAAAGTCCGTAAAGTCGAGGGAATCCAAAATGCCATCTGACACAAGTCGTTCAACTCTAGTTTTTGAGATGTGACCTAAGCGCTTGTGCCATAGTTTTGCCGAATTTTCTTTATTTAATTTTCGCTTAGTACCACGTGATTCCACATACAAGGTTTCATTATATGATGCAATAGTATCAAGAAAATATAGGTTATCGTATGAACATAATGAACCAATACCAAAAATATTTGAATTTAAAGAAAGACTAAACTGACAATTTCAAAAAGAACAATAATATCCTGATTTGTCCAATAAGGAAATAGAAACCAAATTCCGTCTAAATGACGGCACAACAAAAGTGTCTTTCAAATCCAAATAAAAACCAGTTCCCAATAATAACCTAAAAGTTCCTATTGCTTCAACTTCCACCGATTTTCCATCGCCCACAAAGATGAATCTTTCAGCATCATTTGGATTTCGGTAGAACAGGCAACCCTGCATAGAAACACTTATGTGAGTAGTAGCACCAGAATCTAACCACCAAGTGTTTCTAGGTACTGAAGCTAAATTAACCTCAGAACAGACCAAATTAAGAAATGTACCTTTCTTTGCACGCCAAGCGTTGTATTTGGTACAATCCTTCTTTAAATGTCCAAGTTTCAGGCAAAAGAAACAACCCTCTTTGTCCTTATGTGGCTTCTTTTGATCTGGACCCTTAGCAACTTCATATTCTGTTTTTCTTTTCTTGCCCTTATCCTTAGAGGTACTTTCCAAGTTAGCAATTTCAGTTATATCCTGCCTCAACCTTTCTTCCTCTTGCACACAATATGAAATGAGCTCATTTAGAGTCCATTTCTCCCTTTGACAGTTGTAACTGACCTTAAACTGACTGAAATGTGCAGGAAGCGATATCAATACTAAATGCACGAGCAAGTCATCAGACAAGTCGAGCTTTAGTGTCTTAAGTTTTGAAGCAGTATGAGACATCTTCATGATGTACTCCCTTATGTTCCCCTTACCTCTATACTTCATTGAAATCAAGCTTTGCAGAATCGTGCTTGTTTCAGCCTTATCGTTTTTAGCAAAACGTTTTTCAAGTTCGGCAAGGAATTGCTTGGCATTAGTTACCTCTTCAGATACTGCGCCCCTAAAGGCTTCCGGAATGCCACGCTTAATGATCATTAGACTCATGCGATTTGAGCGTTCCCACTTCTCAAAGTTCCTCCTGTCATCAGGTGAACTTGCATCCGTAAGAGAAGCCGGTTGCTCAATCCTGAGAGCAAGGTCAAGATCCATGCAGCCGAGAACGATCAGTGCGTTCTCTTTCCAATCCTTGAAGTTTGACCCATCAAGCATGGGAATTGAATTAAGATTTGCAGATATTGTGGTAGCAGATGAATTAACCGTATAGAGAAGAAGATGGAAATAGCTTACATTAGTACTTTATTATGCAAATAATAATTTCAAATAATGGTAAGGCCCATCACAGGATACCCAGCACAACATCAATATTTAGTCTTTGGACAGAAATATTAACTTGTAAGTGGTACTCTCGATGTAGCAATCAAACACTGACAATAAGACATGTCAATCAATAAACCTTTCTTTGGACCGATTTATTGATCACACGTTAAACCAAATAATCGTCACGTGTTTATCACCACAGGTGCATGTGAAATTCCAGCCAAACATTGACCTTCCTTCGGGCCGATCAATATCCGCGTGAACAACACACACACACGAAACCTTTTAATATTCTAAGTTAATTAATTTCCACAAGAGAGGTTGCTTTGGCAACATGTTGCTTCAATTAATTCACTTCGAAATATTATATTTCTCAAAAGAGTCCGTCATACCAAAAATTTGAACCTGAATTAACTGTTTTGCATATATTTAAGGCTTCAGGATTTGAATTATGAAATTCAATACTTTAGGATTAAGTAATCATTAAGTTGGATGGTTAAATTGCAATTTAATTAAACTTGATTGGCCAATTATGGAATATTTTTAAACTTGAAGGACTAAATTGCAATTTTTCCAAACTTTAGCGGCTAATTAATTAAAATCAGAAACTTTAGGGACTGAATCGTAAAATTCAGAATCCTTAAAACCCAACTTAAATGATTTCTTAACTGCAGGGGCCGATTTTGTAAATTTAGAAGTCTGAAGGGCTTACTTAAAATATTTTATAAGCTTAGGGTTTTAAATAATATTTAAAACAAATTAGGAGGACCTAATGTGAAATAAACTTAATTTTCGTAATTGCAGAAAAGTCCCTCAAGACTTCAAATTTACAATCGAGGTCCCCTAAATCAAAACTGAAAAGAACTAGGGTTTGGAACAAACCCTAGCCCCGCCGCGCAAGAACGCGGCGTCATTGCTGGCGCCGCCCCTCACCCGTCACCTGCAGCGCCATCACCGGCGCTGCAGCCAATAACCTGCGTCGCTGTGTGCGACGCAGTATTCCGTCACAACCCACATCGCGCAGCGACGATCAAATCCGCCTCGCGCAGCGCACTGCAACCCCTTCTCCGACCTGAATCTACGCAACATCTCAATCACAATTCAAATAACCCACAACCACCATACACCACACACAACAACACAATCTGAATTCATTCAAAACCAAAAACTGAATCCATTATTTCCCAATTTCGAACCTTGCAGTGCGTATGTATATTTTGAATGAACTGTGTATGCATAATTTTCCAAATTTTATCAATATGCAGTGTTAGCATATGTATATATTTCGAAACTTTGAAATCAATCTGGCTGTCTATGCATATTTTCGAATTATTGAAATCAGTTTCGCATATACATATACGCACATAATCAATTTTCACATATATTCGTACAAAATTGATCTGATAATTCAACACGATGTTGGCTCTGATACCACTTGTTGAAATTAAATTTAATATAGATGAATGTTCATCTAAAATCCACAAACATCATGCTGTAATTATCAAGATCGAAACTGAAGCGGAAAAGTACCTGAATCCATTGTTACGTTTGATCGAACGGGGTTATGGCCTTCCAACTGATTCGTGGTTTTCTCCTTATGTTTCTTCTCTGTTGACGGGGATGCAGAGAATTATGAAAAGTCACGCTCAATTGGGGACCATGACCTGTATAAATAGTTGTAGGGCAACTATCGTGTTTCAATATTATTAAATTGGCCCCTCATCAATTTAAAACATTGAATCCGTCTCTACACTTTAATCTCACGACACTTAATACCCATTAGTCCTGAATAATCTTTAGTGGATCACTTTATTGACTAAATCCTTAAGATAGCACCACACATTTTATTTTATACATGTTTGGCCCCACATTATTGAATTTTATCCAACAGGGATCTTACCAAACAAGCTATTGTAGGATAGATTCAAGAAAGACAGGAATGTTAGACTTGTGAGCTCTTTCGGTATCTCTCCAGTTAGCTGGTTCTTTGAGAGGTCTAACGATCCAAGCTGTGCCAGATTTCCAATGGATTTCAGGATTCGGCCAATGAGAGCATTATGTGACAAGTTGAGAATGTAAAGAGATTTAGGCTGCGTTCTCTTTGTATTTTAGTTTCCTGTTTTCATTTTCGAAAATGTTTTCTATTTTCTCATTTTCTGAGACTTTTTTCGAAATTGCTGAAAACGCGTTTGGTTTGTTATTTCTGAAAACTGTCTTCGAAAATGAAAAGCTGGAAAACACGTTATGTTTAAAATTTTGCATAAAACTATTTCTGTATACTTGTAATTATATTCCTTGTGAATATAAATGAAATAAAGATGTCATATTTGAGTTGCACTACAAAAATAAATGAAATAACCCCAATCACACAATTTGGTTATGCCAAAAAAGTTCAACAATACATGTTTCCCTTCTAAAGTAATCGTTTCACGTTTGGGTAGCTATTTGCCCTTTTAAAGTAATCGTTTCATTTAATACTTCATATATACACATCCTTTCAGTAAGCACTCATAACGCTTAAAATTTAAGTTTCAATAAAATTTGCAGAATCAATTTATGTTAATCAATGATGCCCTTACAAAATAAGTGTCTACAATACAAAAGTAAAAAAGAAATGTTTAATAATTAAGTACATGATACATTATTAGAAAGATGATTGAATTGGAGTTCGATGCAAAAAACGGATTGCAATTCGGGGTTGTACATCAAAAGTTATACGTGTTTGAAGACCATTATAAAGCAAATACGAGAAGGACTAAATTGAAAGAAAAGTAAAATTTGTAGACTAATGTGCAAGAAAATTTGAAGTTGAGGGACCTAAGTTGCAAATAAATGAAGATATTTTCGAAAGAAATTTCAAAATTTGAGGAATAAAATAACAAGTTTTGAAAATTAGGGACCAATAATGTAATTAAAAATGAAAATTTTCAAAAAATTTTATTATTTTAATTTTAATTTTTTATTTTAATATGAAAACGAGGAAAACGCAATTTTTCCGCATTTTCAAATTATAGTTATAATTTGTGGAAAATGCGAAAAACGTGAAAATCACGTTTTCCATTTCCTTTATAATATTTGGAAACGTTTTCGAAAATTTTTCTCGAAAACGGTGCAAGAGAACGCGTTTTCTGCGTTTTCGAAAATAGAAAACGAAAAACGACTGGAAAACGCCAAAGAGAACGTAGCCTTAGGTTCCCAACAGTTTCTGGTATCTCCCCTTCGAAGTTATTACACGAGAAATCAATGGATGTAAAAACTGTTAGAATTTTCACAAGCTCCAGCTCTAACCCTTTAATGGTTACTGTCACGGTGTCCTGATAGTATAAGTCGTTCTTATTCAGAATATTAAATTCCAGGTGCTTGTGCTCAAATTGGGAATCATTGTGAAGCTTCATTCCTTTCCAATTTAAGAAGCACCCCGGGGAGAGATATCCACTGAAATATTTAGAAGCTATATCAATGATTTGAAGATTTGGCCAACTGTTATTGGCCCCAGGACATTGAAGGTCTCCGTGGAATCTGTTAGATCGCAGAACTAACACACGCACGCTGGATGAGTTTTCAACGTGTGTGGGAAGATGCCTTCAAGTTTGTTGTTTCCAACACTTAAGAAATCTAAAAATTTGCAATTGGCCAGAGATCCTGGAATCTTCCCAGTTAAACCGTTCCTACTGAGGTCTAGAGTTCTTAGACCACAACTGGGAGAAAATGCATCAAGAATGGTTCCACTGAGATTGTTTCTCCCTAGATTCAGTACGCCAAGATTCTGACTCGATAGTAGACATTTCGGTATTGTGCCGCTCAAGAAATTGTTCGACAAATCAAGAACTCGAAGGTAACTAGCATTGCATATGGATTCAGGTATAGCCCCCGTTAGACTGTTATTTGAAAGAGAGAAGAAAGAAGCAAAAGAATCACTATTGCCAATATCAGCTGGAATATAGTGGGTAAAATTATTGTTCGAGTAATCTATATAGAAAGCTGATGACGGAGGGATTGGCAGATCGCCCTGGAGCTGGTTGCTATGAATGTCTAAAACAGTAAGACTAGAAATGCTGTAAGGTTTTTGTAGATCTTGTTAAGAGATGATACCCAAAAATATTGAACAAGAAACAATAACACAAGTAAAAACTCAGAATCTTTTATAAAAACTTGGATCCACAAAGTATTGAACAACAAATATACAGATCACGTCTCTTATACAAAAGAAATCAGAAAACCTAAAACAAACTCGCAAAACCACAAAGTATTATATACAGAATAACAATCTGTATACAAACCACAAAGTATCACTGATTTTACACTAAGAATCAGTAAAATAACCACACAGAAAATGCGAGAAATCAGAGAGAAAATTAGGTTTTTGATGAATGAAGAGAGACACGAAGATGAATCAGAGTGGATGATTCTAGAGAGTATGAGAATCGATTCAGTATCCAGCAAGCTTTATCTCTGAATGAAGGGCTCAGATTAAAGAAAGTAATCCAACGGTAAGAAATGAAAAGGCGGTGATACATTGGGCCATAGAAACGGGTCACCGGGTTGGGCTACTATCACTTCCGGTCCAATATCTATCCATATGCTGATCTGAATTTTTGGGCTAAAAAATGGGCTGCAAAATTGGATCTACATACTCCACCTCAATTTTGGATCAGCACACCTGTAAATATCTGAATTCAAAGCAGTATCAAAATTCTAACAAGTTAAGAGAAACTAAAGCATCTTTATATTTATTTATAGATATTATTTTAGTTCCTGCATCTGCAGGATTCAACTGAGTTGGGATTTTAACAAGTTTGATCACACCCTTTTCAGTTATATCCCTGATGAAATGAAATTTAACATCAATGTGTTTGGATCTATTATGAAAAACAGGATTCTTACACAGGTGTAAAGCACTTAAACTATCTGTACTCAGTTCAATAGCAGAATCATTAATACAGGAGATTTCAGATAACAAACCTTTTAACCAGATACACTCTTTCACTGCATCAGTGGCAGCAATATATTCTGCCTCAGTTGAGGACAGTGCCACAAGTTTCTGTAATTGTGATTTCCAACTAATACATGTATCATTTAAAGTAAAAAAATATGCAGAAGTAGACTTTCTATTGTCAATATTACCTGCAAAATCTGAGTCTACAAAGCCATTTAACTTGAAGTCATTTTTGGTTCTAAAAAATGCTAAACTCAGATTTGCAGTGCCTTTCAGGTATTTTAAAAGTGATTTTACAGCTTCCCAGTGTAATTCACCAGGGTTACTCATGAACCTACTAAGAACACTTACAGCAAAGGCAATATCAGGTCTAGTACACACCATAAGGTACATAACAGATCCTATAGCATTAGAATATGGTACATTTTTCATCATAAGTTCTTCTTCTGCAGTTTTAGGACAATGATCAGAAGATAATTTAAAATGAGCAGGCAAAGGTAGAGACACAGGTTTAGAATCAATCAAATTAAATCTGGTCAAAACTTTTTCAATATAATGCTTTTGATTTAAAAATAGATTCCCTAATTGTTTATCTCTAAATATGTCCATACCCAAAATCCTTTTAGCATGTCCTAAATCTTTCATTTCAAATTCAGAATGCAATTTGTTTTTCAACAGGTTAATCTCATGTATATTAGGTCCAGCAATTAACATATCATCAACATATAACAACAAATACATGAAATCAGAATTATCAATCTTGAAATAAAAACAAGAATCATATTGGCTCTTTTTAAAATTTAGGCTTTGGATATAAGAATCAAACCTCTTATACCACTGCCTAGGTGCTTGCTTCAAGCCATATAGGGATTTTTTCAATAGACAAACTAAATCAGAATTTCCCCCTTTTTCAAAACCTTTTGGCTGATTCATATATACAGTTTCATCTAAAGATCCATATAGAAAAGCAGTTTTAACATCCATTTGTTCAAGTTCTAAATTAAAATGAACAACAAGAGCAAATAGTATTCTGATTGAAGTATACTTAACCACAGGAGAAAATATTTCATTGTAATCAATTCCTTCCTTTTGAGAAAAACCCTTAGCCACAAGCCTAGCCTTGTACCTAGGTTTAACATCTTTTGAATCACTTTCCTTTATTTTAAAAATCCATTTGCAGTCAATGATCCTTTTATTATAGGGTCTATTAACCAAAATCCAAGTGCCATTTTTCAGAAGAGAATCCATCTCTTCTTGCATGGCAGCCAACCATAAATATGATTCTTTTGAAGAAACAGCTTCTTCAAAAGATTCAGGTTCAAAAACAAGAGGATCAGAATAAGTATATGCAGACACAAAATCAGGATCCTGAAACTTAAGAGGTGGTCTTATCTCCCTTCTAGGTCTATCCCTAGCTAGTTGATAATTATCAAGGTCTGTTTCAGCTTCAGGAATATTACCAGGCAATGGTGAAGTCTCAATCAATACAGGTTCAGGTTCAGGATTGTCATTTTGAAAATGTGGGGGTTGCTCCACCTGAAACTGAGTATGGGGCAGGCCATTTTCATCACCTAAATGGTCTGCACTCAGCTCAGTGGTAAGGAACTCTTTATCATTTACAGGATCATCTAATTTATCATTCTTACAAGGAAAAGCAGTTTCATTAAAAATGACAGACCTACTTAAAATAACCCTGTAACCTCCCTGCTCTCTGACCCAAAGTCTATAGCCCTTGACCCCTTCTCCATATCCTAAAAACACACATTTCAGAGATCTGGAGTCAAGTTTTGTTTCAGTTTGGTGTGAGTAGGCAGCACACCCAAAAATTTTCAATTTTGAAAAATCTGGAAGAAAATTATTCCAAATCTGATCAGGTATATTGAAATTAATTGCACTGCAGGGAGAAAGATTGATCAAGTAAGAAGCAGTTTTAACAGCTTCTCCCCAGAAAATTTTTGGCATGTTAGAATCAAGTAGGAGACACCTAGTTCTTTCTAAAAGAGTTCTATTCATTCTTTCAGCAACCCCATTTTGCTGTGGACTGTATGCAACAGTCCTATGTCTAAGGATTCCTAGGTTGCTACAAAAAGAATCAAAGTCTTGATTACAAAATTCTAATCCATTGTCTGTCCTAATTATTTTTACCTTCTTATCCTTTTTTGGACTAAGGTAATCCAGTTTTTAAAAACAGACACTGTAGCATCCTTAGTTTTCAACAAATGAACCCAAGTTTTTCTAGAAAATCATCTACAATAAGAAGAAAGTACCTATAACCTGAGACAGAATTAACAGGCGTTGGACCCCACAAGTCAGCATGCAAATATTCAAGAACATCAATAGATTTATGAATACCTTTACCAAAAGAAGTCCTTTTCTGTTTTCCTAATACACATTTTTCACAGAATTCAAGTTTATGCAGCACGTCATTACCAAAAACACCTTTGTTTTCAAGTAACTTAAGACCTTTTTCACCTAAATGTCCTAATCTTTTATGCCATAAAACAGTTTTTTCCACATCAGACACAGCATTAAAAGATCTTGCATAAACAGGTAAGGTATTCAGCACATAGATCCCATTAATTTTGGGAGTAGAAAAAATCATCAAGTTACTTTTGAAAATCTTAAGTAACCATTAAACATTCTAATCTCATAAGATTCAGAATCAAGAACACCAAGAGAGATTAGATTTCTTTTCAAGTCAGGAACATATCTTGTTTGGTTTAAAACAAGAGTTTTGTCATTATCAAGTTTTAACAAAATCTTCCCAGTTCCTTTCGCATCACATGTAACATTGTTACCAAGTTTCATAGAGCCATAATGATCAGAACAGAAGTCAGAAAATAAATTTCTTTCAGGACACATATGAAAAGTGCAACCAGAATCAAGTATCCATTCATGTTTGTTTTCAGATTCAGTGGTAACATAAACCACTCCATTATTGTCTTGGACAGCAGCCTCTGTTTGATTACTGGTTCCTATTTCATTTTTCATTTTGAAACAATTTTTGACATGATGTCCAGGTTGGCCAAAATAGTAACAAAGTCTGGGTCTATTTATGTTATCAAGTCCCCCAGAATTATCTTGCCCCCTGACATTATTCTGACTTCTATGATTGTCTTGATTTCTAGAGTTATCATAACCTCTAAAATTGGTCTGATTTCTAGAATTATTTGGTCCTCTATAGGTGTTGTCATTTGACCTATTGAATATGGCTCTATTTTGGAAATTCCCTCTTGCAGGCTTATTATTAACATTATTCCAGGTTCTAACATTGCTAGAGGTATTCCAATTTTTATTGAAATTACTCACTGGCTTATTATTCCTAAAGGGAGTATTTTTCTTAAAAGATCCTATCACATTATAAGCCTCTTTAGGATTATTCTTGAACTCAAGTTCTTTATTTTTAAGTGAAGTGTGAACAATTTCAGTAGTCAATTTTTGTCCTCCATATTCAAGAGCATTTCTAAGGTCTTTGAACTTATCACCCATAGCATTAAGCAAACACACAACCTTTTGTTCATCAGTTAATTTTTCCTCACAATTTAACAGACTCTGTGTAATTTTGGTAAACCTACTCATGTTCTCATCTACATCCTTTGAAGGATCAAATTTAAAAGAGAAATATTGTTTCCACAGAAAGCATTTATCAGGAAAAGACACAGTAACATAAACTTCTTCCAGTTTATCCCATAATTCCATAGTAGTTTTAGTCTTGCCTACTTGTCTAATGACATTATCAGATAAGTGTAAGAACAGAGTACTCCATGCAATTTCATCCATTTCAAGTTGTTTATCCTGAGGGGTATCAAGAGGCCAGGACATATCTATAGCCTTAGCACATTTCATTTGAAGTAATAAAGCCTTCATTTTCTGGCTCCAGAGATTAAAGTCTCCTTTGCCATTCCATACTTCAACATCTACTTTTATAGTAGCCATTGAAGTAATGACTAAAAAATTTATTTTAAAAAATTATTAAATTGAAGGCTTTGTTATTCCAAATAAGAAAAGTCAGACAGATTGAAACACAAAATACAAACACTGAAACCCAAGAATTATCAGTAAGTATTCCACAAAGATCAAGATATAAGAATAAGGTTTCAAACAATTTATGAAACAGTAAGGCAATCAAGATGATTACAATTCAAACACAAATCAGACTAATCAGATAACTACACAATACCAATGTATAGAAACAGGTTCTCCCAGTATATCCCTCAACCTATTTATGGGTCAGCCCAACCTCCCTCAGATTCCCGGATTCTCAAGGAATCCTGGACAAAGGTAAGAATTAGGGTCCAAAAATAGGCTTCAACGGAGGAATTTAGGAAAGAACCAGGAATTTGGAAAAATAATCAGTATGAATTGCAGTAAATTGAAAAGAGATCACCTGATGCAAAGTTATATAAGCTCAGCAGCACAAAGATTATTTTTCCACAAAGATTCAGAATCCACAGGTTCAATACCACCAAGTTCCAGAAATGTTGCAAAGATCAGCCAACTAAGTAAATGTATGATCTATTGTATATTGATTCAGTATATTTATTAAGTAAATATACTGAAAACCAAAACAGAATAAAGATCCCAAAGAATTATATATGACTCAGAATAAAATCCAAAATCGTAAGAAAACCTAATTTCAAAATAGGTTTTAAACAAGAAAATACCACAAAGCAAATTTCTGAACCACGAAGAAAGTTTGAAAAAATAAAAATTTCAAACGATTTCAGAAACAAAAAAAAAATCAGAATCATAGACTAGTTTACAAACAGGTTTTCAAGAAACTTTAAGAACAAATATTTTCTCAAAGATCACCACCAAGAATTGAAGAACCCTAAATCGTTGTAAACAGTAACCACAAAGAAATTTTCAAGAAAAACACAGATCCGTACAGAAAAATCCTGGATCTAACAAAACTGAGTCAAGAATCAACGTTTATAACATGAACCCTAAGGCTCTGATACCACTGTTAAGAGATGATACCCAAAAATATTTCACAAAGTGAACAAGAAACAATAACGCAAGTAAAAACTCAGAATCTTTTATAAAAACTTGAAACCACAAAGTATTGAACAACAAATATACAGATCACGTCTCTTATGCAAAAGAAATCAGAAAACCTAAAACAAACTCGCAAAACCACAAAGTATTATATACAGAATAACAATCTGTATACAAACCACAAAGTATCACTGATTTTACACTAAGAATCAGTAAAATAACCACACGGAAGATGCGAGAAATCAGAGAGAAAATTAGGTTTTTGATGAATGAAGAGAGAGACGAAGATGAATCAGAGTGGATGATTCTAGAGAGTATGAGAATCGATTCAGTATCCAACAAGCTTTATCTCTGAATGAAGGGCTCAGATTAAAGACAGTAATCCAACGGTAAGAAATGAAAAGGCGGTGATACATTGGGCCATAGAAACGGGTCACCGGGTTGGGCTACTATCACTTCCGGTCCAATATCTATCCATATGCTGATCTGAATTTTTGGGCTGAAAAATGGGCTGCAAAATTGGATCTACAGATCTTGTAAGAGATTGTAAGAAAGATTTAAATGACCAAGACTTCCATCTCCAGCCTCCCAAATCCAATTAGGTATTTCCCCCTTAATTTGGTTGTTTGAAAGGTCTAAAAAGGACATTTTGATTGGTTTCTCAGGTTGGGAAAACTTTGCAGATTGCAGGAAGCTAAGCCTAACTTGGTTAGCTGTGGAAACGGATATGGCCTCGAAGAACTATTGCTTGCATTGATTGACAAGTGATTGTGAGAAAGATCAAGTGTCGTGAGGTTTTGGAGGTTATGGATATTTTCCATCTGTACAGAGCCGTTAAAGAAGTTGGAAGAGAGTGAAAGAAAGTTAAGTTTCCGAAGTTCAAAGAAAATTTTGGGAATTGGCCCTTCTAGAAGATTACTACTCAAATCGAGTACATCCAATAGAGACGAGGACGTGCTCGAAGGTTCATTCACTTGGCCACCAAATTGATTGTTAGACAGTTGGAGTTTCTGAAGTGACGGGAGCGCAAACAGAGCAGGGGGGATGCTCCAACTGAGTGAATTATACCCGAAGTTCATATACATAAGATCATAAAGTCCCTCAAAATGCATGGAAGAAATTGAACCGGTTAGACCATTCCGAGAGAGGTCTATATAGGTAAGTTTCTTGGACATATTGAAATGTGGGACTAAACCGGTGAGTTTATTCGACGACAAGTCCAAATAAACTATTTCGGTGAGATTCGTCATCGTGGATGAAAGTAGTCCACTGAAATTGCAATTCCACAGATCAATCCTTGACAACATGCCAAGGTTACCAATGGAATCAGGCAAAGAACCCGAAAAATTAGTGTAGCTAAGAATGATGTTTCTAAGAGACCCACCAGGGGGAAATTGTGGCAAATTGCCATCGAGCAACTGATTAGTCGACAATTTCAGATTCTGTAAAGTGGGTTGAAGAAATTAAAGATCGAAGAAGAAGGAAAAAAACTGGAGAGAAAACAAGTCTTTTTATTTCATATATCCTGATTATTCCTGATTTATCCTGATTGATCCTAATATATCAAATGGGAATGGATATATGTGTATATATCCAATGCGAGCAGAACAGATCCAGTAAAAAAAATAAAACGCGTGATAAAATCCAGCTGGATGCTGACTAGACTAACTGATAAAATCCAGCTGGATGCTGAAGAAGAGAAAACTGAGGCGCTGGAAGTGTTTTTGTGAAGAGGTCCGCAAGCTGGGACTTGGACTGTAAATACTGTGGAAAGATAAACCCTTCTTTGAATTTGTTGCGGACTAAGTGACAATCGATCTCCAAATGCTTAGTACGCTCATGAAACACGGGATTAGCGACAATATGAAGAGCCGCCTTATTGTCACACCAAAGAGGAATTGGTAGACATACAGGGATCTTGAAGTCTTGCAATATGTAAGACACCCACTGCAATTCACATACCGTAGCAGCAAGACTCCTATACTTAGCCTCTGCTGAGGATCGAGAAACGGTCGTCTGTTTCTTTGTTTTCCAAGAAACGAGGGCTTTACCAAGGTAAACACAATAACCGGTAAGAGATTTCCTAGTATCAACACAAGACGCCCAATCAGCATCACAGAATGCTTCAATCTGAAAATCATTTTCTGCTGGATAAAATAGGCCTGTTGATGGACATCCTTTGAGGTATTTAAGAAGATGAATGGCTGCAGACCAATGATCAAGACGAGGTTGATGAACAAATTGACTTAATTGCTGGACAGAAAATGTGATTTCCGGTCTTGTAAGGTTTAGGTAGAGAAGCCTTCCAACCAATCTTCTGTATCTATCAGGATCAGGGAGAACCGGGCTTGAGTCCACCGAAAGCTTAACACCTTTAGGAAGAGGAGTATAAGTTGGTTTGGTTCCAATAAGTCCCGCATCGTGAAGAATATCAAGAACATACTTTCTTTGGTTAAGGTAAGTTCCAGAAGCACTACGAGCAATTTCGATCCCCAAGAAATATTTGGCAAAGCCCAAGTCTTTGATAGTGAAAAGTTGATGTAAATATTTCTTGACCTCATCAATATCTTTGCTGTCATTACCAGTGAGAAGAACATCATCAACATAAACAAGGAGTAGAAGAAATGATGTACTGGACTGTTTAACAAACAGGCAATAATCATGGTTGGACTGAACAAAACCAAAATTCTGAAGCTTGGCACAAAATTCTGTGTTCCATTCTCTTGAAGCCTGTTTCAACCCATAGAGACTCTTTCTCAATTTACAAACTTGACCAGGTTTGCCCTTTGTATAACCTTCTGGTAGTTTCATGTAAACATCCTCAGTTAAATGGCCATGTAAGAAAGCATTGTTAATGTCTAATTGATGCAAAGGCCAAGATTTGGATGTAGCAATTGCAATGAAGAGTCTGACAGTTACCAGCTTAGCCACTGGGGAAAAACTGTCAACATAATCTATTCCAACAATTTGATTATATCCCTTTGCCACTAGCCGGGCTTTAAATCTGTCTATATTGCCATCTGGACTCATTTTAACCTTATACACCCATTTAGACCCAATGGCATGTTTCCCAGGTGGGAGAGAAGTAAGTTCCCATGTATGATTCATTTCCAAGGCTCTTAACTCATCATCCATAGCCCTGATCCAATCAGAATTTTCACTGGCCTGTAAGTATGAGGTAGGTTCCTGAACTTTGGACACATTTGCTAAAAAAGCTACATAAGTGTCACTAAAATGTGGAGATGTGAAGTATGGAAATGTAGGTGGAAAATGTGGAGAAGTAACTGGTTTATTATTTGCAATGAGGGCTTTATTTGGAGGTACAAATTTGGGTTTTGAAGGATTTAGAACAAAAACTTGAAGCCAAGCTGGTTTTTCTGTCTGTCTTAAGCTTCTTCTAAGTTGAGTGGGGGGTTGAACATTAGTAGAAACAGGTTCAGATAAGGTTGGTAATGAAGAGGAAGAAGTGGAATGAGAGGAGGAAGATTGCATAATATCAATAGGAAAAGATTGACTGGGTGTGACAGACTGTCTTGGTGTGGTAAATTGGTCTGATGAAGCAGGTAATTGAGGCAAAGTACTTGATGGTGATGCATTATACTTATCATTAACAACAATAGGAATAGAGTCATTGATAGGGACAGGTAAAGGAGTGGAGATTTGGGACTCAATTTGTTTTTGAAAGGGAAAAACTCCCTCAAAAAATTTGACATCTCTAGAAACCAGCAGTTGGTGAGACCCCAGATCATACAGCTTAAAAGCCTTTTGTCCTGCATTATATCCTATAAAAATGCACTTGTATGCTCTAGAGTCAAATTTGGCTTTATGTGGTAATGTGTTTGATGCGTAGCAAAGACAACCAAATGGTCTTATCAAAGAGTAATCAGGTTTCTTAGCATAAAGGATTTCATAGGGTGATTTCCAATGTAGTACAGGACTAGGCAATCTGTTGATAATAAATGTAGCCATGAGAATGGAATAGGTCCAAAATTTAAGTGGTAGATTTGCATGAAACATTAGAGACCTTGCCATTTGAAGTAGATGTTTGTGTTTTCTCTCCACTACCCCGTTTTGTTGGGGAGAATAGGTACACGATTTTTGGTGGATAATGCCATGTTGGTGGAAAAGGAGTTGGCATTCCCTGCTAGTAAATTCAGACCCATTGTCACTCCTAATACACTTTATCTTCTTTCCAAACTGTGTTTGTATCATCAATACAAAGCCCTCTAAGATTTTTGTAACTTGTGTTTTGTGTGACATCAAAAAGGTCCAGGTACATCTACTGAAATCGTCTACCAAGGTAAGCATGTATGGTGTTTTTGATAAGGCTGGCTGACTATAGGGGCCCCATAAATCAACATGCACTAAGTCAAAAATGGTTTTTGTGTGAATAGAGCTTTTTGGAAAGGGCAATCTTTGTTGTTTCCCTTTATGACAAGCTTCACATTGTTGCAATATGGAAGTTTCAAAATCAATATCAGAAAATGGAATGAAATCAAGATGCTGTAAAACAGGAATTGAGGCATGACCAAGTTTATAGTGCCATTCAGTCATGGTATTATTACAATTAGCATCAGTAAACTTGAATGAATCACAGTCAGGAAAATAGTTATTTGATACTGCAGAAGGAATAGAAGAAAATGTGTCTCTAAGCAAGCTAGATTTCTCAAGGATGTAGAGTTTCCCAACTAGCTTCCCAATGGCAAGAGTCTCTTCAGTCTGAAGGTCCTGCAATAGACAATGTTTAGGATAGAATATGAATTTGATCTGGGCATTTTTAGCAAGTTTAGCTACTGACAGGAGGTTGAATTTGAAGCTAGGAACGAAAAGAGTGTCAATGAGTTTCAGTCTATGATTGAGCAGAACACTCCCTATATGTGTAACAGATTTTACTGAACCATCTGGAAGATAGACTGGTGTATGAATTGAAATGGGTTTGAAATCGTGAAACAGACTCAAATTAGTGCACATATGACTGCTAGCACCTGTGTCCAATATCCAAGATCCTATCTCTAACTTATCAAGCACAGTAAAAACATTATGATAATTCTCAGTAGACCTTATACCTGCAAAGTCTGCCAATCCTTCAAAATGTGCAAAATTCACAGCTCCATTTTGATTCATCTGCATTTTATTCTTCATAAACTTCATGATTTCCTGTTGCACAATACTAGATATGTCTGTACTCAGTGAAGGAGATTTATCATCCATTGCTATTTCATTTCCTTCAATGCTCAATGGTGACTCAGCCATGTTTGCCAAAGGTTTACTGTATGCAAATCTGCCTCTCTGATCCTTTGGCTTTCTGAACCAATCTGGATAGCCATTAATTTTAAAACATCCTTCCTTATTGTGCCCAGTCATGTGGCAATGGCTACAATACATGTTTGATATGTCCTCTGTATTACCTTTTCCATAAAAGCCTCTCCCCCTTACTGATCCTCGTCCATATCCTCCTCCCCTGATAGTTCCTTGCGTTTTAATCGTCAATGCAGTGTATTCAGCTGAATCTGAATATGCTTGGTGCACTGATCTCTGTTTCTCAATTCTCAAAATCATGGAGTATGATTTGTTGACGGTGGGTAAGGGATCCATAACAAGTATTTGATTACGAATGTGATCAAAACCATCGTTTAGGCCCATGAGAAATTGAATTAACCTGTTGAAAGTGTTCATATCTGCAACTTCCTTAGCTGCTCCACAACTGCAGGATGGAATTGGTAATAGACATGCAAATTCATCCCATAACTTCTTAAGTTTCGTATAATAGGCAACTACAGACATATTTCCTTGATTCAAACTGCTGATTTCCCTTTGCAGCTGATACAGGAGTGGTCCATTACACTCCCCAAATCTCTCTTCCAGTTCAATCCATAATTCTCGAGCTGAAGTTGTGTACAAAAATGCATCCACAATATCCTTTGAGATCGAATTTAGGATCCAGGATATGATCATACAATCCACTCGTTTCCATTTCTCGTATTCTGCTGATTTTTCATCCGGAATCTCTAATTTACCATCTATGAACCCTAGTTTGTTTTTAGCACCCAAAGCTATCTTCATTGAGCGATTCCAGCTCAAGTAATTATTTCCAGTAAGCTGTGAACTTACCAATAACATTCCTGGGTTATCCGATCCTTGCAATTGAAGTGGTTCTCCATTGAAACTATGTTCGTGTTCTGCACCAGTTGCTGATCTTCCAGCTGCATTTGTTCCTGTAGCATCCATTTCCTTCGATTTGATTTATTCCGTCTCTGATACCATGAAGAAATTAAAGATCGAAGAAGAAGGAAAAAACTGGAGAGAAAACTGGAGAGAAAACAAGTCTTTTTATTTCATATATCCTGATTATTCCTGATTTATCCATCCTAATATATCAAATGGGAATGGATATACGTGTATATATCCAATGCGAGCAGAACAGATCCAGTAAAAAAAATAAAATGCGTGATAAAATCCAGCTGGATGGACTAGACTAACTGATAAAATCCAGCTGGATGCTGACTTATTATTTTCTTCATGGGTACCTGAAAAATTTTGTTGGGAAAGAATCCTTGCAGAGAACAAGAGGTCATGCTCAAAGTTGTCAGTTTCGAGAAATTTGCAAAGGAGTCTGGAATTGTTGTGGATAGATGACTTATTATTTTCTTCATGGGTACCTGAAAAATTTTGTTGGGAAAGAATCCTTGCAGAGAACAAGAGCTCATGCTCAAAGTTGTCAGTTTCGAGAAATTTGCAAAGGAGTCTGGAATTGTTGTGGATAGATTGTTCAGGTCAAGACGGAGTAATGAAAGATTTTGAAGCTGTGATAAGGAAGAATCTAGCGGACCTGAAAGAAGACAATTAGACAGGCTCAAATTGCTTAGATTTGGTAAAGACGAAGATAAGACCTGGCACCATTCACTCCCTGGAGCTGAAATATTAACACCGTCAAGATAAAGTTCTCGAAGCTCTTTAAGGTTCTGAACAAGCGTTTTCAGATTCGGATTCTCAAGTTTCAGTGGCTGCATCCCAGGGAAGAGAGTTGAGAGATCAAGAGTAACCAACCTCGTCATCCTCGAAATCTCAAATGGAATCTGTCCAACAAAACCTGTATTTGATAAGTTCAGGTATGTCAAATTTGCAAGATTATAAATACCCTTCGGAATCTGAATGTTGTCCAATCCGTTGTCAGCCAAATTCAGCTTCTCAAGGTACTGAAAACCAAGAAGACTAGTCGAATTCCCAATTCCACCAGAAATCGATTCGCTGTCCAGTTCCAAACTGTTCACGTGCCCTGATCTATCGCAGGCAATCCCTTTCCAGGTGCAACAATTATTAGTCTGGTTCCAGGTAACCAGTTTGACAGATACTGTCGCGTCGAAGATGATGCTGTTCTTGAACTGAATCAATAATGACCGATAGCCGAGCCGAAGATCAATGCTCGATTTTGGTTCGAGCTTTTAGGGGTTGAGCTTTTTTTGGCCCGAGCTGAGCTGAGCTAAAGCTCGTCCCCAAAAATAAGGCTCAGCTCGAGCTTTAGCTCGAGCTTTTTTCGAGCCGAGCCGAGTCAAGTCCCGAGATTTTAATTTTTTTAAATTTTTATAGCAAAAATTCATAAAATTTGTTTGAAAATGTGTATATATAGCAAGTTGGACCGAGCTCGTGGTCGAAATTCATTGCTCAAACTCCCATCGAGTTTTTTTAGCGAGCTTTTTTTTTGCTCGAGTCGAGTCGAGCCGAGCCAAAGCCCGTCTCTAAAAAAAAAGCTCGGCTCGAACTTTGGCTCAAAATCTCGAGCCACGAGCCGAGCTTGGCCCGAGCTTTTTTCGAGCCGAGCCCGAGCGGCTCGAGCCGACGAGCCGTTTTGCCATCCCCTGCTCATCTATACTGGTGGCTTTATATGTCCAAGTGGGTTGACCTGCTAATATGGGTCTATACTAGACGTGTTTTATAAGTTTGGAATTGACTTGTTAAAATAAATAAATAAATAAAATAAAATTATTTATAAAGAAAGAATATGTACTTGAAAAATAATTTTAAAAAATGTGTGTGGTCAAAAAGTGGTTTGAAAAAATGTGGAGTACAACTTACCAAACCATTGTTTTAGTTTTTAAAAAATCAATAAACAATAAAATATAATCACATATTTTATGAGATTTACAATTTTTTAACTACATATTTTACTTTTTTTTTTTATCAAAATTTACTAAAAATCTTGTTATTACAAAACTAAAGGAACAAGAGACCAATATAAGAGAAAATAGAGAGTCAAAACTCAAGTGTGTTTTATGTGTTCGGCGGCTAGTTTAAACTACAATTTAAACTACACAATTTTTCAAATTACTTTTTAACCACACACATTTTCTCTCTCCAATTTTTAATCACATATTTTACCTCGAAAACAATAAAAGATATTCTCTCACCTATTTAATTAGCCATCGAACAGTGCTTATTTACAATCAAACCTCCATAGTTATAGGTTCAAAACAAGAATTACAATCATAATATAATATAGATTTTTCTACAGTAGAAATTTTATGTCTAGTATAATGATTTTCTTATTAAAAATCTAGTTTTGCAAGAGCTCGATGGAATAAAAATACCAAAATGTTGGGTATTTAACCCAAATTAATTGTGCACCTAATGGAGACATAATGAGTGCCTAGTTGAGAAAAAGAATGGTGGAGACAAACTTTCTTGGAGACAAAAATAAAAAGATGAATAGTAGTGCCATAATCTTTTGTTTGATGAAATTGCGGACAAGGAAAATGAAAAACTGTTTCCTTAACTATTCATGAATAGTATTGACAGAAATTGGTGTCCAATTGTCTCCTTGGATCCTCTATAAATTGAGGAGAAATAAAAGGAAAAAATGCACAACCACAAGCACATTGGAGAGTGTCATATTTTGATCAAATAGAGAGAAAATTGGTGAGCTTTGTCTTTGTAATTTCTTGTAACTTCTTGTGAGATAATTCAAGGGGTAGAAACTTGTGATTAAATAATAGCTCTTTATTTTTATTTTCTCTGTGGTATGTGGGATTGAGTTGGTTAGTGAGTCTATATATTTGCAACAATTTAATATATAGCGAAAAGTTTGGACAAGAGTCCATGGACAGAGACATATGGTTGAACCACGTAAATTTCTGTATTCGTATTTATTTTCTTGTTTGTTTATTTTATTTTGAACATTAAAAGATCCTGCAGGTTAAATAAAAAGGGAATCGACGTGTAAATTCTCAACAAGTGGTATCAGAACCTTCAGGTGGTTCAAATAATTTGGATCAAAAGAAAATATATCTGTCAAGTACGAAGTGGAGAAATTTGATTGACTAATTAATTTTGATTTGTGGCAAGTACAAGTTAAGGATGTTTTGATTCAGGCGGGTGATAATTGTATTTTGTACACTTATTTATATGTCTAAATTAGAATAAAATATTGTCGTTTTAGAATATATACTATTTAATTTGTGTTTATTTGTTACTTTGCAGAAAATATCCTAAAAGATGAAGAATGAAGCAAATAATGGCTAAAAATGTACATTTAGATGCTAATTGGAGTTAAATTGAGCGATTGAGAAGTTTATGACATCAACCGGGAAGCATACATGGTGTCAAAATGAAAAAAAAAAAAAATAGAAGTTGGAGGACCTAATTGAAAGAGTTGAGAGCTGAAACGAGCAAATTGAGAAGATTTCAAAGTTAAGGAACTAAATCGCAATAATTGGAAGTTGAGGACTGAAGGTGCAATTAAAAGTCAGGGACTAACTTAAACAACCAGGAAAAGATGGAAATTGCTTTAATAGCCCAAAACCATGCGATTGCCAGCATTAATATCACACGATCGCGCGATACCTCGTTTTTCTCACCCGGGAGTTTTTTGCTCAACTTTGCGAACCCTGGCTTTTTGATAAGTGTTTTTATGCATTTATTTGTATGTCTAAATTAGAATAATTTATTTTAATTTAAAATATATGCTATTTAATTTGTGTTTATTTGATACTTTGTAGAAATTATCCCAAAAAGGCGAAGAATGAAGCAAACAATGGGAAAAATGCATAATTGGATACTAATTGGAGCTAAAATGAGCAATTGAGAAGTTTGTGACGTCAACCGGGAAATGTACATGGTGTCAAAGTTAAAGAATCAAAGGTGGGAGGACCAAATTGAAGGAATTGAGAGCTGAAACGAGCAAGTTGAGAAGAATTAAAGTTTGGGGACTAAATCGCAACAATTGAAAGTGGAGGACCAATGCTGCAATTAACAGATAAGGACTTACTTACACAATCGAGAAAAGATGAAAAATTGCACAAAAAGTCCTTACACGTGATCGCGGCCTTTAAAGGAGCGCGGTCGCTCGTTGCCTCGAAAATCAGAACATAATGTTTTATCCTCAACCGCGCGATCGCGCGGTATTGAACCATGCGGTAGCGCGGTTATACGATGGGCGGAAGATCAGATTTTTCTCGCGATTTTTAACAGACTTTGTGCTTTTTTACCTAGGTTTTCTCCCTAACCTATAAATACAACTTATGAGGCACGAAATCAGGATCTTTGCCTCTCCATAGAACAAGCCACAATAGAGAATTCAACATCAAATTCTTGGAGAATCAAGCATAGCTAATTATATCTTTAAAAGTAGAAGTGTAGCTTGCCATAGAAGCTATTGTTTTCCCGCCAAAGGGCACATCCCTTATATGGTTTGATTAGTGTGAATGCAAAACGAGATTAATGTGAATACAAAATAGTTATACGCCAAATGTGAATGCAAAATCTAGATAGATATGAATGCATTTATTACCTTACACACACACACACACTAATAGTCTACTATTATGGTAAATAATGGTTAATATTTTTAATCATTTTTAATTTTAATAATTGTGCAAAGATTATATGATATAATAGTTTCTTGATCTTCAACGTTGCTCAATTGTCATATATTAAGATTAAACACATATTTTTAATTATTGTATTGGTGTTTTTGAATGAAAATTGAGAAAAATGTTAAATATGTGATGAGAATGAAGAAATTAATTTAATATCTTTTGCATTTGTGTTGATTATGTATAATTATTAAATTTTAATGAATGCTTATCGATATTACGGATAGCAATTTTAGTTCATTGTACTGGTAAAAATCTATACTATATATGAAAGTAAGATAGTCTAACAGAATTAATTCTTAAATTCTTTATGTTTTAGTATTATAATAAAATGTGTGGTTGAGAAAATTTTTGGATAAATATATGTGATTAAAAAGTGGGTTGAAAAAATGTGTTACTTATAAATAATTTATCGAAAAAGTTATTAAACGAAGGTTAATATTGAAGAGTTAATACTTTGATTTCTTTTAGGTTAATAATATTAATACAATGATTAATATTTTTTAGCCATACTTATTTTTGATAAATTTTTAAAGATTACAGGGTATAAGATTTTCTGTACAATTTCGTGATTTTTAACTTTACTCAATTGTCGTATCATGATAATTGCGAGATTTTCAAAATTATTATTTTGACTGCTTATTTTTGTAAATAAAGTTTTATTCATTAAATTCAAATATTTAAATATACAAATTGACATTTACTATTCAAAGACGTTTTTAATAATTTGAATTATGTATATTATTTTTTAAAGTCTAATAATTATTGAAATAGAAAATTATTTTTTATGCATTTATAGATGTGTTGACTATGTATAAGCATTAAAATTTTATAAATATTTATTAAAATCGATATTGTGGATAACAACTTTCGTGCATCGCACGGGTGAAATACTAGTTGAAGATAATTGAAGAATCAAAACTTGGTGCAAGATTTTCCATTCTTTATATTATTTTCAATGAACGTTTATCTTTATTATTTTTGTCCTTTATTAATGATGTGTAACTAAACTCAATGTTAAGATGAACGATATATCCTAATTAATTATTTTAATTTCTAATTCCATAGTTTTAATGTTTTGTTGCATGCATTGATTTATTATTATTCTTAATAATTGAATTGCTTGATCACTAATTCATGATATATTGAGTTATTTACATAATTCGAGAGGTGAGTTAATAACTTAGAATGTGGTAATAAATCCGGTAATTGAACGAGAGATAGAGATATACTTTTATTATTATTGCGATCGTGTGTGGATTCTTGTGTTTATTTCATCTAGATAAGGAATATTCGAACCTGCTGTAGAGATACATGATTGACTTATTTAGGTAGAATTGATTTAAACTCGAGAGAGGAATCTCAATTTAAATTAATGAATTCGACCGAATGCATATTTAGGAAATAAAACTGGAATTGGAATTGATTTAATTGGCTAAGTAAAACGTGAATCTCAACTACTTTACAATCGTTTTTAAAAGAAAACAATCTTGCAATTTTATTTATTAAGTAAAATTCTCAAGTTTTAGTTTAAATTCTCAAACAAATTCGCCGTTCAAATAAAGATAGGAACTAACATATTTCGATACTTAATAGCAGTCTCCGTGGGACGATAATCCAGACTCTAAGGTCCACTTTATTACTTCTTACGACCATACACTTGCGGGTCGCGAGATATCGGTGAACAAGTTTTTGGAGCCGCTGCCGGGGACTGTTTTTACATTAATATCGATACTCATTAGTTCTATCTTTACTTTGAACTTTATTTTTGCTTTATTTTTATTTTTAGTTTAAAGTTTTAATTTTGTTTAATTTATTTTATGTTAAGAAAGATTAAATCTTGTGAATTGCTTCCTCTTGATATAGAAATTGAACGTACCTTTCGACAGAGGCGCAGACAACAGTTGGAAGCAGCTCAACAAGCAGATTTAGACATGGCAGACGATAGAATTCCAATAATCCGGTTGATCCACATAATCTGCCAGCAGCTGTCATTGAACAACAGCAACAACAACCAAATCGTGGGAGGCGCATTTTTATAGATTACATGATTCCTCATGTAGGGAACATTGGAACCTGCATAGTACCTCATGCAATCCAAGCCAACAATTTTGAGATCAAGACCTCTTTGATCTCACTGATCCAAAACTCATGTGTTTTTCATGGATTGCCATCTGAAGACCCTTATGCACATCTTCAATCTTTTCTGGAATTGTGTGATATGCAACGCATGAATGGAGTTTCAGGTGATGTTGTGAAGTTGAAGTTATTCTCATTCTCTTTGACAGACAAAGCTAAAGCTTGGTTCTACACTTTGCCCCTACACACAATCACTACATTTGAAGTTATGAGCTAGAAGTTCGTTGATAAATTCTTCCCACCTAGTCGAATGTCCAAGCTCAGACATGAAATTCTGTCCTTCAGTCAACAGCTGGGGGAATCCATTTTTGAAGCTTGGGAAAGGTTCAATGAGCTTATTAGATAGTGTCCTACCCATGGAATCGCAGATTGAATTTTAGTTCAGACATTCTACAATGGGTTGACAAATGAAAATAAGAAGCACGCTGACTCAGCAGCCGAGGGATCAGTAATGGACATGACCTATGAAGAAGCATCTGAGATCTTTGAGAAGATGGCTACAAACAGTTACCAATGGTATTCAGAGAGGTCAGCACCAAGTCTGGGGGAGTTATTGTCGTTAATGAGATTACATCGTTAAGTGCTAAAATGGATGCGTTGACGAAGAAAATCGACAATATGGGTGTGCAGACAGTCAATTCAGTTCAAACAACGCTGTATGACTTTTGTTTTGAAAATCACGCTGTAAATTTCTGTCCCATTTAGCATAGTCAATCAAATCCAGAACAAGTCAATTTCATGGGAAACAAACAACATGGTGGTCTTTATTCAAAAACCTACAACCCTTCACAACCCAGAATGGAAAAACCACCCCAACTTCTCCTGGTCTAATAATCAGAATGTTCAGAGTCCACCTGGTTTTCAACAACAGCAGCAATAACAATCTCAGAAAACCATGGCAGAGAACATGGAGATGTTAATTCAGCTAATCACAAGTCAGAGTGGTGAGATCATGAATCAAGCAGCTGAGATAAAAAATTTGAAGAAACAGATGGGGGAGTTGGCAGTGCAACAAGGTAGCCAAGACACTAATCGAGTAACAACGAAATAAACCCTCGTAAACATGTGAATGCGATAACAACAAGGAGTGGGGTTCGATTACCTGAAGTGATTGTTGAAGAATATGAAAAGAAAAAGAATCAGAAGGAAAACATGACGGAAGAACAGGAAAGTGAGAAAGAAAACATGACGGAAGAACAGGAAAGTGAGAAAGAACAGGGGTCGACTCCTGAAGTCCAAGAAAAAGTTGAAGAAGAAGTTCGAGTTAGACCGCTAGTCAAAGCATATGTGCCTCCAATTCCATATCCACAAAGACTGGGAAAGCATCATTTGGAACAACAGTTTGGTAAATTTTTGGAAATTTTTAAGAAACTGCACATAAATATTCTGTTTGCTGAAACTTTGGCTCAAATGCCACTTTACCTGAAATTCATGAAAGAGGTGCTGTCAAACAAAAGAAAGTTTGTAGACTTTGAAACAGTGGCTCTGAGTGAAGAATGCAATGCCATCTTGCAGAAAAAGTTGCCATAGAAACTAAAAGATCTAGGGAGTTTCTCTATTCCTTGTATTATTGGTAACTTTAGTTTCGATAATGTTTTATGCAAACTTGGAGCCAGTGTTAATTTAATGCCTTTATCTGTGTATAGGAAACTTGGTTTGGGGGAGCCTAAACCAACCAATATCACACTGAAGCTGGCCAACATATTCATTCAGTACCCATATGGTATTGTTGAAAATGTGATTGTGAAGGTTGACAAATTCTTCTTCCCAGCTGACTTTGTGATCCTTGATATGGAAGAAGACACTCAGATGCCTCTAATATTTGGAAGACCGTACCTAGCTACTGGAATAGCGCTAATTGACATTGAAAATGGAGAAATCATTTTTAGGGTCGAGAAGGAACAAGCCACTTTCAGCATCAAGCTAAGACATGATCTTGAAATTCAAAATGAAAACTGCTTCAAAGCGGAGGAAGTGTTCCAAAAACCAGAAGTGAAGATGAATCACGGTATTAAGATTGAGGAAGGTCTAATCACAAGACATGAGTTCGTGAAGGCAAAAGATGAATGGAGGGACAAAAAGGAAGAAAAGTCGAACATCTCTCATCAAACAGTTAAAAATGAGGCTTTGCAGTTATTGAAAGTGAGAAAATGGGTTGAGATATGCAAGGCAGGAAATTGCAAGCAATTCAAAGCTTCAAGAGGATCATTTATGCCTCCATGATTTAATTGTGCAAAAAGTTGGGCTTGGGACTTAAAACGGAGCGCTCATTGGGAGGCAACCCAATTTCTTACCTTTTTATTTATTTTGCTTTGAGTTTATTTTAATTACTTGTGTTGAGGTATATGCATGATAGGTAACTTGTTTTGAGTGTTTTGCATGTTACATGTTAAGGCATTTTGCATGTTATTCTATTATTGCATATTTAGGTATGCTTTATATTTTGCATGTTTTGTTTAGTTAGGATTTAAATCGTCACCCCATGCTCACACACACACACATTAGCTTAGTTCATGAAGTTCATGATTGGAAGATCATTGCACAAATCATGAAGTGATTAGGGGGTAAAAGTGAGGATTAATTTCATAAAAAAATGAAAATTTGGAAAATGATCGGAATACCGAGTGATCGTGCAATGGCATTTTTGAAAATGCTATACTATAGTAATTAACTGCGCGATCACTGGTGTTAACACCAAGCGATCGGGTGGTTAATCTGGGAGCAATATCGGCAATTTAAGTACTTTACTTCATTCTTTCATTTTTAATTTCCCAAACTCGTTTTATCTCCCCCATTCATTTCAAATTTGATCTTACATCTTATATGCATATTATCAACACTTTGTTGCATCAAATAACATGGCTTTTATCATCTCAACAACTCAATCAAAGGTATGAATTCTTCACTTTGCTTCAAATTCATTCAAAATTGTGAGAGTTTCTTTGAATTTATGAGATGCAAATCACGGAGTTGTGAAGTATGGGCTTAGGAGAGTTGTTGGAGAATTTGGATTGTGTTTTGATAGGTAAAAAAAATTTGGGTTCATCCATACTCCCCAAGTTATGCATATCCCTTGCTTTGTACAATGCACATGAAGTGTTTGATGATAAGCCACTAAGAAGTTTTTGTGCTAATTTGAGAAAATCTTCTGAGCAATAATCGTCATGACATGTTTATCATTGATGTTATGTATTTAATTCATGAGTTGGTTCACTTCATTACATGAAAATCTTGAAAACGAATTCAGCACCATAGCAGCTACATTGCAAGGCCACTGTAGGCCATTGTACCTGAAAACTGACTCACGTCACCTACTTCTCTATAGTTTTTCTTGACCCTATTGATCTTCAAATGAGCTGAATTTTTAATATGTTGTCAACCATACTGTGAACTTTAACATATCAAAATATGGCTTAGAAAAATTTGTGTTTTTCTAGACGATGTCAAGGCTTGAATATGTGTGGTCGACCAATTTTGAAAATTCAAAATTTTTCTTTAACTTTAGTTTGGAGGTGTGGTACTGAACTTCCATTATTTATTATTGGTGTTTATGGCTTCTAATGTTACTTATCTCTTATTTGCAATCAAGACACCTCAAACCAAGTCGGGAAAAGCAAGAAAAGGATCCAATTCATCTAAATGCAATGCTAATGGAGGTTTCAAGGCTACAAAACATCTCCAATGCACCTGGGAAGTTCTCGTTCTCTCTTCTTTATCTTGTTTTACATTTTTAATTCTTTTTGACAAACACTGAGGATAATGTTTCTTTCTAGTTTGGAGGTGGAAAATCTCACTCATGCAAATTGCTTCCATATTCATGATATTCATTCTATGCTCCCATTAGATTTTATTGGGATTAAACAAAAAAAAAATTGAAATTGAAAATATTTGAAAATGTATGTTGACTTATTTATTGCCTAGGATATAGTATGAATCAATTTTTGCTTAGGCTTGAAAATTTGGACAACATGAAAGTATGAACTTATTTGGAAATAGTTATGTTTTGCTAGATTCCATATTCATTGCACACATAGCCAGTGTTGGATTATTGCTTGTGTAAGGGATTTTGTTTAACACATGTGGGGCAAGTTTTATGCAACTTGAACTTAGGTATGACTTGTTAATCCCTTAACTTAGACCATAAGACATCTATCCCTAAATTAGAACCAAATTTGCTCAAAAGGCAAGTTTGGGGATGAACTGGTTAGAATGTGCATGTATTGATGGGTTGGAGGTCTATGACTCTTGGTTTTGCGCTTTAGTTTAGATAGTTTGGTCAACAAGTAAAAACCATATCCAGCATAAAAACAGAAAATGCTGAAGGTCTTATTCTACTCTTCAAATGCCTTTTTGACTCGAGTAATTAAGTCCGAGGGGTTTTTCAAACCTGGTGCCCTAAAGTCGTCTGGCTTGGGAGTCACCGACCTAAAGCTCTCTACAGGGGTCATTTAGAAAGCAAGTATGGAGAGTGGACTTACATATAAGACAATAAAACATCTTTAACTTTTCTGTTTAAGATTTTATGATTCGGGTAATTAAGTTTGAGAGGTTCTCTGAACCTGGTGCCCTAAATCCGTCTGGTTTGGAAGTCACCGACCTAAAGCTCGCTACAGAGATCATCTAGAAAGCAAGTATGAAAAGTTCTGTACAAAGATGGTAAAATACAGGACATTAAAACAGAAAAATTCGTCCATAAAAAGAAATTTGCATGGTATAAGCTTAGCTGACTTAAATTGTAGAGATTGAAGTTGTAGAATTGGGAAGTGATTACCTTTTACTAGTTGTGCATGCATAATTCTAATTCTGACTATCTTGTGTGGAAAAAGTAATGAATATTTTTGGAAACCACTATAGATAAAGCAAGGATGTGAGAGAAAAGCAGTAAGTTGTGATCACCCATGAACGATGCAAGAAAATAATTGGATTCATTAGGTGACCACATGGGATTCGGGCTGGAATGTGCATAACAAGTTACACTGTGTTAATAATATCCTTTGCATGAGTAGGAGTTTGACTTTGGCTACACACACACACACACACACACACACACACACACACACACACACACACACACTTGAAAATCTGGCATGAGATAACTAAAAATTATTTAACTATGTTGTTCATATCTCTTGTTGAAAGTGTGAATTGATTTGGACTACTGAGGCATTTAGTAAACATGTTGGCACAACAAAAATAATTGCATGTTGTTATTTTGATTTATTAGTTTAGTTTTACATTGTTCGAGGACGAACAATAGTTCTGGTTCGGGGGTATTTGATAAGTGTTTTTATATATTTATTTGTATGTCTAAATTAGAATAATTTATTTTCATTTTAGAATATATACTGTTTAATTTGTGTTTATTTGATACGTTGTATAAAATATCCAAAAAAGGCAAAGAATAAAGCAAACAATGGGAAAAATGCATAATTGGATACTGATTGGAGCTAAATGAGCAATTGAGAAGTTTGTGACGTCAACCGAGAAATGTACATGGTGCCAAAGTTAAAGAATCAAAGGTGGGAGGACCCATTGAAGGAATTGAGAGCTAAAACGAGCAAGTCGAGAAGAATATAAAGTTTGGGGACTAAATAGCAACAATTGAAAGTGGAAGACCAAGGCTGCAATTAACAGATAAGGACTTACTTACAAAATCGAGAAAAGATGAAAAATTGCGCAAAAAGTCCTTACACGCGATTGCGGCCTTTAAAGGTGCGCGGTCGCGCGTTGCCTCGAAAATCAGAATAGAATGTTTTATCCTCAACCGCGCGATCACGCGGTCGCGCGGTTATACGACTGGGTCGCAGATCAGATTTTTCTTGCAATTTTTAACAGGTTTTTGACTTTTTGACCTATGTTTTCTCTCTAACCTATAAATACAACTTATAAGGCACGAAATCAGGACATTTACCTCTCCATAGAACAAGACACAATAAAGAATTCAACATCAAATTCTTGGAGAATCAAGCATAGCTAAGGGACATGAATTGAAGATAATTGAAGAATCAAAACTTGATGCAAGATTTCAATTCTTTATATTATTTTCAATGAACATTTATCTTTTTTTTTTTTTTCTTTATTAATGATGTGTAACTAATCTCAATGTTGGGATGAACGATGTAGCCTAGTTAATTATTTTAATTTCTAATTCCATAGTTTTAATGTTTTGTTGCATGTATTGATTTATTATTGTACTTAATGCTTGAATTTCTTGATCACCAATTCATGATATATTGAGTTATTTTTATAATCCGAGAGGTGAGTTAATAACTTAGAACGTGGTAATAAATCTAGTAATTGAACGAGAGATAGAGATATACTTTTGTTATTATTACGGTCGTATGTGAATTCTTGTATTTATTTCATCTAGATAAGGAATATTCGAACCTACTGTAGAGATACATGGTTGACTTATTTAGGTAGAATTGATTAAAACTCGAGAGAGGAATCTTAATTTAAATTAGTGAATTCGACTGAATGCATATTTAGGAAATAAAACTGGAATTTGAATTGATTTAATTGGTTAGGTGAAATTGTGAATCTCAACTACTTTACAATCGTTTTTAAAACAAAACAATCTTGCAATTTTATTTAATTATTAAAATTCTCTAGTTTTAGTTTAAATTCTCGAACAAATTCGCTATTCAAATAAAGATAGGAACTAACATATTTCGGTACTTAATAGCAGTCTACGTGGGATTATAATTCGGACTCTAAGGTCCACTTTATTACTTCTCACGAACCGTACACTTGCGGGGATATCTCGCATCGCGAGATATTGGTGAACACTTTTCAACCGCGCGATTGTGCGGTTATCCGACTGGGTCAAAATCGGGGTTTTTGCACGCGGATTAAGCGGCTTTTCCTCTTTTTTAACTTAGGTTTCTCAAAACCTATATACATAACATGAGAGGCACTAATTCTAGACCTTTGCCTCTCCAAAGAATGAGCCACAATAGAAAATTCAACATCAAATTTTTTGGAATCAAGCATCACAAAGGGGCGTGAATTGAAGATAATTGAAAAATTAAAACTTGGTGCAAGCGTTTCTTTCTTTATATTATTTTCAATGAATGCTTATTATTATTTTTTTTGTTCTTTATTATGATGTGTACCTAATTTCAATGTTGGGACGAACGATGTAGCCTAATCATATTATTTTAATTCCAAATTTCATAATTTTAATGTTTAGTTGCATGTATTGATTTATTATTATTTTTAATGCTTGAATGTCTTGATCACCAATTTATGATATATTGAGTTATTTTCATAATCTGAGAGGTGGGTTAATAACTTAAAACGTGGTAATAAATCCGGTAATTGAACAAGAGATAGGGATATGCTTTTGTTATTATTGCGGTCATGTGTGAATTCTTGTTTGTTATGCGTCTAGATAAGGAATATTCAGACCCTATATAGAGATACATGTTGACTTATTTAGGGAGAAATGATTTAAACTCGAGAGATGAATTTTAATATACATTAGTGAATTCGACCGAATGCGTATTTAGAAAGTAAAACTGGAATTGGAGTTAATATAATTAGTTAGGTGAAATCGGGATTCTCAACTACCTTGCAATCGTTTTTAAAACAAAAGCAAATTCGCAATTTTAATTCTTAGTTTAATTTATTTCTTTTTTAGTTTTAGTTTTAAAAATTACAATTCTTTCATCCATTCAAATAGGGCTAAGAGTTAACAAATCTCGATACTTAGTAGCAGTCTCTGTGGGATGATAATCCGGACTCCTAGATCCACTTTATTACTTATCACGACCCGTATACTTGCGAGTGTATCTCACATCACAAGATATTTGTGAACAAGTTTTTGGATTTAAACTCGAGAGATGAATTTCAATATATATTAGTGAATTTGACCGAATGCATATTTAGAAAATATAATTGGAATTGGAGTTAATATAATTGGTTAGGTGAAATCGGGATTTCCAACTACCTTACAATCGTTTTTAAAACATACGCAAATTTGAAATTTTAATTCTTAGTTTCATTAATTTCTTTTTTAGTTTTAGTTTTAAAAATCACAATTCTTTCATCCGTTCAAATAGGGTTAAGAGCTAACATATTTCGATACTTAGTAGCAGTCTCTGTGGGATGATAATCCAGACTCCTGGGTCCACTTTATTACTTCTCACGACCCGTACACTTGCCGGTGTATCTCGCATCGCGATATATTCGAGAACAAGTTTTTTCCGTCGTTGCCGGGGACTGTTTTTATATTAATATCAATACCCATTAGTTCTTACTTTACTTTGAACTTTATTTTGCTTTATTTTATTTTTGTTTTTTATTTTATTTTTACTTTAATTAATTCATGTTAAGAAGGACTAAGTCATTTGATTTGCTTCCTTTTGATATAGAAATTGAACGCGCCTTTCGACAAAGGCGTAGACAATGGTTAGAAGCAGGTTAACAAACAGATTTAGTCATGGCAGATGACAGAAATCAAAATAATCTACCAGCAGCTGTTATTGGACAGCAACAAAATCATAAGAAGTGCGTTTTGAGGGACTACGTGGTTCCTCCTGTGGGGAACATTGAAACTTGCAAAGTGCCTACTGCAATCCGAGTAAATAATTTTGAGATCAAGACTTCCTTGATCTCCTTGATCCAAAACTCATGCGTTTTTCATGGATTGCTATCTGAAGATCCACATGCGCATCTTCGGACCTTTTTGGAATTATGTGATATGCAGCACATGGATGGAGTTTCAGATGATGCTGTGAAGCTGAAGTTATTCTCATTTTCTTTGGAGAACAAAGCAAAAACCTGGTTCTATCCCTTGCATCTGCATACAATCACTACATTTGAAGCTATGAGCCAGAAATTTGTAGATAAATTTTTTCTCGCCTGGCCGCATGTCAAAGCCGAGTCGTGAAATCTTGTCATTTAGTCAGAAGTCAGGGGAATCAATTTTTGAGGCATGGGAAAGGTTTAACGAGCTCATCAGACAATGTCCTACACATGGTATAACTGATTGGATCCTAGTTCAGACATTGTACAATGGTTTAACAAATGAAAATAAGAAGCATGCAGACTTAGCAGCTGGGGGATCAGTTATGGACATGACGTATGAATAGGAATGACAACGGAGTGGGGAATACCTGAACCCAACGGGAACCCACCCAGAACGGGTCAGGGAATCCCCGACAAAGATGGGGATGGGGCGGGGATAGGGATGAAAAGTATCCCGAAACCCATCCCCATCTCCGCCATGTCCCCAATTAATAATTTTCATTAAAATTTAAAGACACAAACAAAGATATGTATATATATATATATTCGATTAATGTTCAAAAGATGTGTAAATATTATTATATTTAGAAAATGTTAGGATTGTTCTTGCATGTTTCCTTATATTGTCTGTACAAAATTATTTTAGAACTTAAAAAAATAAAAATTAATAACAAATGAGGATGTAAATGGGGATTTGCACATCCCCGACCCACCCCGTCCCTGCCCTCGCCTCGATTAAATATGGGACGGGACGGGTCGGGGATGGGGATGGTAAATCTTTAACGGGGCGGGGACGGGAAAGACAACCCCGCCCCATACCTGTCCCGTTGTCATTCCTACGTATGAAGAAGTGTCTAAAATCTTTGAGAAGATGGCTGCCAACAGTTATCAATGGTATTCAGGTCAATCTACACCAAAGTCTGGGGGCATTATTGCAGTTTGTGAATACAGCATTATGTGCTAAGCTGAATGCTTTGACAAAGAAAATCGACAGTATGGGTGTGCAGCCATTAAATTAAGTTCAAGTAGCTCTGTGTGATTTTTGCTTCGAAAATCATGCTGTGAACTTTTGTCCCATGCAGTAAAATCAATCAAATCTAGAACAAGTCAACTTTGTGGGAAACATGCAGGGTTGTCCTTATTTACAATCTTACAACCCAGAATTGAAGAACTACCCCAATTTCTCTTTGTCTAATAATCAGAATGTTCAACGCCAACTTGGATTTCAACAACATCAACAATCTCAGAAAACCATTTCCGAGAACATGGAGATGCTAATTCAACTGGTTAAAGGTCAGAATGATGAATTAAAAAGTCAAGCAGCTGAGATAAAGAACTTAAAAAATCAGATTGGGCAATTGGCAGCTACTAGCACAAATAGAGAGCATGCACAGTTACCAAGCAACACTGAAACGAACCCTCATGAGTATGTGAATGCGATAACAACAAGGAGTGGGGTTCAATTACCTGAAGTGACTGTTGAAGAATATGAAAAGAAGAAGACTTAGAGGCAGAATGTGGAGGAAGAACAGTAAAGTGAAAAAGAACAGGGGCCTACTACAGATGGTCAAGAAAAAGTTGAAGAAGAAGTTAAAATTCGACCTCCAATCAAGGCTTATGTGTCTCCCATCCTATATCCACAAAGATAGAGGAAGCATCAATTGGAACAGAAGTTTGGTAAATATTTTGGAAATTTTCAAGAAATTGCACATAAACATCCCATTTGCAGAGGCCTTACCTCAAATGCCCCTATATTTGAAGTTCATGAAGGAAATGCTGTCAAACAAAAAGAAATTGGTTGATTTTGAAACTGTAGCACTGAGTGAGGAGTGTAGCGCCATTCTTCAAAACAAGTTACCACAGATATTAAAAAATCCAGGGAGTTTCTCTATCCCTTGTACAATTGCTAATTTCAGCTTTGATAATGTTTTGTGTGATCTTGGGGCCAGTGTTAATCTAATGCCTCTATCTGTTTACAGGAAACTTGGTTTGGAGGATCTTAAACCAACTAATATCACACTGAAGCTGGCCAATAGATCCGTTCAGTACCCATATGGTATTGTTGAAAATGTGATTGTGAAAGTGGACAAATTCTTCGTCCTAGTCGACTTTGTGATCCTGGACATGGAAGAGGACACTCAAATGTCTCTCATTTTTGGAAGACCATTACTTACTACTGGAAGAGCCATAATCGACATTGAAAAGGGAGAAATCATTTTTAGGATCGAGAAGGAACAAGTCACTTTTAGCATCAGGCCAAGACAGGATCCTCAAGTGCAAAATAAAAGTTTCTACACAGTGGAGGAAGTGGTTGAGAAACCAAAAGAAAGTTTGAAGGAAGGAATGAAGAAGGAGAATGCTTTGGTGATAAATAAGGGATTAATGGAGGAAAGGAAGGATGGAAATAACTTGAAGAAGGAGGAAAAACCTAACATTCCTCAACAACCAGCTAAAAAGGATTCCTTGGAATTCAAGAAAAAAAAAAGAAAACGAGTTAAACAATGCAAGGCTGGAAATTACAAGATGTGCAAGGCTTTGAAATCCTCTTTCAAGCTTCCATGATTTTGAAGTGCAAAAAGTCGAGCTTTAGATTTAAAACGGAGCGCTTGTTAGGAGGCAACCCAACCTTTCTTCCCTTTTATTTATATTGCTTACATTTTTTATCTCATAGTTGAATTGTAGATATATGCATGATAGGTAACTTGTTTGAGTGTTTTTCCTGTTACATGTTAGGACACTTTTGCATGTTAGTCTTATGTTGCATATTTAGGTATGATTTTGATTTCGCATATTTTGATAGGCTAGGTTTTTAATTGTCATCCCAACTCACACACACATTATTTTAGTACATGAAGATAATGTTAGGAAAGATTGTCATAAATCATTAAATGATAAAGGGGTTAAAAACGAGGTGGAAACTCAAAAACAGGAATATCTTCACTACTGCCGAGACTACTGTGCGATCTCACAGTAATAATCTCGCGCGATCGCGCAACTGAATTTTAAATTCAACTTTGCTACAGGTATTGCCTACGCGATCGCTAGTGTTTACAACACGCTATCGTGCAATTATATCGAAGGGCAAAAAGGCAGTTTATTTGTATTATGCTTCATTCTTTCCATTTTAAACGTCACAAAATCGTTTTTCTCTCCCCCAAAACACCCCAAATATGATCTTCCATCATTTGTGCATGCCATCAACACGTTGTTGCTTCAAAGATCACTTCAAAATCTAACAAAAGGTATGATCTCTTCACTTAAATCAATGTTTAGTCAAAATTGTGAACTTATCTCTAATTTCTTGGACTTTGAAATTGTGAAAATTGGGCTTATGTTAGTTGTTGGAGATTGTGATATGTGCTTTAATTAGGGATGTCAACGAGCCGAGCCGAAGATCAAGGCTCGAACTTGGCTCGAGCTTTTTGTGGTCGAGCTTTTTTTGGCCCGAGCCGAGCCGAGCCAAGTTCAGAGCTTTTACTTTTTTTCTTATTTTTATAGCAAAAATTCATAAAATTTTTATTGAAAATGTGTATATATAGCAAGTTGAGCCGAACTCGTGGTCGAAATTCATTGTTCAAGCTCCTATTGAGCTTTTTTAGCGGGCTTTTTTTGGCTCGAGCCGAGCCGAGCCAAAGCCCGTCTCTAAAAAAAAGCTCGGCTCGAGCTTTGGCTCGAAATCTCGAGCTGCGAGCCGAGCTTAGCCCGAACTTTTTCCCAGCGGCCCGAGCCGACGAGCCGTTTTGCCATCCCTAGCTTTAATTGATTAAAATTTGGGACTCCTCCAAGATTCCAAATTGATGAACATTCTTTGATTTTTTCAATGCATACCAAGTGTTTGATGATATGCCACAAAGACATTTTCGTTCAAATTTGACAAAATATTCAAAGCATTTATCCTCATGACATGATTATCATTGATTGTGTATTTAGTTCGTGAGTTAGTTCACTACATCACATGAAAATCATGAAAACCATCATTGCACCATGGTAGCCACATTGCAAGGTCATTGCACCTAAAAACAGCTCACATTACCAATTTCTCCACATTGTTTCATGACCCTATTGAGCTCCAAATAAGCCGAATTTTTAATATGTTGTCGACCATAATGTGAAATTTAACATATCAAAAGATGACTTGAGAAAATATGTGTTTTTCTAGGCCGATGTCGGGGCTTGAATATGTGTGGTCAACCATTTTTGAAATTTCATGAAATTGCTTCGACTTTAGTTTGGGGGTGTGATTGTGATATTGAGCTTACATTATTTCTAATTGGTATTTATAACTTCTAATGTTATTTATCTCTTTTTTTCAAGGTAAACACAAAATAAAACACCTCGAACCACGTTGGGAAATACAAAGGAAGGGTCAAATTCATCCAAATGCAATGCTAATGGAAGTTTCAAGGCTACAAAACATCTCCAATGCACCGAGAAGTTCTCGTTCTCTTTCCTTTGTCTTGTTTTATATTTTTGAGTCTCTTTGACAAACATTGAGGACAATGTTTCTTTCTAATTTTGGGGATGAAAATTCTAATTCATGCAATTTACTTCATTATTCATTCTATTCATTTTATATTTTCATTCGATTTTTGTTGGGAAAAAAATTGAAAAAATTGAAAATTTGTGTTGACTTGTTTTGTTTTAGCTTGGTTTTGGACAACATAAAAACAGGAATTTCTTTTGAACTAGTTATGACTTGCTAGATTTCATATTCATTGCCCACATAGTCATTATTGGTTTACTACTTGTGTGGGGATTTTTTTAACACATGTGGGGCAAGTGTTATACACCTTGAACTTAGGAATGATTTGATAATCCCTAAACTTAGATTATTAGACATCCCATCCCAAAATTAGAACCAAATGTGCTCAAAAGGCAATTTTGGTGGTAGAATGGTTAGAATATGCATGTATTGATAGGTTGGAGGTATGTGGTTCTTGACTTTGCACTTTAGTTAAAGTAGTTTTGTCAACGGGCATAAACCATAATCATCATAAAAATAGAAAAATGCTGAAGGTCTTATTCTATTCTTCAAATGCTTTTTTGACTCGAGTAATTAAGTCTAAGCGATCTTTCAAACCTGGTGCCCTAAAGTCGTCTGACTTGGGAGTTACCGACCTAAAGCTCACTACAGGGGTCAATTAGAAAGCAAGTACGGAGAGTGGAATTATACATAAGACAATAAAACATCTTTAACTTTTCGATGTTGACTATGTGACTCAAGTACTTAAGTCTGAGGGATCTTTCAAACCTGGTGCCCCAAAGTCGTCTGGTTTGGGAGTCACCGACCTAAAGCTTGCTATATGGATCACATGGAAAGCAAATAAGAAAAGTATTGCACAAAGATGGTAAAAGAAAATGATATGAAAGAAAAAGAAAAGAAAAAGTCGTTGTTAAAAATAAAAAAAAAAAATTGTATGGTATAAGCTTGTTGACTAAAACTGAAGAGATGAAGGATGTAGAATTGGGAACTGTTTTGTGCATGCATGTTTCTAATTCTGACTATCTTATGTGAAAAAAGCAAATAATATATTTAGAAACCACTATAGATAAAACAGGGATGTAAGAGAAAAACAGTAAGTTGTAATCATCCATGAGTGATGCAAGGAAAATCATTAGATTCATTAGGTTGACCACATGAGATTCGGGCTTGATTGTGCATAACAAGCTACACAGTGTTAAATATATCATTTGCGTGAGTAGGAGTTTGACTTTGGTTATTCACACACACACTTGGAAATCTAGCATAAAATAACTAGAAATTATTTTACTTTTTTGTTCATAACTCTTGCTGAAAGTGTGAATTGATTTGGACTATTGAGGCATTTGATAAACATGTTGACACAACCAATAACAATTGCGTAATGTTATTTTGATTTATTAGTTTAGCTTTACATTATTCGAGGACGAACAATAATTCTAGTTTGGGGGTATTTGATAAGTGTATTTTGTACACTTATTTATATATCTAAATTAGAATAAATTGTTGTCATTTTAGAATATATGCTTTTTAATTTGTGTTTATTTGTTACTTTGCAGAAAATATCCCAAAAGATGATGAATAAAGCAAATAATGGGAAAAATGCACATTTGGATGTTAATTGGAGTTAAATTGAGCAATTGAGAAGTTTGTGACATCAACCGGAAAGCATGCATGGTGCCAAAATAAATAAATCATAAGTTGAAGGACCTAATTGAATGAGTTGAGAGCTGAAACGAGCAAATTGAGAAGATTTCAAAGTTTAGGGACTACATCACAACAATTGGAAGTTGAAGACTGAAGGCGCAATTAAAAGTCAGGGACTAACTTAAACAGCCAGGAAGAGATGGAAATTGCGTCAACAGCCTAAACCACGCTATCACCGGCATCAATACCGCACGATCGTGTGATACCTCGTTTTTCTCACCTAAGAGTTTTTTGCTCAACTACGGTATCGCCGGCTTTTCAACTGCGCGATCGCGCGGTTATCCAACTGGGCCAAAATCGGGCTTTTTGCACGAGGATTAAACAACTTTTCCCCTTCTTTAACCTAAGTTTCTCAAAACCTATATATATAACATGAGAGGCACGAATGTTGGACCTTTGCCTCTCCAAAGACCGAGCTACAATAGAGAATTCAATATCAAATTATTGGGGAATCAAGCATCGCAAAGGGGCGTGAATTGAAGATAATTGAAGACTCAAAACTTGGTACAAGCGTTTCTTTCTTTATATTATTTTCAATGAACGGTTATTTTTATTTCTTTTGTTCTTTATTATGACGTGTAACTAATTTCAATGTTGGAATGAACGATGTAGCCTAGTCATATTATTTTAATTCCAAGTTCCATAGTGTTAATGTCTAGTTGCATGTATTGATTTATTATTCTTTTAATGCTTGAATTGCTTGATCATCAATTCATGATATATTGAGTTATTTCCATAATCTAAGAGGTGAGTTAATAACTTAGAACGTGGTAATAAATTCGGCAATTGAACAAGAGATAGAGATATACTTTTTTTATTATTACGATCGTGTGTGAATTCTTGTGTGTTATGCATCTAGATAAGGAATATTCGAACCCTCTGCAGAGATATATGTTGACTTATTTAGGTATAATTGATTTAAATTCGAGAGAGGAATTTCAATATACATTAGTAAATTCGACCGAATGCATATTTAGAAAATAGGTGAAATCGGGATTCCCAACTACCTTACAATCGTTTTAAAAAAAAAAAAGCAAATTCGCAATTTTAATTCTTAGTTTCATTTATTTCTTTTTTAGTTTTAGTTTTAGTTTTAGTTTTAAAAATCACAATTCTTTCATCCGTTTAAATAGGGCTAAGAGCTAACATATTTTGATACTTAGTAGCAGCCTCTGTGGGACGATAATCCAGACTCTTAGGTCCACTTTATTACTTATCACGACCCTTACACTTGTGGGTAATCTCGTATCGCGAGAGAATTGTGAACAACAGGTTTGCACAAAGTTTTGAAGGGAAAACCAACGAGAGTTGTGTCAAAGAAAAAGAAAAAGGGAAAGGGAAAGGAAACTGAATCCAACAAGATTGGGAAGATTTGGATTTGAAAGCTGCTAGTACAATACGACTTTGTTTGGTCAAGAATGTTCTTGCAAATATTCATGGAATAACTGCTACAAAGGAACTTTGAAAAAAACTAGAAGAGTTGTATCAGATGAAGAACTTATCAAATCGCTTGTATCTGAAGGAAAAGTTTCATTTGTTGAGAATGAATGCAAGTACAAAAATCTTAGACCAATTTAGTATTCATAATGGGATTGTTTCTAAACTGAAATTTATTGGAGTCAAAATTGAAGATGAGGATAAAGCATTGAGGCTTATCTGGTCTCTTCTATCCACGTTTGAGCACATCAAGCCGATTTTGATATACGGGAAAGAAACGGTGGATTTTGCTTAAGTTACAAGTAAGTTGATCTCTAAAGAGTGGAGATTAGGTGGAGGTGATAATTCATCTGATAATAATTTGCTTGTTATTAAAAAGTGGACATGGGGGAACTCCATGAAGAAGAAGGTGACATGTTGGAACTGTGGTCAATCCGGGCACATGAGAAGAAATTGTCCAAAAGTTGGAGTGGACTCGGATAACTGCTTGAAGCACAATGCGACTCTCCTGGTAGAGGGTGGTAATGATGTACTCTGAGTAAGATGGGACATCCTCATGGCATGACGCCAGTTGCCATGATAGAGGATGTGTTCTTACTGGCGTGGGTAATGTGTTCACATACAATATTGGTTTGGTATAGATGCAAGTTATATGGTTTAATTTATGTCGATGACTGATGAACTTCAAAGGATAACCAAACATGGGAGTTGCACCATAATTTTCAGCAATTTTCAACATGTGCCGATGAAAAGCTTGGAGTTCGTTGATAATTCTGAGTGGCTATACTCATGTGGTGGAGTATGAGATCGTCAAAGTGGAAAAATGCTTGCATGTTACCCAATGGTTGGATTTGAATGTTTTGGCGTGGACGAGTTTGAGTCAAGACGGAGATTGTTGGGTATTTGACCCAAATTAATTGAGTGCTTAGTGGAGACATAATGAGTGCCTAGTTGAGAAAAAGAATGGTGGAGACAAACTTTGGTGGAGACGAAAGTAAAAGGATGAATAGTAGTGCCATAATCTTTGTTTGATGAAATTGGCGGACAAGGAAAATGAAAAAAATGTTTCCTTAATTATTCATGAATAGTATTGGTAGAAATTGGTGGCCAATTGTCTCCTTGGATCCTCTATAAACTGAGGAGAAATCAAAGGAAGAAATGCACTACCATAAGTACATTGGAGAGTGTCATAAAAATAGAGAAAAAATTGGTGAGCTTTGTCTTTGTAGTTTCTTGTAACTTCTTGTTAGATAATTCAAGGGGTAGAAACTCGTGATTAGATAATAGCTCTTTGTTTGTATTTTCTATGTGGTCTATGAGATGGGTTGGTGAGTGAAATTCTATATATTTAAAACAATTTAATATATAGTGAAAATCTTTGACGAGGGTCCGTGGACTTAGGCATATTGCGGAACCACGTAAATTTCTGTGTTCGTATTTATTTTCTTGTTTGCTTATTTTACTTTGAAAATTAAAAGATTCTGTTTGTTAAATAAAGAGGAAATCGACATATAAATTCCGAACACAAACAAAGAAAAATGTACAAGTAGTTATAATAAAATTGGAGTAGTAAAATGTTGTCTCGTTAAAACTTTGTCAAGAAAACCCGATGGGACAAAAATTGAGCAAAGAAAAAAAAGTACAACTACTTTCCCAAATTTAATAAATGAAGATTTTTGTATCGAGCATTTCAAGTCTTGTATGTCACTGTCTTCAATATCACAATTCTAGTGAAATATGTTTCATATTAGCTTGCTATGAAGTTCAAATAATATCATCTTCATGTAAGATAGTTACAACATTTGGTGACTGTGATAACTAATGGTTCAAAAAATAGATCTTGTTGTTCTCTTCAAGTTACTCGAACACAATTTGTAACATATTAAAACATTATTTTGAGGTTTACTGTCTTGTAAATTATGGACATTATTAGAAAAATCCAGTGGGAGAAATCTTAACGACAAAAAAATAATAAATTATTTTCTTTTAAGTAGGCCATAAAAGTTGCCTCATCAAAATAAAAATCTTGCTAGGAAATCACTGGGACAAAACTTTGGTCAGGGATAAAAGAGTACAACATGCATCTACTCTCCCTCACAATAATATCACTTTTTTTAGCAAAAACATCTACATATTCCAGATGAGTTTTTAGGCTCTACCCAGAAAAGTCGATGGGGGATAGGATTCCCCAACTGTGTGTGTGTGTGTGTCATTAAAAAAAAATACAAAGAATGAGGGGCACATAAATATGCTAATTAGTTGTTTATTTGATTTCTTTAAATATGTTAATTAGTCATTGATTTCTTAAAATATGTTATTCTTTCTTGTTAATTTTAATTTAAATATGCTAATTACTTCTCATTAATGTCATATTTGCCATCAATTCTCTTTATTGAAAAAAATAAACAAAATGTTTGTGCAAAAAAATGGGTATAAAATTATACACACCTGCGACCCGTTTCAATGAGACGGGTATATGAGGCGGGTATGAAGGCTAAAAATCTGTAGCGGGTATGGTATGTTTTTGTCAAACCCAACCCATTATCATTTCTAATTGTGGATGTCATATCCTTACTGTTATTTCCAATATATTTGATATTTGATTTGTTGTTATAAAATAATATATATATATATAGGAGCTTTATTTCATTCATTCATACACAATTAATAAGAGAAGAATTCTCCTATCTCTCTCTATATTCTTTCTCTAGTTCTCGTGTTAGTTTTACAACACGTTATCAGCATGAGTCTCTAACCTATTGAGTAATATGACGAGAGTATACTCTACAGTTGTATCGAAATGATGAGCATCTATATTAGAAACCTAATTATTACTAATCAACATTTCTTTTCCCAAATATAGTGTTTTTGGCATTGGAAATTAACTTATATCTCGTGGATTTGAAAAAAATCCCAAATCAATAGAAAAATTGGAGAAATTGTATAACCCGAAACTTTCGAAGTAGATATACGCCAAACCGTACATCTAGTCGACGATCGGAGACCGGATCTGGAACTACGACGACGGGACGATTCTCCAGCGCTGACACGTGTAGACGGTAGAGGCACCGACGCGTGAGGCCCACACGCAAACATCAAGGTGGAGCGTTCAGGCGCCTGCAGAAGTTTTCGGCGGAGGTGTCAAAAGTTTTGGACATTTTCCGGTAGTCGAACGTGGCGGCTTCTTAAAAACTATTTTTGGAGCACTTTCGACGGGATTTTGAACTTCGGACCAAAAGTAAGTTTATTCTAAATTAAATTTCAAACTCATTGACGATTTCGATTTATCCATACGAGCAATATATTAAAATATGAACAATTTTGCCCTTGAGAATACATAAAAATATATTAATCATAAATTAACAATTAATATAAGATCAATCAAATAAATCAAAAAGTTTAAACAAGGTATGAAGCAATATAATTATGACTCATTATCGTAACGGATTGGACTGAATTTTTGTCTTGACTAAATATGACTCATTATCGTAACGGATTGGACTATTATGAATACTTTGATTGGATTTGGAGATATGACTATTTTGAATACCTTGACTGGATTCGTAGATATGACTCGCTCACTTATGAAAGATAATTATTTCATTATGTTGACAACGCCAATATGGTCGGTTTATCGATTAAATATATGGAATACTTTACTTATATTCGTATTTATATTATTTCAAAAATACATCAATTGTTGGTTAATTCTAACGTATTAGAGGTTGTTGTCAACATATATACGTGGTGGTATAACCCCAGTGTTATTATTGACATATATATATATATATATGATATTATTGTTATTTAATATTTCACTGAATGATACTAGAAGTTACCACTACTAAAGTTAAATAATATTTTATCAAATGGTACCAGAAGTTATCATTACTAAAAAGTTGTTGGATGTTAATGAAAATATTTTATCAAAAGGTACTAGAAGTTACCATTATCTGTATTGAAAAGACAGATGAAAATAAATTATCCAAACAAGAAAAATGTTGATGTATGACAAGATAATAGCACATGATAACACGGACATGACTAATGTAAAAATAATCTCATCGTTATTATGAGATGAATATTAGATGATTGAAATAAAAAGTTTTGATAAATATATGGAAATGCAAAATGCACTTAGATATATGATTGTGATTATATCCCTAATTATGAATGACATGTGTTGCGGCATTTTTGCCGATTGATGTAATACAAGGTTTTCAAATATTATGGGGAAATTAGACAATAACAAGCCTGAATCGTAATTATGCCTGAAGCATAATGAAATCGATTTCAAAAAAATATTTCTCTTGAATAATTGAAATGATCCATTTGAAGCTAAATACTTATGGTGAGTAAAAATGAAATAACTAAAAGAAATGAGATTCAGGTACCTTTTGTAACATTTTGCAACGTTCGTTGCGCGTTGCAAAAGGGTACTCTTTTATAACGCGCAATGAACGTTGTCATATGACTTCATTGGGATAAAATTTCATAGTACCTAAAATTGGAGGACTAAATTGCAAATTCCTAAAGTTAAAACCTAACCTCACGATCCCACTCTCCATCAATCCCGCCCCAACCTTTTCTCCCCTCCCTCCATCTCTCTTGAGCGACAGCCATGACTCTCATTTCCTTCTCACCGTGGCCTCTCATCGCCGCCAGTTGCCGCAACCCAAGGTAAGGTATACCCCTTGTGAATTTTATAAATGACGTTGCTCTAAGGAAACAAATTATCCACCAAGAACCAATTCGAAACCACAAATATTTATATATTCTAATCCTCAAACCCAAATCTTCACATTCTAATTTTCCCAGCTATCTGAAATGGCTCTCTTCATTCCATTTTTTTATTTCAAAACTTCCACCTACAAATCCAGTTTATTTGCTCTACCCGCTGTTGGAAAATATATTTTGGAAATTGATTTTCACTTGTGTGAATGTGAAATTGATCCCACATTGATTGAAAATTGGGGTTTGAAGAGGAGCCTTAAAAGGGATTACAATCCCACATTGGTTAGAAATGGAAAAGTGGGAATAAGTGGATGCTATAAATAATAGTTCCATCCCACATTGGAAAATGGAAAAATGTGAAAATGTTGGGAATGCTTAAATAGTTATCCCACATAGGATAGAAATGAATTTGTAGACCAATTTATATATGGTTAACAATTTGTAAGGTGTAACAATTTGTTGCATAGAGACTCCTCCATGGCCTACGCGCCCGAAGGAGGGGTGCAAATCTTGGACCGACTTGGCCTTCGAGCCTTGAACTTGTGTGCGGGCGCGACCTGCGTACACGAATGTCGAACCGAACGAGTCAAAAATTGGCCACAAAGTGCAAGCCACGTTTTGGAATTTTGTTTTGAATTTTTCATTTAAAACATAACTCCAAACTGATTTCCATTTAACCTGTAACTCCAAAAACCGCCTGGAGTAAGTGTAGAATTCATGCAGAATTCAAATGTAGTTGTAACTCCAAAACATCTGGAGTAAATACAGAATTCAACTGCAGTACTAAATACAAAGGCTCCTCCCTACCTATATATTGTAGCGCCCCGAGTTCCGTATACCCGATTCACTACGTCATTTTCTGTCTAAATTTTTCGAATAATATTTTTGCGGAAGAAATAATTGAAATTCATTTTTTGGAAACATTAAATAAACTGTAATGGCCGATAAAATTGAAAACATTTATGAAACCATTTAAAATAGTAAATCGAACCATTAATATTGTAAAGAGATTGCCAATGTCATAATTTCTCAATAAATGAACTTCTCTAAATTATTCGATTGTTTGGAAAATACGGAAACCATTAACGTCAAACTTTCTACCGTTTAACGATTATTGCCACCATCATTCATCGCTCGCCACCGTCTCCGAAATCTGCAAAACTGTTAAAAAGTAGGGTGAGTATTTCATGGGGGAAATACTCAGTAGACTCATCGCAAATTAATTTAATTTATAAGATGATTAAACACATAAATCCCGGCTCTTTATAAAACGAGCATTGATAGAGCTTCTTTATAAAACGGCTCTTGATAAAACTCATATAGTGCATTACAGCACGGGACATATTTTGCAAATCATAGGCTCTTTGAAAATATCTCTTTGAAAACAGCTCTTTGAAAACCATATACTTATAAAAACATTTTAATTATACCAAGCATAATTTCTTTTGAAAGCATAACATAAGATAGGATTGAAATCCTCATAAACATAGGGAGACACAAGAACTTTACCGAACTTAAGTGATAAGAATTCTTATGCAGTAAAATCATAATAACAGTAAGTTTTCATCATAACATAGGATAAGATCGAAATCCTCATAAACATAAGAATTTTAACGAACTTAGGTGGCAAGAATTCTTATGTAGTAAGTATACCAAGCATAATTTTCTGAAATTCATAGGGATCAATTGCATCATAACATAAGATAGGATCGAAATCCTCATAAACATATGCGACAGGAATTTTACCGAACTTAGGTGGCAAATCCTCATAAACATATGGAAACATAGGAATTTTACCGAACTTCGTGGCAAATCCTCATAAACATAGGAGACACAAGAATGTTACCGAACTTCGTGGCAAGAATTCTTATGTGTAGCGCTACTAAAACTCCGGTCCCCTTAACATATCATAACTTATCATATGGGACCCATAACAATCTTGGTAGATTGATTTCATAGCAATGATCCAAAAAAAACATTTTCGTGAAGCATAGGGTATACTTACTTTTCGTAAAAACATAAAGTATATTTTCTTTTCATAAAAACATACTTACTTTTCATAAGGTATATTTACCTTTCATAAAACATACTTGCTTTTCTTAAAATTGACTTTCACAAGTCACATGACATTCATATGAAATCATAATTTAAATCAATTAATAAGTGCGAGTCTACCTCAAATCCGACGAGTGCAAAGTTGAGCGGGAATGACTTCAATTTCTTTAAATTCTCCGTACGCTTCGTCTTAGCCAATAAGTCACTTTAGTCTATCGAATATATAGTTCAAAATGATAAATTATAATTTGAGGACTGAAATTGATGTTTTGAAAGTTCAGGGACTAAAATAGATACTTTGAAAGTTGAGGGATTAAAATGAATACTTTTGATAGTTGAGGGACTAAAATGAATATTTTCAAAAGTTGGGATTTAAAATCAAAATAAAGTAAATCAGCAGGGACTGAATAATAGATTTTAAAAATGAGGGACTGATTAAACTCATTTAAAACTTAAGGGCTGAAATTGATAAGTTTAAAAGCTGAAAGGACTGAAATAAAACCTTTTTAAAACATAGGGACTGATTTGAAATAACTTTAAAACTTCAGGGACCAAAGTGCAAATTCTCGAAAATAAAATATATATTCAGATCTGTTTTCTCTCTCTCAACTCACTCTCTCACGACACGATTTCTCTCTCTCAGACAATTAGGGCGACTGTGCGAGAGGCGTAGGAAGGCGATGGCGAAATCCGGTCTTTCACCGGGGATTTTCCGGCGCTACGCCGGCACAAGGTGGCGGTGACAAGGGAAAGGTATTGGTAGTAGGAAGGGTACGATTTGGGCTGTTGATTCACAGTGAAACCGAGGTTAGAGTTCGCGGTTTAGGTCGTGATTTCTCCGGCTACAATTCCGGTTACTGGCGGCGGTCGAAGGTAAGTATTTGGGCTATTTGATTTGGATGATTGTGGGTTGATTTGTTTCAAAACCGAAGTCTGGGATTGGATTGAGAAATTGCAGTTTAAATGTTGAACTGAAAACTTTGTTTTGGTGGCTTGACAATGGTGGACTTGATGATGGAGAGGGTCATGGTTGCTGTTTGATTCGGTGATGATGGTGCAGGTTGACATTGTGGTGATAGTGGAATTGGTGAGTTAGGGTTGCTGCAGGAGGATATGGTGGTTGGCTGGTAGATCAGTGGTTGCAGTGAGGTTGTTCTCGACCGTGGCTATGATTCGGCAGTTGGTTGATTATCTGATTCAGCTTGATCGATTGGCAGTGGTGATGGCTGCAAAATGGTGATGAATGGAAATGGTTCAAGAGATTGAAATATTACATGGTATGTTGATTGAGATTCTTGACAAATCTGCAGGCTCGATGGTTGGATTGGCAGAATGATGGCGTAAATGATTTAGAGTTCAACTTGGGCAGAAGGTAATGGTTATGGCAGTGATCCTGATAATGATATAGGTGATGTGGGAGTGTGGTAGATGAAACCGTGGGTGGAGACATAATTTTGTGTTTGTGATAATGTTTTGTGATGATCATGGAGAATATAATCATTATGTTCTTGCAACATAATGAATGCATATGGGTGGTGGAGTTTTAGGTTGGGTAGGAATTAGATTAGGTGTAAGGTTTTAGAATAAAATGATTAGGTTTTGTGAAAAGAAAAAGGAGATGTGTTGTATAATGAGATGGAAAGAGGAATAAAGAAAATGGTGTAAAGATATGAAAACATGGGGAGAAAATTTGGTTTAATTAGATACAATCAAATTTTAAAATAAATAAATATTGAGATAAAAATTGAATTACGTATTTGGACTTGAAATAATTTGAATAAGGAAAATTGAGATATTTTAATAAATTTGGAATTCAAAAATGATTTTGAAAATAATACTTTGAATAAATAATTAAAATAACATAATTTTAGAAATTCGGATTTTAATTTAAAATCGAACAAATTCGATATTTCTTGACTTGGCTAGACGAATCCGTCGCGGCGTTAATTTCAAAACAATGAGTGAAATAGTAGCGACACAATTTTCTAAATATTAAAATAATTATTTATTGCGTAAAAATTCTGGGTCGCTATATATATACTGCAACAATCCTTCAGTCTAGACACCACAACAACCATGAAAATCTCTCTGCATCCTGCTTTCTGCCTTCTTCCAGTCACTTGGTGATTCTGTTCAGGCACCTTTCTGTTCGACTGCACAGCTGCAGTTCTAGCCGCTGTATCCTGGGAAGCAAGCGCTCGAGTTACTTCAGTGTGAGGGCAAATATTGCTTTAAGGACACTGTGTTGAACACAGGCCCCGGCTCCAGCAATCATTTTAATTCCTGCTCCACATCATTTTGTTTACTGCTTCTTGTAAATTTTATTTTACTTAGTAAACTGCTTCACTTACTTTCTGCAAATTATTTGTTTTAGTTAGTAAACTGTTTAACAAGTTATCTTACAAACTTAAAGCAATTTTTTTTTTGTTAAACAGTTTACAAAAACGTTTTCATACTAATATTCTGATTGTGTTTCAGAAATGGAAAATACACCTACCAATAATGTTGTGGCATCCGAAAATGAAGCAGTTCCTCCAATGGCTATGCCAACTTCTGAGGTGGCTCAAGTAGCAGCTCCCGTAACACAGACTGTGGTTAATGTGCCAAGTCTAGCTGCTTGCCCAAGTGGAACTAAGACTGTGGCTCACATGCCAAGTCTGGCTACTGGTCCAACTGTGACAGTCCCGGTTAATCACGGGAAAAATCCGGAGAAATTCAGTGGTTCGAATTTCAAAAGGTGGCAACAAAAAATGCTGTTTTACCTCACGACCTTCAATCTTGCGAGATTCTTGATTGAGAATGCTCCAGTGCTCAAAGAGGGTGAAGGAGACATTCAAGCAATCAGTGCAGTGGATGCTTGGAAGCATTCTGACTTCCTATGCCGGAATTACGTTATGAACAGCTTGGCTGATTCATTATATAACGTGTATTGCACTATTAAAACGGCTAAGGAATTGTAGGAGTCTTTGGACAAAAAGTATAAAACCGAGGATGTCGGAGCCAAGAAATTTCTTGTTGGCCGCTTTCTGGAATACAAAATGGTGGACTCCAAATCTATAATCAGTCAAGTACAAGAACTACAAGTAATCTTGCATGAAATTCATTCCGAGGGAATGGTTGTGAGTGAATCTTTCCAAGTGGCTTGCATGATTGAGAAGCTACCTCCTGCATGGAAGGATTTCAAAAATTACCTAAAACACAAGCGAAAGGAAATGAACGTCGAGGAGCTAATTGTTAGACTTCGAATTGAAGAAGACAACAAAAGTTTTGAAAAAGGGTTCAATCCGGTTGTGGCCAAAGCCAACGTTGTGGAGCATGGCCAAAGCTCCAAAATTAACAAAAACAAGTCTAGGCCATCTAGTGGCAAAGGGCCCAAGTTGGGGCCAAAAGGTGGAGTTTCCAAGAAGAAGTTTCAAGGAAAATGCTTCAACTGTGACAAGATTGGTCACAAATCTACGGAGTGCCGCCTGCCGAAGAAGAAAAAGGAAGCAAATGTGGTTGAAGATGTATCTGACATCAACCTTGCAGCTGTGATTTCTGAAGTGAACCTGGTGGGTTCAAATCCGAGAGAATGGTGGATAGACACCGGTGCCACCCGACATGTTTGCTCCGACAAGGAGATGTTTAGCGGTTTTGAAGCAGCAGATGGGGAGAAGCTGTATATGGGAAATTCAGCTACTTCTGAAATCAAGGGCCATGGAAAGGTGGTTCTAAAGATGACATCGGGGAAAGAGCTGACTCTAAACAACGTGCTCTATGTGCCGGAGATTCGCAAGAATTTGGTGTCTGGCTCGCTGTTGAACAAGCATGGATTTCGTATGGTGTTTGAGTCAGACAAAGTTATTTTGTTTAAGTCTGGAATGTTTGTAGGAAAGTGTTATGTAAGTAATGGGCTTTTTAAGCTCAATGTTATGGATATTAAGCCAAAAATGAATAAAATGAATAACTCTTCCGTTTACTTGCTTGAGTCTTCCAATTTATGGCATGGTAGATTAGGACATGTTAATTACGACACTTTACGTAGACTAATTAACCTGAATTGCATACCTACATTCCAAATTGATAATAAACATAAGTGTGAAACTTGTGTTGAGGCAAAATTGACAAGGTCATCATTTCAATATGTTGAAAGAAAAACTGAACCGCTTGATTTAATTCACACCGATGTATGTGATTTAAAATCTGTGCAAACAAGGGGAGGCAACAAATATTTTATTACTTTTATTGACGATAGTACAAAATATTGTTTTGTGTATTTGCTTAAAAGTAAAGACGAAGCTATAGAGAAATTTGTTCTCTATAAGAATGAAATTGAAAATCAACTTAACAAAAAGATCAAAGTGTTGAGAAGTGATAGAGGTGGTGAATATGAATCACCATTTGCTGAATTCTGTGCACATCACGGAATTAAACACGAAACAACAACACCTTATTCACCTCAACAAAATGGTGTTGCTGAACGGAAAAATAGAACATTGAAAGAAATGATGAATGCAATGTTATTAAGTTCTGGGTTACCTCAAAACATGTGGGGGGAAGCTGTGTTATCAGCTAATTACCTTTTAAATAAGGTACCCCGAAAGAAAGAAGAAAGGAGCCCTTACGAGTTATTGAAAGGAAGGAAGCCTTCCTACAAATACCTACGAGTGTAGGGGTGTCTTGCCAAAGTGGCTGTACCTACACCAAAGAAGGTGAAAATAGGACCAAAAACTATTGATTGCATATTTATTGGATATGCACATAATAGTAGTGCTTATCGGTTTCTTGTGTTTGATTCTAAAATTTCTGATATACACAAAAACACGATAATGGAATCGAGAAATGCATCGTTCTTTGAACACGTATTTCCATACAAGTCCAAAGAAGAACCAAGTTCTTCTAAACGAACGCATGATACCATGATTGAAAATAGTCAGGATCGAGAGGTTGAACCAAGACGTAGCAAACGTGAAAGGACAGAAAAATCTTACGGTCCTGATTTTCTGACCTATATGCTAGAAACTGAACCTCAAAGCTTCAAAGAAGCTGTAAACTCTTCAGAAGGACCTCAATGGAAAGAGGTAATTAAAAGTGAAATAGATTCCATTCTGCAAAACCATACATGGGAGCTGGTTGATCTTCCCCCGGGAAGCAAACCACTAGGCTACAAATGGATTTTCAAAAGGAAAATGAAAGCAGATGAAACTATTGATAAGTACAAGGAGAGACTTGTAATTAAAGGATATCGGCAACAAGAAGTCCTTGACTACTTTGACACTTATTCTCCGGTAACGAGAATAACTTCCATTCGATTAATATTAGCGATTGCATCTTTATACAATCTCGAAGTACATCAAATGGATGTCAAAATTGCTTTTCTAAATGGGGATTTAGAAGAAGAAATTTACATGGAACAACCTGAGGGGTTTTCTGCACCAGGACAAGAAAACAAGGTGTGTAAATTGGTAAAGTCATTATATGGCTTGAAACAAGCACCAAAACAATGGCATGAAAAATTTGACAAAGCAATGATGGAAAGTGGATTTAAAATCAATGAATGTTGTGACAAATGCGTTTACATCAAAGACACAAAAAATGGTTATGTCATTTTATGCCTTTATGTTGACGACATGCTCATCGTTGGCAGTAACGATAAGATGATTAAATCTACTAAACATATGTTGAATTCAAGATTCGACATGAAGGATATGGGTTTAGCTGATGTGATTCTTGGAGTTAAAATTTCAAGAACATCATATGGACTTGTTCTAAGTCAGTCACATTATGTGGACAAGATTTTGGAAAAATTCAATAATGATGATACTGGCGTGGCAAGAACACCAATAGAAACAAGTCAACATCTATCAAAAAATAGAGGCGATGGTATTTTTCAAGTAGACTACTCTAGAATAATCGGAAGTCTTATGTACCTAATGAGTTGTACAAGACCAGATATAGCTTACGCAGTTAGCAAGCTGAGTAGATATACTAGTAATCCAGGGTCTGACCACTGGAAAGGAATAGTAAGAGTACTAAGATACTTGAGATATACTCGTGATTTTGGACTGCACTATACCAGATATCCTGCAGTTATTGAAGGATATACTGATGCTAATTGGATATCTGATATTAAAGACTCAAAGTCTACAAGTGGATTCGTGTTCACACTAGGAGGTGCAGCTATATCATGGAAATCTTCTAAACAAACAGTTATTGCGAGATCTACCATGGAATCTGAGTTTATAGCTCTAGATAAATGTGGTGAAGAGGTTGAATGGCTACGCAATTTCTTAGAGGATATTCCAAGATGGTCAAAACATGTGCCAGCAATTTGCATACATTGTGATAGTCAATCGGCGATTGGAAGGGCACAAAGCAACATGTACAATGGTAAGTCTAGACACATACTTCGTAGACATAATACCATAAGACAGTTACTCTCAACTGGAGTTATCTAGATTGACTATGTAAAGTCAAAAGATAACATTGCGGATCCGCTAACCAAAGGGTTAAATGGAGAGTTAGTTGCAAAGTCATCGAGAGGAATGGGACTTAAGCCTCTAAAAGAATAAGTTATTGTAATGGAAACTCAACCTAGCTGACTGGAGATCCCAAGATCTAGGTTCAATGAGAAAACCTAATTACAAATACTTAATAGGATCATTGTGGGGGTTATCTTCTGTCCATTCCTGTAATAACAGTGATGCCCGTGGGAAGAGGATAAGCAATAAGCTTTTAATGATTCTTATGCGTCGGAAATCCGAGCGGAGTAATGCGAGTTACTCTTGGTTAAGAAATCACCTATGTGAGAGAGAAGTGGGGCCGCTTCGAAGGGAATTATGAGGCTAATTCTTAACAACTCTCACTGAACTAGGCATATGTTCATGGCCACAAACGAACATACCCATGAGAACTAAAACGTGTCGGAAGAATCCTGTGTGAAGTACATCATCGTTTACACAGAAGGCAGAACAGTTCAAAGACATCGCGTCTACTGATCAGCTAGTAAAGTAAATGTATTTTCACAAGGGAAGGTTCAAAGGAAACCCCTACCTATCCTATGCAGGTTTCAACTGTGGAACTTTATCACCAAGTATTCCGTGTCTCTATCAATTTCCATTCATGTGGGGGATTGTTGGAAAATATATTTTGGAAATTGATTTTCACTTGTGTGAATGTGAAATTGATCCCACATTGATTGAAAATTGGGATTTGAAGAGGAGCCTTAAAAGGGATTACAATCCCACATTGGAAAATGGAAAAATGTGAAAATGTTGGGAATGCTTAAATAGTTATCCCACATAGGATAGAAATGAATTTGTGGACCAATTTATATATGGTTAACAATTTGTAAGGTGTAACAATTTGTTGCATAGAGACTCCTCCATGGCCTACGTGCCCGAAGGAGGGATGCAAATCTTGGACCGACTTGGCCTTCGAGCCTTGAACTTTTGTGCGGGCGCGACCTGCGTACACGAATGTCGGACCGAACGAGTCAAAAATTGGCTACAAAGTGCAAGCCACGTTTTGAATTTTTGTTTTGAATTTTTCATTTAAAACATAACTCCAAACTGATTTCCATTTAACCTGTAACTCCAAAAACCGCCGGATTAAGTGTAGAATTCATGCAGAATTCAAATGTAGTTGTAACTCCAAAACGTCTGGAGTAAATACAGAATTCAACTGCAGTACTAAATACAAAGGCTCCTCCCTGCCTATATATACTGCAACAATCCTTCAGTTTAGACACCACAACAACCACGAAAATCTCTCCACATCATTTTGTTTACTGCTTCTTGTAAATTTTATTTTACTTAGTAAACTGCTTCACTTACTTTCTACAAATTATTTGTTTTAGTTAGTAAACTGTTTAGCAAGTTATCTTTCACCAGCCACTCTCCATCATTTTATTCGGTGCCCGGGCTCCTTAAAGTTCAGAGCTTCCGTCGCCGTTGACTCCCCGTTAGCGTCGACCTCGGCCACTGAACTTACGGTGCTACGGAGCTACTACTTGAAGTCAAAGACCTTTTCGCCATAGTTGTAGAGTCCAAACAGCCCATTCTCAAAGGCGTTAACCTAACTATCCTGAAGGCGAGGTAAAAATTGAGAAATATGAAATCATATACTACTATTATTAATTTTCATTAAGTTATTGGAATATAACGAGCACAGTAATGAGTTACTAGAAAATTGTAGGGAAAATTTGCGAAAATGTATCCAATTCCAAATTAAATTGTCCAACTTTATTTATTTTAGACAATTAGTAGAGATAATGCGGAGATATATTGAAGCTGAGCATGGGCTAGAAGTTTTGGTTAAAATTTGATAAACTAGCAAATTTGGATTGTTTTTCCCAATTCCAATTGTAAACACTAAATTCCATAGAAAATTCTGAGTATTTTGGTTTCTAACTTTTAGAATTTCAATTCTGGAGCTTGTTTGGATATGATAAAACTTTTACCATAACTTTTCAAACTCAATCTCAACCATCCATTTTTAGTCAAGCCCACCATTTTTGACTTTTTAAACATTTTAAACCACATATTTATCAAAAAATCATAAAAAAACTACAAAAATAAAACTTTTCACATTACCAAACAGGCTCCTGATGAAAAACTCTCTACTTTGGTATAAATAGTCAAGCTCTGCCTACACAGATCTCTAGAATTACAATATTATGGATGAAATAGTAGATTGTTAAGCTTGCTATGCACGAAATGGAAGCATTATAGGGGCTAAGTTGCAGGACCAGTGAGTAGAAGGGGATGTTAAGTACTGTGCAGTTGGGGGATTTAGAGACTGTTAAGGCTGTTTTGGAAAGGGACCCAACTCTTTACCATCTCTTTACAGTGTATGATTTCCAATTTGCTTTGCATACAGTTGGCTATTTGTGGTATGTTTTCTAGGTAGGGATTGACTTAGTTAGGTACCAAGCCTTAATCTTAATTATGATAGCAATATTGAGTAAAATAGAATCAAAGACACAAACGAGCTTGTACACAAATTTATAATGGTTCACCCTCGACTTGACATGCACCCCTCCCATTCAGGTTTCAACTCTCAAAAGTCAAATCTTAAAAAATTCTTTTCATATGCTCGTTTTGTAAATATTAGAGATGACAAAGGAGCAACCCCTCTGCACTTGGCTGCCCGTCAAAGAAGACCTAAATGTGTTCATATATTATTAGACAATGTTACTCTTGTATGTTCCTCAACCATCGTCCTTAACATAAATCCCATCACATGATTTATGAGATCAAACTTCACATACGGTAAGTGAAAAGATGAACCCCAAATTATTAGGTAAGTAAAAAATAAAGCAACAATATATGAAGAGGAAAAAACGCCCGCTCATTTATATGTCCACCACCAAGCCAAAAGGCTGGTATAGCAGTTATTGTATTTGGTTTGACGCACAGGAAAGCCCAAAATCTAAATTCTACAAAATCTCCCTTTATACCACAAATCTGTAATCTTTTTGGTCTATTTTTTTACCTTTATTTTTACCTCCTTTTAATTAGTTTACAGATCTCTGCTTCTTGTTGTGATCTTATTAGGCTATTTTTTCATTTCAATTGTGGGTATGTTGAATTTCTTCATTTTATGCAGCCAAAGAAATTAAATCTTGGAGAAATAACATGAAACCCGGAGGCCGGAAAGGGTCATCAAGAGGGAAATAAAAAATACTATTCTAAAAAACAAAAAAAAATACTCCTTTTTTTTTTTAACGAAAATCTAATTACTAACAGCAGAATACTAATTCATGATGAACAGAAGATAAAAGATCAAATTTAAGAGGACAAAGAAGAGGAGGATGAAGAGCTTGTTAGCAAGAAAACCAAAGATATATGCTCTAATTTTTTTTATTTTTTTAGACTTACATATTTGTGTGTGAGGGAAGTTGTCTTTATTTTTGTCGTCTTGTGTATTTTGGTCATCTTGTGTTGAGTACTATTGTATTCTGAGCATTTCAATGTCAAAGGAATTGCTTGAGGCTTTGTTTGGGTAGATGGACGTGGATATTCGGGGATAGACTGCACATGTAAGCATTATATATTAATTGACTAGGTAACCAAATAGTTTGGTTGAAAATTTGGAATTTGTGATTCTTCAAGAAGTTCAAGAATCTAGAACTAGTATAGAATGAAGAGGATTTCTGTTTAACATGTTGTGGGATTTGTCCAAATGTTTGAAATGTTTATATCTTAAATAGCACTTGATGAAGTGAGATGATTATTTGTTATGAATGTTGATTTGAAAGTGATTTACAAAGATATCTAGCACGAGTTGCCTTTTTTTAATTTCTTATGAGTTACTTACCAGTTATCTCAAGAGAAGCTGTCGATTTTTTATAAAAAGGATTATTTTCATTTTTTAACAATGTGTTATTATGGGATCTAGGCTTTCCGAAAGGATGACAGGACCATGCCCCCAAGAAAAGAGTTGTTTAAGAATACTCTTAAGAAGGCAACGTATGCATGGAAACGAATCAATGAACTTCGTCTATCTAGTAACAATTTACTTAGTTTTTGATTTTTTTCAATTCTTATATATTAGTAGTATTTTCCTCCATACTATTATCTTTTATCTCACAATTTCATTATTTTAATTATTGCAGAAGAAGAGGCATCTAAGTTAAGTTTTTATGGGATGAACCCGCTTTTACTGATCTTCATTGGGTAACTTCTTTATCTTTTGATTTTCTATGTTCTTGAATCTATTGCATAGCTGTCACATTTTTGCCAATTATTTCCAGTTGCAGAGGCCACATGGACATGGTGTACCTTTTTCAATCTGGGGAAGGTTTTTTTTTAATAATGGCCGTTATTTTTCTTTATAAGTATAATTGTAAGCATTATATATTAATTGACTGGGTAACCAAATAGTTTGGTTGAAAATTTGGAATTTGTGATTCTTCAAGAATCTAGAACTAGTATAGAATGAAGAGGATTTCTTTTTAACATGTTGTGGGATTTGATTTTTTGTAAGTTTATTGTTGAGTTAATTTGAGATTTTCAGATTTATTAATAGTTAGAATATTAATGGAATAATTGGTAAAGTTAGGTTAAGTTGTGAAATTTTGTTTGATTAATTGAAGTGGTGGATTAGTAAGTCACAAGGTGCATTGAAATTTTGGATTTGATCTCGGTTAGAATTTAGTGTTTTTGAAATGATGGATAGATTTTGAAGTTTTAAGATTATAATTTATGTTTGGATTAGTAGATATATGATTGATTTTTAGGTTCATATTACTTAATCATTACTCTTTTTGATTGACAGGTTTTGTGACACATTTTGAGTTGGAGTATTTTTTGGATACATTGAAGTCATTTTGACCTATGAAGAATGAAATTTTCATGATTTTAAGTGCTTGAATTAACATTCCGTGTGCCATTGTAGACTATTTTGGAACAATAAAGTACATTAATATTTGTATTTTATTAAAATATATTTAGTCTCATTTACTTTAAAATGTTAGCACTTTATTTTAATTAATTAATTTATTTATAGAACACGTGTTTCATATTTTACATATTACATATGTGTTTAAAAAATTTATTGATCATTCGTGGAATTATTTGGGAAAAATTGAAAAAAAAAAAAAAGGTAAAAGATCAACTGCAATGCGCAGTAAACGTTGCCAAAAGTATCAACTGCAACACGAAAAGAATGTTACTAAAAGTAACAACCGCAACGTGCAGAGAATCTATACTATATATATAATAATAAAACTAAAACTATAAAAGTGAAAAAGTTCCCCCTAAAAATCAATTTTTTTTTTTCTTACAAATTTGCTTGGATTGTTCAAGCAATTATGGTTGTCAGTTGCAGCAGCCGGCAACATTTTTTTATTTTTTTGTCATTTGTTTTATTCTTTTTTGTCTTAAGTCTTAATTTGGTAACACTGTTTGATTTATAATTAGTTTGTTTATTTATGATGTCTAGGTAAAAAATTATTTAAATTTGGAGAGAGAAAATGTCTTCTGTGATTAAAAAGCGGTTCGAGAAACTATATAGTTTATAAATATGTTTATAAACCATTTTTTACTTTTACCAAACACATGTTTTTTTTTTTTTCTTGCTATATATATTTTTGTAATATGTCATTCTTATCTTTTATTTTGTCATGATAATTTTTAATACACGTACAAGTATTAAATTTTGTTCAAACATTCTACAAAAAATTTAAAAGTTACATCATTCGAAATAGTGAATTTTTCAAAATGTTAGGTTAAAATTAGAGTTTTTTTTAAAAAAATTTGTATAGATTATTTTATCGGTAATGTGGCAGAAAATGAGTTTTGAATAAGTAATGTTTGTTTTAAATAAGTGTAGAAAAATGTGTGTAGTGATGGCAAAAAAATTCGATCCGCTTCATTGACTCACCAATCCGATCCGCCCTGTTTCACTTAAACAGAATATTTAATAAAAAAGTTATTTTTTTTAATTTTTTCTTAAAAGATTTAATTTAAAATATATTTAAAAAATAAAAAGAAATAAATAAAAATTCTGGCGAATCGATCCACAGATTAGTGGACCGATCCGCCCCTACCCGAAAATTGGCAGATCGCAGGGCGGATCCGGATAGAGAAAAAAGCGGCGGGGCGGATCGGGTCCCGATCAGCCCATTGCCAACACTAAATGTGTAATTAAAAAGTTGAGAGAAAAATGTGTGTGATTAAAAAGTAATTTTAGAAATTATGTTGTTTATAAATTGATTTATAAATTTTAATGATTGAATTAAAAAACAAAAGCTTATATTTATCTAATTTATGCAATGTCTATTTCATCTTGATATTCATTATTCAAAATATCATTTATGACACATTCTACAAAAATTAACAACCCACATTATTTGAAATGATGGATATCAAATATGGGGCTAATAATAATATGACACATTATTTCAAGTGATGTGATTTGAAATAGTAAAATTTTTCAGAATTTTTTTTAGTTTATTTGTAGATTATTTTATTCATAAAATGTGGTAAAAACTGAGTTTTGAAAAAAAAAATAATGTTTTGAATAAATGGTGAGAAAATGTGTATGGGGCAAAGGTAGTTTAACAAATTATATTATTTATAAATTGTAATAATTGCATTAGAAAACATAAGTTTATAAATCTAATTTACACAAATCACATTATTTGAAATGACGACTCTCAAACAAGTGGCTAATAATAACACGATACATTATTTCAAATAATACGGTTTGAAATAGTAAAACTTTTCATAATGTAAGGTTAAAAGTAGAGATTTTTTTTTTCGTTTATTTATAGATTATTTTATTGGTAAAATGTGGCAGAAAATGAGTTTTGAAAAAAAAAATGATGTTTTGAATAATTTGAGAGAAAATATATATGGTTAAAAAATAGTTTAAAAAATTATGTTATTTATAAATTGATTTATAAATTGTAATAATTGCATTAAAAACATAAGTTTAAATTTATTTAATTTATGTCTATTATATCTTGATATTCATTATTCAAAATATCATTTACCGCGCATTCTACAAAATTTTACAAATCACATTATTTGAAAATGATGGGTCTCAAACAAGGTGCTAATAATAACACAACACATTATTTAATAAGGTTTGAAATAATAAAGTTTTTTCATAATGTAAGGTTAAAAGTAGAGAATTTTTTTTAGTTTATTTGTAAATTTTTTTTTTATTGGTAAAATGTGGCAGAAAATGAGTTTAAAAAAAATGATGTTTTGAATAAGTGGAGAGAATGTGTGTGGTTAAAAAATAGTTTGAGAAATTATATTGTTTATAAATTGATTTATAAATTGTAATGATCGTATCAAAAAATATAAGCTTATATGTCTATTTCATCTTGATATTCATTATTCAAAATCCTTTTTTTTTTTTTTTTTTTTAATAAAAAAAACATTTTTTGCTCATTTTACACGAATAAAATAATCTACACATAAACTAAAACGAATTCTCTACTTTTTTTTAAAAAAGGAAAGAATTGTTCGGTTAAACTTTATATATAAATTTATTATTTTTATAATTGTAAATCATTGTTCTCTAGGAATTTATAATTTTCTATTATGTTATAAATATTTTTTGAATACAAATAATATTTTGATTTAAGTGTATTATTTAGATTTAAGGAAGTTTGGGGAAAATGTTAAATACGAGAAGTAAATTATTGTGATTGATATTTTTGAATGAAAGTGGAAGAACTTAAATACGAGAGGAGAATGCAAAAATCGTGAGAAATATATTGATATCTTCTACAAAATTAATATTGTACCATAATATTACATCAAACATGATATATCATTAAATAAACTACTACATTTGTATTTTCTTTGAAATCAATAATAACTCATAAAAATTATTGAAATTAAAAGTCATTTATTATTTAAATATATAAATTGACTTACTATTTAAAGAAGCTATTATAATTTGAAATAGATATATTATTTATTAAATCTTAATTGTTATTGCGGTATAATATTATTTTTCATGCATTTTGAATTTGTGTTAATTATGTATAAATATTAAAATTTTACAAATACTTATCGAATTTGATATTTTTGAATAACTTCCGTACATCGCACGGGAGAAATACTAGTATTGTCAACCGCAAAGCGCAAAGAATGTTGTCAAAAGTATCAATCGCAACAAAGTGAACGCTGTCAAAGGTCTAAGGCGACGTGCAGTGAACGTTGCCAAAGGTCTACTGCAACACGCAATTCATCCTTTTGCAACACCCAATGAACGTTGCCGTATCATTTCCCTCTAAGAAACACTGTGATTTACAACATGCACACGAACACTGCAAAAAGGTCTTTTGCAACATTTTTTGCGCGTTAATGTTGGCTGTTTTTCTTGTAGTGCCGTAATTCTTTTCCAAGGCTTTTCACTCATTATCAATTAAAATGAAAACATTCTATTTACAAAAGCCAAATATAGATTTTGAGGAAGAAGATTTGCCATATTTCTACTAACATATGATTTTTAGAATCAAACTATTTAACCACTAATAATCCTTAGGTTTACAAATCTATATAATATATATAAGTAGCTGAGTCAACTCCAGTCAACTTCACTGTTTCCCTTCAAAACTTTTGTACTATGTGCAGATTTTATTTATTTTATTTATTTTTTTATTTTTTCAATTTTTGGAGACTTCAATATTTATCATATTCACACTACTCATATCCCATATCCAATAATCAACTTCAAAACCCACATCAAAAATAGTTGGGCCTTCAATATTTATTTATTATTTTCAAAATCGCTGACGTCTACTTACAGTCTTCAATATTTATTGTGTTTACATGACTTCTATTTCCCGCCGCCTAATTACACTGGAAAACCAATTTTTTTTTTTTCCTTTTTCGTTTTTTCATAATTTGTTTCATTTTCCCCCTTTTCAAAATCTGTTGATTAATTTTTGTTTTCTATATCTTTTTTTTTTTCCATTTCCCTATATACTACCTTTTTCATTTCAATTATATATAATTATTATGAAAACATGCACAATAATAAAAGATTCAATTAAAGGGTTATTTCTTTGAAAAAATGTGTACTGTTTAACATGACCGCTCCACTCAACCTTCTATTTATCATGTTTTATGATTCAAAATTTCTGGTGCGGTGGTAATGATTATTAGTTATTAATATTACAAATCAGTTAAAAATAAAAAATCGTAAATTATTTTTTGAAAAAGTAAAAAGGATTGACACTACTATTTTCTTCAACTGAGGTGTTAGCTCCCCTCCCCTGGTACCTTTGTATTCTACCTCCACTCTTCTCATAATCTATTTCTAATCTTGTTCCCATTAAACTTTATACCAGGTATGATTTTATATTTAGTTGGAAACCTTCTACTTACAACAAGTTTTTTATGTGTGAATTCTAATGTTTGTCCTTTAAACACATTATTCAGGTAGAACTATTTTATCATCAGATTCATGGAAGAAATTCGACTACAAATCGTTTCTCGTACGACGGACGAGTCGAAACTAGTATATATAAAAGATTGGATAATTGGTACTATTCATTCAATTTTAATTAAACACTATTAATCCAATTGCAATTAAACATTATTCATTATACATTATTCATCCAATTAAACACTATACGGGCAACAATTGGACGCACTATTGGCACTATTCATTCAATTTTAATTAAATACTATTCATCCAATTTAAAAGATTGGATAATTGGTACTATTCATTTAATTTTAATTAAACACTATTAATCTAATTTAACTATTCATCCAATTGCAATTAAACAATATTCATTCAATTAAACACTATGCGTGCAACAATTGGATGCACTATTGACACTATTCATTCAATTTTAATTATATAATATTCACATAATTTAACTATTAATCCAATTGCAATTAAACACTATTCATCCAATTAAATATTATGCAGACAAATTACTCGAATTTTTCATCAATTTAGGCACTATTCATCCAATTGAATGTGCAATTGGAACTATTCATCCAATTTAGACACTTGCAAGCAAATTGCTCGGATTTTTCATCAATTTAGGCACTATTTATCCAATTAAATATTATGCGGGCAACAATTAGATGCACTATTCATTCAATTAAACAATATGCGGGCAAATTGCCTGGATTTTCCATTAATTTAGGCACTATTCATCAAATTAAATTTAGGCATTATTCATCAAATTAAACAATATGTGAGCAACAATTGGATTTAATGCATTATTCGGTGAATTGTCTAAAGATTACATCTTTATGGAGACCTTCTCATGTTCCTATTTTTATCGTTTTGTGTTACTTATTTTTTTCGTTAAGTTAATTATGAGGGTTCAAATAAAGTCGTAATAACAATATCTTAATATTGATGTGAAGCTTTCGAACAATACTTTGTTACATTATTTTCGAATTACTAAACTGTACCAAAAAATTTAGTCTTTTAAAATGATTCATTAGCAAAGTATTTCATCTTTCATTAATTTTTTTTTTCCTTTTTTTTTTTTTTATTCCAAATTATAGTTTACTTTCCTTATTGAGATTATATTAATGTCTTAATTTTTTTTAATATACCCCTATTTAATATGCATTGTTATCACATATGAACAACTTATTATTTAATTAATATAGGGGTATATTAGATAAAATATAAGCAAATTTATAGTTCCAACATATAATAATTATGTTTTCTTAATCCGAATAAAAATATAAATGAGTCTATCTTTATGGGATGGGAGAGTATCAAATAACAAATCATTATTCGAAGCTTCTCTGATAGGAAAATACTGACAATAAGCACCAAAACTAGTATATAAAAAGGAAAGGAAAAAGGAACAAGACTCTAACCAATTTTTTTTTTTTTTAATATATATATAATTTAAAATTGGAAATTCATAAAAATATTATTTGGCAAAAAAAAAAAAAATTGTAAAGAAAATATCAGAATTTACTTAAAAACATTCATGCCTAATTGATATATGAATATGCGTATTTTCAAGAAAATTCGAGTATAGTGCCCATCAGAAGATTGCTTTCCATGAAGAGTAAGAAAATTGTGGTAGAAGCATTAACGTTCCCTTTCAACTTTGGATCTGAAATGATGTCTTCCAATTTTCAAATGACTTACTAATTTAAAATTCCAATTCTACGTTGCCAAGGCGACAAAAAATAAATTGATTTACACAATTTTTAATAAATTTCAGAGCAAAAAGCCCAACTTTGTATCATTCTAACAAAAGTTGATTCCAACATCTGCAAAACATGACTGATTGGATTGAGAATTACCCTTAAAAATGAGAATGGCAAGTTATAATTTAATGGGGTAAAAAGGGAAAAATTTAAAAAGAAAAAAAAAAAAAAAAATAGAACCTAGGACTCCAAAAAATTTGGGTCACCCGTGTTGAATCCAAAGGAATAGAAGAGGTGCCTGTCGTAAAACTCTTTTTTAATAATAATAATAATAATAATAATCCACAAAATGAAAAAATGAAAACTGAAAAAATCAGTCATGATCTGAATTCTTGGACAAAAATACATATTTCATATAAATAAGAATAGACATACCCAAAAGAAATAGAAAACACACAACTTTGTGTGACTACAAAAATAAGCAACTCTTTACGAAATTCATTGTAATTATCATTATATCAATAAAAACATTCAATTACACTTTTTGCATACTTTAAAATTCGATTCGTTATAGACCCAAGGTAACTAATTTCAAAATAATCTCAAAGTCAAGTTTGGTGAGGTCGAATATTGTTTTTAATTACTTCACAATAATTAATTAAATTTTACTTTTAATATAAAATATACCCTAGTTACGAATCGATAAAGAATTATAGAATTTTGTAATTCTCATTAAAATACTCTTCGACTCAGATTATGTTATCAACCACTAAATGTTTACCTGTGCATCTATTCTATACAAAAAAAATAAAGATGGGCTCAAAACATTTTGGCACTATGTGACTAACAAAGATGAAGAAGAAGAAGAAGAAAAAAATGATGTAGGGGAAGAATAGAACGTGGGAGGTGAAAAATGGCATGTGCATTTTGGATTGTGCAGGGCTTTTTTTATCTGAAAGTCAACTTTTGTGCAGAACACACAATAACTACCGCACAATGTATCATCTTCGTCTTCGTCCTCGTCCTCGTCCTCGTCCTCTTCAATTTCCTCTACAGCCTCAGCCTTACCATCATACCTCACATAACTGAATCCGTACCTTGGAAAAATCAGCTTCATAAGTTTGTCCAGATGCTTGTTGCTTTGTTCCCTCCATTTCTTCACGAATGCTAGAGGTGCAATCACAACTGCTGCACCTAACCCAAATCCCAACCCTGTGAATATAAACTGCCAATCAAAATCTAAACTTGTAGAGATAGGTCTTGACTTTGGGTTTTCTTTGCAGCTTGTGTTCAATGGAAACCCGCATAGTCTCATGTTTCCTTCATAGGAGCCTGGCAAAAATGTTTGAAATTGACGACCACTGGGGATCATACCAAACAATCTATTGTAGGACAGATTCAAGACTGAAAGGAATGTTAGACTTGTGAGCTCATCTGGTATCTCTCCTGTCAGCTGGTTCACTGAGAGGTCTAGCGATCCAAGCTGTGTCAGCTTTCCAATGGATTTCGGGATTCGGCCAATGAGAGCATTATGTGACAAGTTGAGAATGTAAAGAGAATTTAGGTTCCCAACAGTTTCTGGTATCTCCCCTTGGAAGTTATTACACGAGAAATCAATGGATGTAAAGACTGTTAGAATTTTCACAAGCTCCAGCTCTAACCCTTTAATGGTTACCATCACGGTGTCCTGATAGTATAAGTTGTTCAGATTCAGAAAATTAAACTTCAGGTGCTTGTGCTCAAATTGCGAATCATTGTTGAGCCTCATTCCTCTCCAACTTAAGAAGCATCCCGGGAAGAGATATCCACTGAAATTGTTAAAAGCTATATCAATGATTTGAAGATTTGGCCAGCTGTTATTGGCCCCAGGACATTGAAGGTCTCCGTGGAATCTGTTAGATCGCAGAACTAACACACGCAAGCTGGATGAGTTTTTTAACATGCAGGGGAAAGTGCCTTCAATTTTGTTGTTTCCAACACTTACAACTTCTAACAATTTGCAATTGGCCACAGATTCTGGAATCTTCCCTGTTAAACTGTTCCTACTGAGGTCTAGAGTTCTTAGACCACAACTGGGAGAAAATGCATCAAGAATGGCTCCGCTGAGATTGTTTCTCCCTAAATTCAGTACGCCAAGAGTATGATTCGATAGTAGACATTTCGGTATTGTGCCGCTCAAGAAATTGTTCGACAAATCAAGAACTTGAAGGTAACTAGCATTGCATATGGATTCAGGTATAGCCCCCGTTAGACTGTTATTTGAAAGAGAGAAGAAAGAAGCAAAATAAACGCTATTGCCAATATCAGCTGGAATATGGTGGGTAAAATTATTGCTCGAGTAATCTATATAGATAGCCGATGACGGAGGGATTGGCAGATCGCCCTGGAGCTGGTTGCTATGAATGTCTAACACAGTAAGACTAGAAATCTTGTAAGGTTTTTGCAGATCTTGTAAGAGATTGTAAGAAAGATTTAAATGATTAAGACTTCCATCTCCAGCATCCCAAACCCAATTAGGTATTTCTCCCTTAATTTGGTTGCCTGAAAGGTCTAAAAAGGACATTTTTGATTGGTTTCTCAGGTCAGGAAAACTTTGTAGATTGCAGGAAGCTAAGCCTAACCTGGTTAGCTGTGGAAATGGATATGGGCTCGAAGAACTATTGCTGGCATTGATTGACAAGTGATTGTGAGAAAACTCGAGTGTAGTGAGGTTTTGGAGGTTAAGGATATTTTCCATCTGTACAGAGCCGTTAAAGAAGTTGGAAGAGAGTAAAAGAACGTTAAGTTTCCGAAGTTCAAAGAAAAATTTGGGAATAGGCCCTTCTAGAAGATTACTACTCAAATCGATTGTATCCAATTGAGACGAGGACGTGCTCGAAGATTCATTCACTTGACCACCAAATCGATTGTTAGACAGTTGGAGTTTCTGCAGTGATGGGAGCGCAAACAGAGCAGGGGGGATGCTCCCACTGAGTGAATTATACCCGAAGTTTATATACACAAGATCATTAAGTCCCTCAAAATGCATGGAAGAAAGTGAACCGGTTAGACCATTCCGAGAGAGGTCTATATAGGTAAGTTTCTTGGACATATTGAAATGTGGGACTAAACCGGTGAGTTTATTGGACGAGAAGTCCAAATAGACTATTTCGGTGAGATTCGTCATCGTGGATGGAAGTAGTCCACTGAAATTGCAATTCGTCAGATCAATCCTTGACAACATGCCAAGGTTACCAATGGAATCAGGCAACGAACCCGAAAAGTTAGTGTAGCTAAGAATGATTTTTCTAAGAGGTCCGCCCAGGGGAAATTGTGGCAAATTGCCATTGAGCAACTTATTAATCGACAGATCCAGATTCTGTAAGGTGGGTACCTGAAAGATTTTGTCGGGAAAGAATCCTTGCAGAGAACAAGAGCTCATGCTCAAAGTTGTCAGTTTCGAGAAATTTGCAAAGGAGTCTGGAATTGTTGTGGATAGATTGTTCAGGTCAAGACGGAGAAATGAAAGATCTTGAAGCTGTGATAAGGAAGAATCTAGCGGACCTGAAAGAAGACACTTAGACAGGCTCAAATTGCTTAGATTTGGTAAAGACGAAGACAAGACCTGGCACCATTCACTCCCTGGAGCTGAAATATTAACACCGTCAAGATAAAGTTCTCGAAGCTCTCTAAGGTTCTGAACAAGCGTTTTCAGATTCGGATTCTCAAGTTTCAGTGGCTGCATCCCAGGGAAGAGAGTTGAGAGATCAAGAGTAACCAACCTCGTCATCCTCGAAATCTCAAATGGAATCTGTCCAACAAAACCTGCATTTGATAAGTTCAGGTATGTCAAATTTGCAAGATTATAAATACCCTTCGGAATCTGAATGTTGTTCAATCCGTTATAAGCCAAATTCAGCTTCTCAAGGTACTGAAAACCAAGAAGACTAGTCGAGTTCTCAATTCCACCAGAAATCAATTCGCTGTCCAGTTCCAAACTGATCACATGCCCTGATCTGTCGCAGGCAATCCCTTTCCAGGTGCAACAATTATCAGTCTGGTTCCAGGTAACCAGTTTGACAGATTCTGTCGCGTCGAAGGTGATGCTGTTCTTGAACTGAATCAATAATGACCGTTGATCTTCAATACATTGACCAAAAACCAATACAGTATTTGTGCCTGACAAGATTTGGAGAAGAGTTATCAAGAAAATCCATGAAAACAATAGATTGCTCATTTGTTGTCAAGAACACCCATCAACAATAAGGGACGGAGAGAGAGAGAGAGAGAGAAAGAAGATAAAATTCAAAGTGAAAACTGGGAACTCAATGTTGCAGATTATTAAACGCATTACAGATTGTCTTCTACGCGTTTAATGTCGGCCAGGCTTTATTTTATTCATGTGATGACTTTGGAGCCTATCTTTGAATGTCTGGGGTTGACTCTTCTCCATTGATTATCCCATGTAATCCATTGACCAATTAAAGTTTTGTACTTTGTTCGGATTTCCGTGTTCTTTATCTCATGTTTGGATCTGCTCAAAAATATGATTTTTAGTAATTTTTAATAAAAAATGATGAAATGTTTTGATGTATTGTAGGTCAATTGTAAATTTACCCAACTAGTCTTTTAGTTATTAGAGCATCTCCAATACACTCTGTCAATTGAAAAAAAAAGGTGACACGTCAGCAAATAGACTGAATTAGTTAAAAATATCTTTTCAATGCACTCCGTCAATTACAATGTCAAGCTGACGTGGCTGGAAAAAAAATTGACAATGTCAAGTACTCATTCTACAAATTGACGTTCCGTCAGGCCGACAAGTCAACATTTATTTTTATTTAATAATTATTTTAATACTAAATAAAGGGTAGACGATTTTACACAGTTAATTCAATTCTCCAAGAATTCAGTCAACTAATTTATTTCACCTGCATTTTATCACATCTCAGAACTAAACAATCAAACAAATTCAAGTCTATGCACATATAGAAAAAAAATAAAATAAAAGCTCGCCTACGACTTTTTAAGCGGAGGAGGAGATATTGGTATAAAAAATTAGTTGAGGATAGGAATACGTTAGACAATTGTTTAAATTAGTTATTAATTTAAATTTGAGAAAAATGTCAAGTAATCAATATTTGTGAAAAGTCGACCTCATCATTGGAGAGCAAATTTTAGTTGACTCCATCAATTTATCCACGTTCTCTTGACCTCCATCTATTTCATTGTCACGTCAATCTCAATTGACGAAATGCATTAGAGATGCTCTCAAACCATTGGTCGCAACAAATTCTTTTTTTGCGTATTCAAGGAGAGGTTCCACACTAGAGGTTTGCACATATTTTGAAAGGCTATCTTATGCATTCATTTTTATTCTTTGTAGGGCAACATGAATTGTCCCAAATTTAGAGTCCGTTTGGTAATGTGAAAAATTTTGATTTTGTGTAATTTTTTTTTTTTTTTGGATATGTGGTTTAAAAATATTTGAAAAGTCAAAAATTATAAACTTCACTAAAAGTAGATGGTTGAAATTGAGTTTAAAAAATTGAAATGAAAATTTTTCCGTTATGAAACGGGTTCTTAACACAAAAATCAAACTACTCACTTTTGACTCTGGAAAAAGAGGTGCGCTTGTTTAGGAGAGATTTTGTTAAAATTTGACAAATTTTGACCCGTCGTATATTATAATATTAATTTCATGTAAGCCATATTAGCATTTTACTATAGATGACAACGAAAACTATTTCGTCCAAATGACATTTCTACCCTTTCATAATTGATGAGAAATTCAATACCCAATCAATTGAAGGGGCAATAGTGTAAAAACCCATCAAAAAGTTGAAAGAAATGCTAATTCTCAGTCAAAAGTATTAAAAGTGCACAGACAGTGGGGCTACGGTTGCAGGGTAAAAAATCGATTCTATCTGTCCTGTAATCACGCCAAGACCCGGCGTGGTAATATGTTTGGTATGCTTCCATCATTGACGTTTATAAAAACCATGCTAAATTTGAAAAATAAAAGAAAAGTTGGAAGAAATGCTAATTCTCAGTCAAAAGTATTAAAAGTGCACAGACAATGGAGCTACGATTGCAGGGTAAAAAATCGATTCTATCTGTCATGTAATCACGTCAAGACCTGGCGTGGTAATATGTTTGGTATGCTTCCATCATTGACGTTTATAAAAACCATGCTAAATTTGAAAAATAAAAGGACATGTCCACCAATTTTTATATTTAGTGCTTGTTACATAAAGTTTAAAAAGTGGAATTCAAAGTCAATAATTAAATTTCATTACATTTTATTGAAATTTATAATATTTATCAACTTTTCAACCATATTTCATTAATTTCAAAATCTGCTAATTTTTTTATCAAAATATTTGTCAAATAACTTCTTGGAGTTGTTCAGTTTGAAACAAATAGGTAAAAGAAATTAAAAACTAAAGATATACATAAATCATAGTAATAGGGAATGACAAAATAAATAACTAGAAAAATTACATGAATATAAATATAAAGAATTGAAAAATATGGGTAAGCAGTAAGCAAGTCAAAAGGGATTTGTTAGTTCAACATGTTCGAATAAGTCGGCTGTCTTGTTGTCATATTAATGTATTATTATGATTATGACTAGTTGCAAGAATCTTTATTTGTAAAGCCTTCTTTTGGTAAACTTATTTTTATATAAATTTATAAATAACATATTTTTTCAAATCATTTTTTATCAACACGCATTTTATCAAATCACTTTTCAACCATATTCAGGATTAATCCTAAGAACTTTGTGGTCCTAGACGACTAAGGGGGGTTTATTCAATATAGATTTTGAATAACTTTTAAAAATTTAAAAAAAATTAAAAAGTTTAGATGTATTCAATTTAGACTTTAGAGACTCTATTAAAATTTTGATGTATTTAATATAAATTTTAATGAACTTTCTAAAAGTTCATAAAATTTATGGTGTATTGTATAAAGACTTTTAAAAGTTTTTAAAAGTCTTGTATTATTAAAATTATCAATGACTTTTAAAGATTCCTACGAAATCTTCTATGTACTAACTTCTAAATATAAAGTACAACCACAAAATCTCTTTATTTGTCTCTCATTAACCTCCAAGATTTTGAAAGATTTTAAAAAAAAATCTTTTAAATTATAATTTTGTTTTTCTATATTTTTCTTCTTTCATGTTATTTTTAGAAATCTTAAACCTACGACTAAATAAATCATTATTTCTCTTCTCTTCAACTTTTTGTATTTTTGTATTTTTAATATTTTTTCTTTATATTTGGGCTCTTTTTTTTCATGGTTTTCTTCAATTTTTCTATGGAAATAAATCTCACTAAAATTTTATAAGATCTTATAGAAAAATAATAATTAAATTGTATCAAAACAAATAACAATAAGCAAAGTGATTCTAGAATTTTCTCTAAAAAGATTTTTATATTCAAAAATTTTTATGAACATAGTATAATTTTTATGTCGATATCAAACGCGATTTTATTTTTCCCCCATTTTTTTTAAAGACAAATGTTTCTTTGTCTTAAAACTATTTATATCTCTCATGCTTCATTTTTTTCCGGTAATTCACTTGACATATAATTATTATTAACGATTCACATTCACATCATACGGAAATTAATCTATTAGTGTTCAAGTTTTTCAATTAAAAAATAAAAGCCTGTAAAAGTCTTTAAAATTATTTGAAAGTCTTTTAAATCAATCTACAAAAATCTTTGAAAGTGCATGAAAATCTTTTAAATAAATGTCCACGGAAATCTTTAAAAGTCTATATAAATTCATATACATCAATAAAATTCAATGAAATTTATTGAAAAAAGTCAATTGAAAAAAGTCTTTAAATGTCTTTCGAAATCTCAATTAATTAAACTCCCTTAAGTAATATGAGACCATTAAACGCAAACATTTTACAAATGGTACCAATACTTGCAAAAAGTAAGAAAAAGTAAGTCAAATGAGTAAGTTGAGATCACTTGTCAACGATCGAAAAGAACGTTTGAGTACATGTTGATTTTTAATGTAACGATCAATTTTCCTCCTCAACTAACTACTTATCCCCTCTACCTTAAAAGGGAGGATAGATTATACTATTCACGATAGTAACCTCTATGTTCACACTTCGGTTCCCAACTATTCATTAACTGGTTCCGCAACAGTTTCAACAAATAAATATCTATAAGCCTCTCTATCTCTCTCTTCTTCTATTCTTACCAAAGACCACTCCGCCAGGCGCCAACCCAAGAAGCTTCGGTATTACGCAATTCTGACTGTCTTCTTTCCGTTCTTTCTCTCCGTAAGAAATCATTTTTCGTTTCTCATTTTCGGTACTGTTAGGCCTCTTTTGATTTCCTTTTATTTTTCGTGTGTTTTTTATTTTTTTTAACCTTATGTGTAGTTCTTCGTTTAGAGTTTTATTCATTCAATTCTGTTCATAAACTTGCAGTCGAAGGTAAGCAGCTTCTATTTTCTGTATAAATGAACGAGAGACAATTTATGATTTCTGGGATGTTTGAAAGTGAAAATTTTTAATTAGAATTTCTTTATGGGTATGATTGATTCTGAATATCAATGCGTGTTTGTGCGTTAAAAGGATGAATCTTGAATCAGTATCCACCCATTTCAACTCATAGACGATCTGGGCAAAAGTCAGGTACTGTTCTTTCGTGATTTTGATAGCTTCTGTTGTTGGGTTCTTCCCTTTTGGTATTTTCTGGATTCTTTACATATTATGGTGAGGGTTGTACACAGGACTTCGCCCAGGGTCATAGAAAGAGCTGAAGCAGTGGCTCCGAACCGATTAGTTGCCTGCTGCTGATTCAATTGTTGATGAATGATGAGATAGATATAATCGTGCATTCTGAAGCTGTCGATTTGAGGTTAGGACTTATTCCCTTTACTTACTATTTTTAATATTTTATCTTCAGATTTTGATTCGAGTTTAATATTCTGAAATATAATCTTTTAGGTTTATTTCAATTTCTTCAAATCTCCTCAAATAATCTTCACATTTTATCTTGGTTTCCCAATGAAACACTGCCCAAATTATAACAGATATCGACAATTTTTTTTTATTGATTTGAATTCCGCGCTTCACTACCTAATACCACAAAGGGAGATCGAAGTCAGTGCTTCACATTTTATTTTGGTGAGGTATTTGAGGTCAGCGCTTCACTCCCTTTAGGTATTTGTTGGGTTCTTTACATATTGAAGTCAGTGCTTCACTACCTAATACCGTCATTAATGGCTAGCATCTTGACTACTAACCACGATTTCAAGGGGTTTTCTGATATTGATAGCCTTTACAATGAAGGTGTACTTCTGAAATTAGGACTTCAAGATGAACTATTGAGGAAGATACAATTGCCTAAAACTGTCAACAAAATATTAGAAGGGGATCTACTCAAATATGAAATTCCAAAAATTATCTCAAGTAATTCTCTTCTGTCAATCTTCATTCTTTTTCATATAGTAAAATCTAGAATTTAAGTATCTTATTATTTTGTTCAATGTTTTAAAAGAATAATCATTTCAACTTCCAATCCTCTTATTACAACACTATATTTTAGGTTGCTGCATTTGTTGCTTTCTTCAATATCCTTGCAGAGGCAGGAGTCCAAGCCTTCTTAATGGTACTCTCTTTCTTTATTGGGGATATAGTAACATCATAGTTCATCATCTTGTTTTTTTAGCATGTAATAAGTCTCAATATGAATGTAATATTATTTTTACAGCATTAATACTTTTTTTCCACTGCAGTATTTCTTAAAGGCACGCTTCCAGTTCAAAAAATACCAATTTGCTGATATATGGCTCATTACCTAATTTGGGCGACCGTATCAAATGTGTTATCAAATGAATCATTACTAATTCTTTTTTCCTGATTATTATATAGAGTTATTTTATTTTTTTTTTCGTTTGCTTTGGTCTTTATTTCTGGTCTCACATATGATCAATTAAAAATTGTGCAGATGGTCTTCATGCCTGTATTGAAGAATTAACGAGGACATTGTTCTTTATAGATTTTATGACCAATCATAGATTATTATGAATGCAAACAATATTCAAAGAAAAAAATGTCGTAATTGAGACTTATCGATAAATAAAAAAAAACCATGCAACCTTGTCTTTGTGTGTTAGGACGATTGCTAAATACTCAAAACTCCTAAAATATAAGAAATCTTAAAAACTCAAATTCCATAAAATAAACAACACTTTCTGCCTAAACATCATAAAAAAAAAACGTGTACTTTCCTATGTAATAAAACACCAAATGTGCATTTAATTTTAAGTACACATTTTGCATCATTCTGGAGTGATTGAATTATATGTTATAAAGCAGTATCCATTTGAGGTTTCAATAATATCTGCATTTCCTTATGACTAAATCATTTTGAGATGTTGTGAGTATTAATCCATTTTGTTCGCTTCCATGTGTAAAAACTTGATTTGAAGTTAAATAACTTGAAGTTCTTAAGAGAAGTATATGCAGCTTATTATGGACAATTCTCAAAATGGTTTTTAAGGATAGAAAAACCAGATAAATTTCTCTAAGGCGCACAAATGTCTTATAATTTTATACTCATTTTATTAAATCATGTTTTTGAGTATGTCTTTGTCACTTTTTCTAAGGTTTTATTAATAAATTTGCTTATTTATTTTTCTTTGCAATATTAAGATGATTCATATATAATATAACAACTTGATCACGGGTGAGAAATTATATAGCAAGATTTCTCTTGTTGATTTGGCTGGTAGTGAAAGTTCAATTGTAGAAGAAGAAATTGACGATCAACATGTTTTGAAATCGCTCTTAGCGTAAGTTGTGCATGTATTTTTGTAAACATCTTTAACAATAACATTCTCCCATAAAAAGTAGTCCTATTACGTTTATCTTATCTTATATTTCCCTCCCGTTTTACACTATAGTGGAATTTGATTTTCCTTTTCTTTACTGTGGACATCCTGAATTCTAAAATAGTTCTGCTTAGTTTAATCATAGCAGCTTTTCATTCTTTTGTAGACTATAGTTATTTATAATGGTTGGATAACATATTAGTAGTTTTAAGTCCCATATTGTTTGTATGTATGTATGTATGTTGTTGTTGCTATTGTTGTTTATTATTCCCAATTTCTTATCTACTCCTGAACATGGTAGTATTTGTTGATGGAAACCAGTTAAACAGATACTATTTCAACATTTGCATTTGAAAGTGACGATAATGGAAGTATAGTTTTTAGTAGATTATTTTCATAATTCAGATTGCTTCATTTTAAAAATTACCTCTCTCGTGTATTATATAATCCATTGAGTATTGTACATGCAGATTGGGAGATGTTTTGGCATCTTCAATTTACTTCTAAAAGAAGGATAACATTCCTTATGGGAATTCAGTGCTAACACAAGTTCTCGTAGATTCACTAGGTATCGATGACTTTGTTTTTTACGCCTCTGAATAATCGTTGCTATATTTGGCAACATAAGTGATTTTCTGATTTTTTTTTTTAACCATAATTCACCTTGGTATTCTTGATCCCATTTTTCACATTTTGCTTCTGTGTATTGTCAAGTATTAGGCACTAATCAATCTTCCGATTATAGATGAATCTATAAGTGCATGCATAGTCATTATTTCTGATGTGAATTTCTATTGTATTGTATAGGAAGTAGAAGGCATTTCACATCCCAAATTAGGGGCTCATGAGGGAATTTCCAGTGTTAAGGTGAGCTTCAGTACCAGTTGATGGTTATGTCATATTTACAATTTTTCATTAAGACGTAGAGAGAGAGATAAGATGGTGGTGCTGAGAAAATTGTTTTTTTTCTTCATTTACTTTTCTTGAATGAATACTTCAATTCCAAACCCGAGAAAGTACTGAAAGCTTGGATGTGTATTTCATATGTTAATCCAACTATAATATTTTTTTCTAGATGCTTTTCAAGTCGAAATGCATTGCTTCTAACACTCTGAATATAGTGATAATTTTATAGATTTCTTAGAAGCATGTTTGGCTAAGCTTGAAAATTTTACTTAAAAAGGTAAATAACTCTCTTTGATGTTGTTTATTTTCTTTTAGTCTCATTTTAAATAAATCTGATTAATATGATTTTCTCTTTTAGGAGAATGTTGCATTTGCCTCAAGCGCATTGTGTTTGCAGAAACATATCATAAGCATAAAGGATTGAGCTGTCATATTCAGTCTGGTATCATTTACTCCTCAGTTTTCCTCTACAGCCTCCATGTTATATAGCTGAGATCAAGATATAGCTAAGATCAAGATGAATAACATAGTCTACAGGTTTGGAGACTTCATTGTGCTTGAATATGTGTAGCTGTGAAACATGTATTCTTGACTACATTAAATTCAACATGGAAAAATGTGTAAGAAGAAGCTGGTGATTTTTTTCTTGGTTATGAAATCAAAATAGCAATTTATGTCCTCTTTCTTGTCTTCACTTTAAATATTTTAATTTTTTTTTTCAATTGATTTATCATTCAGGTTGCTTTTAGATTGCTAGGCATGCTATTATAGTTTTTTACACGCATTATCATTTATGTAATGTTTTCACGTACATATTGCAACTTCACCTATGGATTTTCAAACTAAAAGAAAAAGCCTAAACAATCTTAAATTTCTATCTCCAAACTGTTACTAACTTGTGTCATACAAAATATTATTATCTATTTCTAGGCTAACATGGGTGGTAGAGAGTATTTGGTATCTTTCTACTATTGGTTATTAATATGATCTATAGTTTTCCTTAATTGAGTTTTACTTGCATGATGTTCAATTTCCTAAATCAATTTCCCCAAAAAAAAAAAAAAAAAAAAAAAAACCTTTAAACAAATCATTTCATCCGGTATAATTTGACTGGAATTTGTAAAGAAAGGAAGTCGTTACTCTAGAAATACATACATAATACATATAGTTACTTTAGACCCATAAGATAAATTATAAGAATCAGTCCATACGATTTGTGAGTATCTTTGTATGCTTTCATTCGATTTTATACAATATCTAATTACAAAAGGCTCCAATTGATACATTAGGTAATGATTTTTGTTCTGATTGTTTCTCGTTTGTGATTTGTCATAAAGATCTAATGTATACAGTGACTTCCCTAGGTTATGCATGGAATCATGCTAAAGGTTCTATTTATGTCCAACCCTACAAATAATATCATATTATGAAGTTTTTATTTGTTCTTTCGTAGATTTTTTTTTTATTTATGTCACAATTGTATATATTGCACTTCTTGATATTATGGTGGTTCCTTCTAATAACCAGACATCTGTTGCCCTTTTAATTTATGAATACAGACACAAGAACTTAGCATTGTACATCCAAACCAAAAGTACCCTATTCCCCTCAACGAAATCCATCATTTTCTTTTTTTGAAGAGGAAGTCCAATGCCATGCCATTCATTTCATCACGTGAAGGGTTTTATTTTTGTTGGACTCAACAAATAATATCATATTAATGATGTCTCGTGTTGCTCTTTCGTATAAAACAATTTTTTTTATTTACTTGGCAATTGTATATATTACATTTCTTGGTCTTATGGTGTTCCTTCTCCTAATAAAAGATATCATGTTTGTAATATTTGAAAACAGGCACGAAAGTACTTCTATTTGTATATTCAAGCTATTGTCTCATGTCTCCCCCCACCCCACCACACCACCAAAATCCATGATTTGCTTTTGTGAAGAGCAAGCCTGATGTCTATCTTTCAAAGCATGAGGCACGTGTGAAGAATGGAAAAATATAATATATGATATTGCACAAGTATGAATTTCATCCGTGAGAAAATATTAATTATAATATATATAGTTTTATATGTATTTCTACTTGACTAGACAATTGTGTTGGTACTTTTCCTTATGGAAAAAAACCCGTTGGCTTGTATCATGTTCTTACATAGTCAAATTTATTGAAAAAAGGATGATGTACATATGGACATTTTTAAAATCTAGCTAATTTTATTGTGAAGTTCAGGATTTGAATAGTTTTCTTGTTAAATCCTTTTGTGTTAGAAGATATATTGTTGCCAAAGCACTCTCTTCATTTTTTGCATAAATGAAATCTATTATGAAAAAGTATTTGGATGAATATTAAGAGTGTACATTTGTTGATTTTGTCCTAAAACATTTGTTGGTCTTCTTCAGATCAATTGCAAAGTGTTCTTTTTAGTGTATTTCATGGTGGTTAGTAAATTTCCTTCCAATCCCAATGTCTATCCGATTCATCTTTATTTGGTATGTTTTGTATTGCCTCTTATTTATTATCTTCCATTTGATGATGTTGATCTTTTTGAGAGCTTCTCTTAATATGAGCCCTTGATTGAAATATAGATTTTTGCGATTGTTCAATCAAATATGAGTTTCATTTCCACTTAGTTTAATGTTCTCTTTTCTTTTCTTTTGTAGCTTGATTTTCTTTTTTATCCTGTGCAGTCAAGTCAAAATGCATTAATTCCGTTAAAATACGTTTAAAATAACGCTAATAAATTCGATTGTAAAACGGTTCTCGTACAACGTACGAACCTTTCACTAGTATGATCAAAATAGAAGACTCATTACTGTATTTAAGATATGTCTTTAGAACATGTTCTGCAAAGACTAGTCAATCCAATGTTGAAAGATTATTTCCTTTTTGTTATTTTAATGTTAATAGGGTTGGGCAGCTTTAATTTACTAGTCGTTGGTCTCCAGGAATTCTTATTTCAAACTTTTAGACAAGCACATCATATATAACCAAGGTTAGTGCGAATGAAGAATATTCAAAAGGAAATGTAAAAACTGAAACTCTAACAAAAGAACTTAGGTACCTTAATAGAGCACTAACACATCAATTATCATGAATAGAAAAGAGAAGAACATTTTAATCATAGCAATACAACATTCAAATAAAAATAAAAAAACTATTCTCAAAATACATGAATTAATCCTTAATAATCTAGACTATAAACTAGTAATGATGTACAAAAATGACATGAAATTTTTAATAATTTTTTTTTTTTTTTTTTTTTTTTAAAAAAGCTCATTAACAAAGAGAAGAAAAAGCGAAAATTCTTGAAAAGCATATGCAATATTGGAGAAAAAAATGCTTAAAGTGATTGTACCATGGAAAACAAATTTATTTCCAACTTGCAACCAAACATCAAAAATAGGAAAATATATTTTGGGATGTGTCATTTAATTTCTATGGAAAATGGTATCATCAAATTCTTAAAAAATTACAAGTCAAATGATAATTCATTAAAGCGTTTCACTTATTGAACACAATGCATTCTTAAATTATTTCATAAATTAGACTTCATTTCACTCACCTCATAAAAATTTAGAATAACTATGAGCTATTGTCAAGAACACATCTTTTTTTTTTCTCTATTCAATAAAAATTAGTAGATAAAAATCAAGAATTCTAATATTTTTAGCACTAACAAAAACTCATAATTTACGTATCTCACTAGAAAAATAAGCAATTTTTAGGGGGAATTTTATTAATTTTAAATGGATTCACCAAAAAAGAAATGGAAAAAAAAAATCAAATACCAAAAATGAGGCCCTCGAAAAGTTGAGGCTTTAGGCAATGGCCTAGTCTATCTTTGACCAAGGCCGACCTAACTTGTAGACATTATTTTGAAAATATCACATTTTTTTTGTAAACAAAAAGATTTTACTAAATAGATGCAAGTTATATATATATATATATATATATATATATATATAAACAAATCATTTGTTGTTTACTAGATAAAATTCGTGGTTAAAAAATAGTTTGAAAAAATGTGTAATTGAAAAGTTATTTTAAGAAATATTTTATTTATAAATTTTATTACAATCAAGGGGGCTTAGTAATTGAGGTACGATTTGTACTTATTTATGAAATTTATATTATTTGTATTTTCAATATATATTAGAAAGACGTCTTGTTTGTATTAACCCTCATACAAATGTTTCAATATTTGAGCAATTTTTTTCATTCATTTTCTTTCGTGTGTGTGTGTGTATATATTAGAAAGACGTCTTGTTTGTATTAACCCTCATACAAATGTTTCAATATTTGAGCAATTTTTTTCATTCATTTTCTTTCGTGTGTGTGTGTGTGTGTGTGTGTGTGTGTGTGTGTTAAATTTGTTCATATCTTGGTTAAAATTTTGTTTGCTATGGATTTTGATAAGTGTATTTTATACACTTATTTCTATTCTAAAAGTAGGATTTTATTTGTTTGTTTAAGAATATTTGCTATTTATTTAGTTAATATTGTTTGTATTTCAGAAATAATCCTAAAGTCGAGAAAATAATGGAATTGGAAAAAAAAACAAGCAAATTGGATGATAAAAGAGCCAAAGTATGCAAATCAAGAATGGATGAAGTAGATCAATGGCCAAATTGAAAGAAAAGTCAAAGAAAGAACCAAATTGGAAGAAATTAGAAGTTCAAGGACTAAAGTATACAAATCAAAAGAAGAAGGACCAAATTGCAAATATTCAATAGTTGATTCGGATCAAGATAAGATACTTGAGGACTTTTAGGAGTCAATTGGATGCAATTAGAAGGCAAAAAGGAATGAAATATGGTAAGAATATTACCATAAATTCATTTCAATCAAACAAGTCTTCGGACTGATTTTTAGTCAAACTTTGAAACCTAATTTCGGGGTAATAAAAGTTTGAATTGGGAAAATCCTATTTCAGGAAGAATTGTAGCCCTTTACGTTATCTTTCTAATGGAATTTGAAGCACCTCAATCGGATAAGCGAAATGAAAGATATGATCAAAATAATAAATACTGTGCAATAAAATGATGAGGACCAAATTGCTGAAATTTAAAGAAGAAAATTGTTGCTGCCGATATAACTGTGCGGCCGCACGGTTGAAAAAAGCGTGCGGTCTCACGGCCAAAAAAATCAGCGACTGAAGGTTGGCTTTTCGAGGTTGCAATCGCGCACTTTTGAACCGTGCGGTCGCACGGTAGTCCATACTGGGGCTCAGTTGGGCTTTTTACGCGGAATTCAGTAGTTTTCTCCTTAATTAACCTAATTTTCGAGGAAATCTATAAATACCAGACCTAAGACACGAGATTAGGGGTTCCCAACTTGCTAAATTCATGCCAAAACGCCGTCGAAGTGCCGAGGGATCCAAACCACGCAAAGATCAAGATTGAAGATACAATTGCAAGGAGATGAATTAGGTTACATCTTTTCATATCTCTTGTTATTTATTTTCTAGTATGTTTCTAGGCTAGGTTAATTGTGTTGGAATTGTGATGAAATTTTGATTTCTTGACTCCATATTTTAATCTATTATTTAATTTATGTAATTCATGATTTTGAGCAATTGAATTATGCTTTTTCTATCATGCAATTACTTGATCACTAGTTGTATGATTTTAGGTTGTGATTTCTTAAGTTCGAAAGATTAGGATTTCATTAGACTTGTTTCGATTGCCACAAAGTCTGATAGGGGATAGAAATATACCCCTATACTTTGTGTTATCTGCAATAATATTCATAATTCTTTTAATGCTTTCTTGCACATTCGTATTCAACATAGAAATACAGTTGGGTCGTGTGTAGGAATAGACGTTATTGCTTGTCCGAAAGGAAGTTTTAACAACATTAGGAATATGGATTTTCAAAACCCGTGAATTGTATTTAAATAATTGGTTAAGATATGGATGATAGAGTCAAAATGGATTCATAATTCTAACGCATTTATTTTCATTCGTTTAAAATCAAATTTGTCAATTTTTTAGTTTAATCTTTATTTTAGTTTTCAAAATCAAAATTCTCAAATCAAAGCAAATCTCTAGTTTCGGTTAAGGTAGTAATCTAAAATACAATTTAACACAATCTCTGTGGGATCGATACTTGAACTCACGTCCACTTTATTACTTGCGCAACTCGTGCACTTGCGGATCGTTATCAGATTTTCTCCTTGAAATTGTTACGAAATAATATGTTTCAATTCTTTATGCATTTTTTTTCTCCTTCTATCAAAAATAAGATGACGTGAAAATTATCCCAATGCGTTTGTAACACGATTCTTGAAAATCAAACAAATATTTTCAGAAAATTATTCAAATATGCTAAAAAAAAACTGTCAAAAATAATGTCGAACAGTCCTTAAGATATTTCGTGATCATGTAAATGTTCCTTGTCTTTACCTCTACTTGTGCCGCACATATATTAAGGAAAACACAAAATGTAATTACCAAATTGCAACATAATATCATTACTGTTAATGACCTCATTGTTCATAGTCTAACACTAATATTAACGTTTTTCTTGAACGGTAAAAATTGACTTGACAAATTGTTGAAAGAAAATAAATTAATAAGTGAAAACTCACTCCACTTGTTAATCGGCTACTTTACTTCAAATTTTCAATACAACTCAAAATTCAAGTTCCATGATTTCTTCCCAAATCAACCAACCAACCCACTCACTCGACTCTCTGAGTTTGCGTGTTGACTCGGGTCATCCAATTTGTCTACACATTCGGGTCTTCCCCCACTATCAATTGTCTCATTCTACATAAAGTCGTGACCACAGACCATAGAGTCTTCTTCTCAAAATGAATTGCTATCTTGAATATTATATATGTCTCTGTGTTGTAGAGAAAAAATTAAAAGTTTAGTAAAACTAGATAAAAAAAAATATATATATATATATATATATATATTGATAGCGTTGTTGAAAAATTGTAAGCTCTATAAAATATATTGTTAAAATTAATTGTTGATTTACACTTATATTTTAATTAAAAATTTTAGCTATGCTAAACAAGAGTTATGACACGAATAAATAAATATGTCTTACAATTGTTTCAATTTGTTTAATTTGTGATTTAATGTGTTTGTGACCAATTAATTGAATCATGACCTATTTAATTCTAATTGTAAATCATAATATTTAATCGGAAATAAAACTTGTGATTACCTAATTTTTTATTTTTTCCACGAGTTTTTCAGCCTTTGGCCCCTTGTTTGGTAAAAGTTCGTTTACAAAAGATAATGTGAAAACATTTTATTGGACTTTTTTTTTTTAAGTTAACAATTTTGATTGTTCAAAGATTTACGCTTTCCACTTTTTACTTTAAAAAAAATGGATCGACGAAATGTTGTTCACATCTTTATTTATAAACAATATTTATAAATATCTGTTTATAAATTATTTTTTAGTTTTAAAATTGTATGCTTGATAGAGCATCTCAAACACACCGTCCGTTTTGAATGTGAAGGTCCTGTGACTGAGACAAAACATATTGTTTCTAACGCAGATAACCTTTGTATTCAAAATTGAACGTCTATTCTAAGTCAATTTCAATGTTCAAATGCTAATAGTTATGATTTTTTTTTTTTGAAAAGATAGTTATGAATTTTTAAAATGAAAAGAAAATGAGGAAATTACACGTAGGCCTCCTTTTAAAGACCACGATTAATTTTTAAGATATAGGTTTAATATTTCACAAATCAAAAGCATAATTACCTATTTAACATTTATTAATAAATATTTTGTAGAAAAAGTACATAATAACACAGTTAAAATTATCACTTTTTAAACCTAACAAACTTAAGATTTTTTTTTTTTTTTTTTTTTAAAAAAAAAAAAAATCAGATGTATAATCTATACTTCTATACTATATTTTGAAGTGAGCAAGTCTGATTCAGTGGTGAATAAATAAACTGTCAACCAGCTAAATCGAGTCAAACCGTAACAAATGACTACTGGAGAGTGAGAAAAATAAAAGTGTTTTGTTTCGAGAGAAGAAAGTCGTTACTGAAGGATGAAGAAAATTTGGGAAGGAAAAAAATATATATCTGGGAAGAAGAAATGCCTCAGCCGACTCAAAGTAAAGGTGAAAGGTTTGGTAAATGTCGTTTTGAAAGATTCAATCTGCAAATGTTTGGCTTGGAAAGTTGGGAACATGTATATATGTAAAACAAAAGGAAATTAGTATAATGTGTTTGGACTTTTGGGTCTGTACAGAAAAAGAAGAAAAAAAAAGATTGATTGATTGATTTTTGGGGGCCCTGATAATTTTGGGGCCTTAGTCATCCGCCTGGGCCCAGGGCCGACCCTAGAGTTGTTAAGGTGTCAATAAAGTATTTCTCCAGCAATTGATTAATATCCCATTCACTATTAACCAACTTTCTGTAATCGTAAAGAAAAACTCCATATTCAACAAGATTGGATTGTTAAATCGTTGTTAGATATAGAGGTTGCAGATTTCGTGGTTCTGGGTGTTGAAGAAAGCTGATATGTAATTTCCAAATTTGGGGATATTAGATTTTTGGGATTTGATATGGTTCGTGTTGACGTCTATTTTTGTCAACAAATAAAAATAGTATGAACTTTCGAATTGATAGGTGGATAATATGTTTTTTGATAAATTTGTCAAAGTACACAGTTCTTGAATTGAATAATCGTCGTTGTGATAAAGTCTGAGATATTATGATAAAGAATAAAGGTAACAGATCGAAAGCGAACTGAGATCAAAGTCACATAAATTCACGTCCAGTTCGATACCGATCTGGTTGCCAAGTCGATTTAACGAAATAAAATAACAAGAGTTTTGAGAGCTTTTTCTATATTTTTTGCCCTTTAATGAGCATTTACTCCTCCTATTTATAGTAGTTGAGGAGTTCAAACATAATCATTACAAAATATCACTTCTGCAGGGGGTAACTGAAAGGGTGATTGACCCTTCTGACAAGCATACATCAAATGATTATTCTGACATATTACAAATAATGATGATTACTGACACATAATACGGCTGATTTGACACTACCATCTACTCCCACATCGTCTTCGTCTTCCACCGTTGAGGTCGGATCGTATAATTCACCTCGGTCGAACAAATCACCTCGGTCTCATGAATTCACCTCGCCGGGATAGATCACCTCAGTCCACAAATCACCTCGGTCTCATGAATTCACCTCGCCGGGATAGATCAGCTCGGTCCACAAATCACCTCGGTCTCACGAATTCACCTCGCCGGCATAGATCACCTCGGTCCACAAATCACTTCGGCCTTTGACATTTCATCTCGTATGCTTAAATAACATCGGTCGTGATTCAGGACATTGAGGTCGTGATTCAGAATGCCACCGTTTCGTCAATTTCTGGATAACTATTTGCCGTTGACTGTTTTCCACCTCAGATCGGTGTATAACAAATGTCCCTTCTAGATCGGTTCGAAATTATGAGGGCGGATCTAGAAATTCAATCCCTTATTGAAAATTTTAATATCGGCGTTCGTTCCGTTAATTGTGTAAACCCTGCCACGCGTCAATATCTGATTGGTGTGTCAAGCTTCGGATCACGCGTAGCCGCCATCATTATGACAACGCGTCTTGTCATAATTACAGCCGCCCAATTCTCTCTCCTCCTTTCCTATATAAAGGTTCATTTGCCACCTTCTCCCACGATTTTTTCTTGATTCTCTTCAAATTCCTGCAAGGTCGCTTTATATTCCGTTCTTCGTTTCTGTTCGTTTTTAAATCCGAGGTGAGGCCCGTTTATCTTTCATTAACATTTCTTCGCTTTTATTATTATTTTATATATATATATATATATATATATATATATATATATATATATATATATATAAGAAAAAATGAGTGGAGACCTGAGTTCTAACGAAAGTGGCGTGAGGTCGGTTGGTGTAGGTAGTACTGGGGAACCTTCCGTGTCATGGAACGAGAGCTTGGAAACTCAGTGCTTATTTAGAGACGATGTGGAGGAAGGAGAAACCGCTCAGCCTCTTCCGTTAACAATAGTCCCCGCTTCCCGAACCGTCTCACCCAGTTCGTTCCGACATCCTTCTTGCTCCAATTTCACCCGACCTGATCCTTGTACCAGCTACAGTTCGGACTTCGCCTGTAAACACTTCCGTTCTAGTGCCACCGAAAAAGAACTAGCCATGTGGAAAAACAAATATCGAATCCCGGGCTATGTGCATTTCTTCCTCCCTGAGAGTTTTGAAAGAGCCGACCAGCCACCTCGCGGCTGCGTGGCCGCAAACTATCAGATCCTAGAGGACGGTCTACGCTTTCCCCTTCCCTTCATAATTACCGACTTCCTCCGCGCTTGGGGGGTCGCACAGACTCAGATCCATCCTAACGGGTGGAGACATATCTTGGGCCTCATATCCCTTTTCAATCTAATAGGATATGGCGACCCCACCATCGACGAATTCCATTATGCCTACCAATTCCGGGCTGATGGGAAACGGACGGGGTGGTTTTATGTGATGCAGAGGTCGATCTTTGAAGGGAAAAAACTTCTGGTAGACCTGTCTGATTCAGTTCGTTGGTGGAAGGAGAAATGGTTCTTTGTTGGAGGGAATTGGATGAGTCCCTACCGAAGCGAGGACATAAGCCACATCGTATCCATTCGTTATAGGGAAAAGATCAGTAAGTTATATTTTGAGATAATTTAGAACTTAAAAGGTCTAATATTAATCACTCCGTTTTTTGCAGAGGTGAAGGAACCGGATTTGGACGAGGGAAAAATTGAAAGGATAGTGAATTTAAAAGACATACCGGAACCAGATAGGTCGGTAAAAGAGTTATTGACTGAGGAGCATTTATTTGAAGCGGGACTCACTCATATTGATCCGTCAGACTATTATCCTCCACTTCGGAAATGTGAGCATCCACCCGGCAGATTTATATCCTATGTTATTTACGAACTGGATACTTGTATAAATTCTTGTGTTTGATTTTCAGCTCGAAAAGGCAGAAAAGGGATGGAGTCCATGAAGGCAAAGAAAGAGGCCCATGCCAAAGCTGAAGCACGCAAACGAGCTGCCCAAAAAAGGGCGGCCAAGGGCTCACCGCCTCGTAAGGAGGGTCAGGTTCCTCCTCCATCTCCTCAGAAGAAACATAAGCGGGCTGAAACCTCAAAGGGTAGACCTGACACTGTCATCCCTCCTCCTCCTCCTCCTCCAACTTTCAACGAGGCGGAATCTTCACAAGGAACTCATGCCACTGAAGGTTCCTACCTTGGCATCAACAGAGTTCGAGCCGACTTGGTGAACTCGCTGAAGGGGAGTCGTCCCAAGATTTACCGGGACTTTGTTTCTGCTGCCCACTTGACCCCAGTTGGATTGATGAGGCTCCCAGACCGGACCAAGGTGGTGATGGACGTCCTGGCCAAAACTTGGACACCTCGGCACGAAAAATATTGTGAGGATATGCCAGTTGACGACCTGGTGGCTACCGGCACGGCGCACCTCGGCCAAGCTATGAATTATCTCACCCGGACTCAATCTAGGCTGTCCGAGGTGGCTAGTGACACCAACCGGTTCAAGAAACTAGCCACCGAGGTCAGAGGGATGTTTGAAAACGAGGTGAAGGCAAGGAACGAGGCCGAGGATAAACTGAAGAACGCTTTGGCTGAGGTGGAAAGGTTGAAAGGAGCCAACGAGGAACTCCAACTATTGAAGGAGGAGGTGATTCCTCTGAAGGAGGAGTTAAAAGACTTGAAGGAGGAGGTGTCCGAGCTGAAAAGGTCAAAGGAGGGGCTCCTGAAGGAGTTAGAGGCTGCTAACTGCATCGAGGCGGACCTAAAAAAAGAAAAATCTGAATTGGAGGCAACAGCTCAGCTTGCTTACAAGGAGGCCGTAAGAAAGTTCAAAGACTCCACGGAGTACGATCACGACGTTGATGAGACCTACTATCTCACCTTCAAGGAGATAGTGGAAGACCTGGAACAGAAGCGACCTGAGGTTGACATCAGATTTCTCAAGGAGAAGCTCGATCTGATTTACAAGAAATATCTTGAGTTAATGCCAACCGAGGTTGATGACGAAGAAGTGGATCTTTTCTCTCCTGCGCCAGAGCTCCAACCTCCGGAAGTTGACGAGGCCATCAACGTGCTGGATTAGCATGAATTTTATATTTGCAGCTTTCCCCCCCCCCCCCCCACCTCTTTTCATTTTATTTCAGCCTTTGTATTCTTGCGATTTTCAATGAAGAAGATTTTTATTGTGTCCAAGTCTTATTACATGCAAAGGTGAATTATAAACGAAGTGAACACTTAAGCAATTTTCAAACGTCAATTCACTCCACATAACATGCAGAGGTGAATTATAAACGAAGTGAACACTTAAGCAATTTTCAAACATCAATTCACTCCAAATAACATGCAGAGGTGAATTATAAACATGCAGGGGTGAATTATAAACGAAGTGAACACTTAAGCAATTTTCAAAAGTCAATTCACTCCGAATAACATGCAGAGGTGAATTATAAACGAAGTGAACACTTAAGCAATCTTCAAACGTCAATTCACTCCGAATAACATGCAGAGGTGAATTATAAACGAAGTGAACACTTAAGCAATCTTCAAACGTCAATTCACTCCGAATAACATGCAGATGTGAATTATAAACGAAGTGAACACTTAAGCAATCTTCAAACGTCAATTCACTCCGAATAACATGCAGAGGTGAATTATAAACGAAGTGAACACTTAAGCAATTTTCAAACGTCAATTCACTCCGAATAACATGCAGAGGTGAATTATAAACGAAGTGAACACTTAAGCAATTTTCAAACGTCAATTCACTCCGAATAACATGCAGAGGTGAATTATAAACGAAGTGAACACTTAAGCAATTTTCAAACGTCAATTCACTCCGAATAACATGCAGAGGTGAATTATAAACGAAGTGAACACTTAAGCAATTTTCAAACGTCAATTCACTCCAAATAACATGTAGAGGTGAATTATAAACGAAGTGAACACTTAAGCAATTTTCAAACATCAATTCACTCCAAATAACATGCAGAGGTGAATTATAAATTGGTAAATATTCAGCTTGATAAATTCTCACCAAAAACACCTCGTTTGTGGAATGGAGTTCGGTCAATTATCACCTCGATTTTATTAACCAAAACACCTCGTTTGTGGAATGGAGGTCAGTCAATTACCACCTCGGTTTTTATTCACCAAAACACCTCGTTTGTGGAATGGAGGTCGGTCAATTACCACCTCGGTTTTTATTCACCAAAACACCTCGTTCGTGGAATGGAGGTCGTTCATTCCTCACCTCGGTTTCTCGGGGGGAACTACTTCTTCTTCATGGATCGCTTTGTCTTGTTGATGAAATCCTGCCTTACAGGTACTTACGGCTCATCAACTAAGGTCTTTGTTTTGCCTCTCACGGAGGTCTTTCTCGCCTTTGAGACGGATTACCTTGTGATGTTGATGATATCCGGCCTTACAGGTACTTACGGATCGTCAACTAAGGTCTTTGTTTTGCCTCTCACGGAGGTCTTTCTCGCCTTCGAGACGGATTACCTTGTGATGTTGATGATATCCGGCCTTACAGGTACTTACGGCTCATCAACTAAGGTCTTTGTCTTGCCTCTCAAGGAGGTCTTCCTCGCCTTTAAGACGGATTGCCCTGTGACGTTGATGATATCCTGCCTTACAGGTACTTACGGTTCATCAACTAAGGTCTTTGTCTTGCCTCTCACGGAGGTCTTCCTCGCCTTTAAGACGGATTGCCTTGTGACGTTGATGATATCCTGCCTTACAGGTACTTACGGTTCATCAACTAAAGCATTTGTTTTGAAAAAATCAATTCAGATTTGCATATTCCGAAACATTAAACTCTTCATTCATTCGATTACATTTCTATCGACATCAAAGATAAAATATTCACATTCAATTTCACATCCTGTTCTACTGGAAATATTTTTTTAAGCGTTCTGCGTTCCAAGGGTGTTGAAGTTGAATTCCATCAAGTGATTCTAGTTCGTAAGACCCATTGCTCACGGCCTTCTTGATTCGATACGGACCTCCCCAGTTCGGTCCTAGTGGCTCTCACGTCGTGGTCATCTTTCTTAACACCAAATCCCCCATTTGGAACTTCCTCGGCCTCACCCTAGCATTGTAATACCTCGCACTCCTCTGCTTGTATACTGCATTCCTGACCTGTGCTTGTAATCGCTTCTCCTCCGTAAGGTCCAATTCAGCAGTGAGGGCATCATTGTTATCTTTATCATTGAAGTGAGCGACTCGAAACGATGGCATACCCACCTCGATCGGGATTACAGCTTCGGTCCCAAAGGCCAAAGTGAACGGGGTCTCTCTTGTTGACGTCCTGTGGGTGGTCCGGTAGGACCACAATACACCTGGTAGTTCTTCCGCCCACGTTCCTTTCAGGCTTTCGAGTCTGGTTTTAAGATTATGCTTGATAATTTTGTTCACCGCTTTGACTTGCCCGTTGGACTGAGGATGGTTCGGAGTAGAGAAATGTTTCCTGATGCCCAGCCCTTCACAAAAGGATTTAAACCTTTCGTTGTCGAACTGTTTCCCATTGTCCGTCACAATGGATTGTGGGATTCCGAACCTACAAATGATTGACTTCCATATAAAGTCTGTAGTTTTCTGCTCCGTAATTTTGACCAACGGTTCAGCTTCTGCCCATTTTGTAAAATAATCCACTGCAACTATAGCAAACATGTTTCCCCCTTTTGCCGTAGGTAATGGCCCGATCAGGTCTACTCCCCATTTAGCGAACGACCATGGACTCATCACTGAAGTCAGCTCTTCTGGAGGGTTCCTCATAATTGGGGCGAACCTTTGACATTTGTTGCATGTCTTTACAAACTCAATCGCGTCCTTCTTCAAGGTAGGCCAAAAATACCCCTGCCTGATAATTTTGAACGCCATCGCTTGTCCCCCGGTATGGTTACCGCAAATGCCCTCATGGATTTCTTTCATCACATATTCAGCCTCTTCATTGTCTAAACATTTCAACAGCGGTAAGGAGAATCCTCGCTTGCACAAGTCATCCCCAATTATAGTATACCTCGCAGATCTGATCCTCAAACTCCTGGCTTTCACTTGATTAGGTGGCGTCGTCCCTTCTCGCACGTATTGGATAATTTCATCCTTCCATGTCCTCTTCAGAGAGGTTTGCAGGATGATTGAAGGCGATGGTTTTAAGGAGGATTGCGACAAGGTCTCGATTGATATGTTTTCCAATTCAGACGTTCCTTCGCTTGTCGCTAAGCGGGCTAAGGCATCAGCTTGACTATTTTTGGATCGAGGGATCTGGATAAACTCTGCATGCCTGAACTTCTTCAACTCTTCCAAAACCCTTGCTCTGTAGGTCTTCATCTTTTCACCCCTGGCTTCATACGTTCCCTGGATTTGGTTGACTATCAGCTGCGAATCGCTGTGCAGGATAAGGCTATCAACACCCATCGCTTGAGCCATGTCCATTCCTACAATCAGAGCCTCATATTCAGCGTCATTGTTGGTCGCCTCGAAATCAAAACGGTAAGAGCTACAGAAGAATTGATTATCAGGGTTGATTAGGACGACCCCAGCCCCTGCCCGGTTTCCTGCTGATGAACCATCGACGTATAAGCGCCAGGTCGCATCCACCTCCGCACAACAACTTAAGTGAGCCGGTGTGAGCTCCACCATGAAATCAGCTAAGGCTTGCCCTTTGATGGCGGTTCTCACTTTGTAAACAAGGTCGAACTGTCCCAACTCTACAGCCCACTTTAATAACCGCCCAGACATCTTGGGTTTTTGTAGCACCTGCCTCAGGGGGTAATTCGTCAACACTTCAACTTGATGCTCCAAAAAGTAAGGCCTTAATTTTCGAGTCGACATTATCAAAGCGTAGGCTAGTTTTTCCATTTCAGAATATCGGAGTTCGGCGTTGTGCAGGGCCTGGCTGACATAGTAGACTGGTCGTTGAACTCCCTGCTCGGTTCTCACAAGGACTGCACTCATTGCTAGTTCTGAAACGGCCAAGTATATAGAGAGCATTTCTCCCGACATTGGTTTGGAAAGGACAGGCGGGGACGCTAATTGCTTCTTCAATTCTTCAAAAGCCGTCTGGCATTCTTTCGTCCACTCAAAATCCTTGTTCTTTCTGATAACATCAAAGAATGGCCTGCATTTATCCGTAGATCTTGATACGAAACGACTCAAAGCTGCTATCCTTCCCGTCAAACTTTGCACCTCTTTAACTTTCCTTGGTTCCCTCATCTGCATCAGAGCCTGTATTTTATGAGGGTTAACTTCGATACCCCTTTGGTTTACCAGGTAGCCCAAAAATTTCCCTGATCCTACCCCGAAGGAACATTTCTTGGGATTCAGCTTCATTCTGTAAGTTCGCAGTATTCGAAACACTTCATCAAGGTGATGAATGTGGTCTTCAGCTTGGATACTTTTTACGAGCATGTTATCCACATATACCTCCATTGTCTTCCCGATGAGGTCTTTGAACATTTCATTCACCAAACGCTGATACGTTGCTCCGGCGTTCTTTAAACCAAATGGCATCATCTTGTAACAATAGAGTCCTCGATCAGTCATAAACGAGGTATGCTCCTCATCTGCTTCATTCATCGGTATTTGGTTATATCCTGAGTAAGCGTCCATGAAGCTGAGGAGCTGATGTCCGGCCGTAGCGTCCACCATTTGGTCTATCCTGGGGAGGGGGAAACTATCCTTGGGGCATGCTTTGTAAGTCAGAGAAGTCGATGCACAGCCTCCATGTCCCATTGCTTTTCTTTACCAGCACTGGGTTAGCTACCCACACAGGATAGAAAGATTCCCGGATAAATCCGTTGCTAAGCAATTTCATCACCTCCCTTGCCAGCGCTTCATACCGTTCAGGGTTAAGTGAACTCCTTTTTTGTACCTTAGGTCTGAAATCAGGATTCACTTGAAGGTGGTGGCATGCATGTTTAGGATCAATCCCTTCCATGTCCGAGTGAGTCCACGCAAACACATCCGAATTCTTTTTCAAAAAATTGATGAGGTCGGTCCTGATGGGCTCCACTAACCCACGTCCCACTCTGAATTCGACATCAGGTTTTGCAACGTCAACTTTAACAGTATCCAACTCTTCCACAGGACCTGACTGACCCCTATCCTGTGTACCTCTTGGATCTAGTGTTTGCAGCTCTGTTATTGGCTCGTCTTCTCCACTTGGTCCCACGATGGGACTCTCTTCTTCTTCCATCTGGACATTGTTGGAAGCGAACCCCAAATTGCACTCCCGCGCAACCCTTTGATCTCCTCTTATGGTAGCCACCCCATGTGGTGTAGGGAATTTCAGACAATAGTGATAAATCGAAGCTGCTGCCTTGAGTTCTTGGAGGATCGGTCTCCCCAATATGGCATTATAGTTTGTCATGACGTCCACTACTACAAAATCGGCAATCACGCGCCTCTGGCAAGATCCTGTCCCCAGTTCTACTAGTAAAGATATTTCACCTTTTGGACAGATGTAATCACCCGTGAAACTTTGAATCCTTGTTCTCCTCGGCCGTAAGTTACGGGGATCGATTCTCATTTTTTCAAAGGTCTTCCAGTACAACACATTTACAGCACTACCGTCATCCACCAGAGTTCTGTGGATCTTTATACCGCTCACCGGCATTGTGATCATCAAAGCATCTGAATGCGGTTGGAGTACCCCTCTGGCGTCTTCTTCCGAGAAAGTGAAAGATTCTGAATCATCCGGCGCGATTGCTTGACTGCATATCTGGTAGCTATTTCGGGCTTCTCGGGCGAACTCTCGTCTCTTCCTCTTCGACCCGATCTGCACTTGATTTCCGCTTACAATTGTACGGATTTCGTCAGGCCGATCTTTGTCGTGGGGCTCTATCCCCTGATGGACGGCGTACTTCTCCTGTTGTTTGAATTGCCTTCCAGAATCCCGTGGTTCGGCAGCATATTCTTGTAAGCTCCCCCTCTTTATTAACCTGTCAATTTTGAATCTTAAATTTCGGCATTCATCCGTGGTGTGTCCCACTGACCTGTGGTATTTGCAATATCTGGATGAGTCTAGGTTACTTGGGCTCTGCTTTATTGGCCTGGCCGGCGGGATAATTCTCTTGTCTTTCTCGTTCATGAAGATCACCTCAGTTGATGCATTCAACGGGGTGAGTTCACTTCTTTGTTCAGGATTGTACGGACGGAACCTATCAGCTGGTTTGTAGTATCTCTTTTTTCCAAAAGCATTCCTTTTAAATTCTTTCTTATCATCCTTGCTTTCTTTCTTGCCTGACACTGCAGCTGGATTATGATGACCTTCTTTGGAACCTGAAGCCTCCTCGGCATTAATAAACTTCTCCGCCCTGTTAAGAAACTCCTGGTACGTGCGAGGTCCATCCTCATGCACCGACCACCAGAAACGAGTATGCGTTTGTAGGCCTGACAGAACAGCCATGAGAAGCGCGTCATCTGATATTCTTTCCATCCCCATGATCTGCCTATTAAAGCGGCTCAAATAACTCTTTAGTGATTCCTCCTTCTCCTGCCTAATGGTCACCAAGCTCTCCTTCGGGGTGGTCGGAATTTTCGATCCCATGAATTGCTTCAAGAACTGGCTACTTAATTGAGACCAACTTGATATGGAGTGTTGAGATATATTGCGGAACCACCGTTGAGCTCGATCCCCTAGAGTTAAAGGAAAAGCCCTACACATTATTGCGTCGCTCGCCCCTTGAAGCTCCATCCATGACATGTACTGATCCAGATGGGAAACCGGGTCAGTCTCCCCATTGTACCCGGCGAGATGAGGCATCTTCATTTTGCTTGGCAGGGGTTGTGACAATATAATCTCTGTGAAAGGTGACGTCCTCTTGGTAGATGGTTCTGTTGATCCCAACCCTTCTTGTTTTGCCTCCAAATCAGACAGTCTTTTCTTCAATTGTTCAACTTCAGTTTGATCTGGTTTTCCTGACGGAAAAGTCGGTGGCTGACCCAAGTGAAGAGTCGAGCTGCCAGTCGGCTGGTTTTCTGGGTTCACTTTCTTCATCGGAGACCTGTCCCCATGTCCTTTAGTCCGTACAGCCTTACTCTCCTCTCCTTTATCATCCCCTCTCGCTTGATTTGGTTCCACCCAACTCGGTGACTTTTGACTCCGTACATAAGGTGTGCTTTCGCCTACCGCACTCCTCGTGTTGTCAGAGCGTCCAGTTTGTTGTTCTTCAAAATGTGAGCGTCCATTGGACCTCTGTAGTTGTGATTGCACTTCGTGCTCCTCTTGGTGACGACCCCGATCTTGATTTCTCCTCATCTCTTCCATTTCTCTTTGCATCCTATCAAGCCGATCTAGGACCATTCCCATGTTGGCCTCCACTGGGGGTCGCGAAACGGCAGACCTCCTGGACATACGGGAATTTCCCTGCGAATCCTCACCACGGTGTGCCTGGTGACTCCCTGAACTTTGCCTGTTACTCATTATGATGCAAGAGCAAATATGTGATTGCTGAATACAAGGATACGGGCCCTCCTTCTAGCGCCAATTTGTTGACGTCTATTTTTGTCAACAAATAAAAATAGTATGAACTTTCGAATTGATAGGTGGATAATATGTTTTTTAATAAATTTGTCAAAGTACACAGTTCTTGAATTGAATAATCGTCGTTGTGATAAAGTCTGAGATATTATGATAAAGAATAAAGGTAACAGATCGAAAGCGAACTGAGATCAAAGTCACACAAATTCACGTCCAGTTCGATACCGATCTGGTTGCCAAGTCGATTTAACGAAATAAAATAAAAAGAGTTTTGAGAGCTTTTTCTATATTTCTTGCCCTTTAATGAGCATTTACTCCTCCTATTTATAGTAGTTGAGGAGTTCAAACATAATCATTACAAAATATCACTTCTGCAGGGGGTGACTGAAAGGGTGATTGACCCTTCTGACAAGCATACATCAAATGATTATTCTGACTTATTACAAATAATGATGATTACTGACACATAATATGGCTGATTTGACACTACCATCTACTCCCACATCGTCTTCGTCTTCCACCGTTGAGGTCGGTCGAACAAATCACCTCGGTCTCATGAATTCACCTCGCCGGGATAGATCACCTCGGTCCACAAATCACCTCGGTCTCATGAATTCACCTCGCCGGGATAGATCATCTCGGTCCACAAATCACCTCGGTCTCACGAATTCACCTCGCCGGCATAGATCACCTCGGTCCACAAATCACTTCGGCCTTTGACATTTCATCTCGTATGCTTAAATAACCTCGGTCGTGATTCAGGACATTGAGGTCGTGATTCAGAATGCCACCGTTTCGTCAATTTCTGGATAACTATTTGCCGTTGACTGTTTGACTGTTTTCCACCTCAGATCGGTGTATAACAGTTCGTATCGAGGTTCACTGTAATTTGTGTTTTTTGGGTAAATTGCAGCAATTTGAGATTATTGAACAATTAATAATTTCCTTTTAAAAGGCTTGTTTGTTGGAGTGATTTGTGTAGTCAAGATGACTAATTGACTAGAATGTTTGTTTTGAGTTTTTATTTTTAGTTTACAAAAGTATGTAAAAGTGGAATAAAAAAAAATAATATTTATTGTATGAATCATACTATATATAATAGTTGTGTAGTTTCTTAAACCATTTTTTCGCCCATTTTTCGTTTCTATATGTAGTAAGTTCTATAAAATTAAACAGTATGAATGCAAAGTGGATTAGTGTGAATACAAAGTGGATGTATATCAAATGTGAATGCAAAATCTGGATAAATATGAACGCATTTATTGTCTTATATATATATATATATATATATATATATATATGAATGCAAAGTGGATTAGTGTGAATACAAAGTAAATGTATATCAAATGTGAATGCAAAATCTGGATAAATATGAACGCATTTATTGTCTTATATATATATATATATATATATATATATATAAATAATGGTTGATATTTTTTTAATCAATTTTAATTTTATTATTAACACTAATGTTGAATGAGTTTAATCAATATTTTTAGTTATCAGTATTAAAATTATCATTTAATTATTATTATTTTTATTTATTTGTTATCTTAATATTATAATATAAATTCTATGTGCAATCATCAATATAAAAATTATGTTTTAATTATTAATGGTCCGATCATTTGTTATTTTTAATATTAAAAATCATATTTTCTAAAATATATATGTGGTCAAAAAATGCGCTACATATAAATAATTTGTAGAAAACGTTATTGAACGAAAACTAATGTTGAATAATTAATGTTTCGATTTCTTTTTAGTTAATAATATCAATAGAATGATTAATATTTTTTTAATCATTCTTAATTTCAATAAATTTTTAAAGATTACAGGGTATAAGATTTTTTCGTATAATTTCGTGATCTCCAACTTTACTCGGTTGTTGACTATTTGACTTTGATTTTTTAAAAATTGTTTTTGTGAAAAAGTGATTTTTTAGAATGTATAATTAAAAAGTAGTATGAAAAATTTTAAAAAGTAATTTTTTAAAGAACGCGTGATTGAGAATAAATGTTCAGAAAAATTGATTCTTGAAAAATCAATTCCATATGGGTAAGTGATAAAGTACTATGTCTTGTGGGTTAAATAATCGCGCCGCTTTTAAGAATCGAAACGTGTAGATGATTTCTTAGTATGTAAAATTAAATGTATTTGTGATATACATTCATTAAAATTTAATCGAAACTAACATTTCATGTTGTTTAATTTGCTACATTCATTTAAATATATGACCACAAGTGTTTAATTTGAAATGTTAAAGTAAATATGAAATAAAATATTTGTTTAATAAATTTAAATACCAGATATTGTAATAAAATAGTTAGCACTAATTTTAATAATACTATTCGGATAGTGATAAATTATTTGTGATAATCTATAAATTATATTTTGAAAGGATTAATTATATCAATAATAATCATTAAAATTGAATAGTTATGAAAATGAGAGTTATGCAAATGGTCATTGAAGTATTTTTTAAGTAGTAAGTTATTTAAGTTCCTAACTCTTACTGTTTTGGCAACCAAAAAACAAAAAAATATTGTTCCCTATTCAGTACACTTTATTCAAACCCTCATTTTTTTAAAAATCATTTCAACTAACATTCTATTAATAAAATAACATACATATAAATTTAAAAAATTCGTACTTTTTAAAATCTCATTGTACCAAAATTTACTGTTATGAACTACGTTATTTGAAATATTGAGTCTCAAACAGGTGTTTAAATATACATTCTCCACAAAATCATTATTATTAAACTCATTTCCTAAAATGGTAATTAGTAGTATTAATTCACTATTTATTATTCTTTTTGGAAAAAATTAAAATTTAAAATAATCCAATTGAATGTAATTTTTTAAATAGTTGCATTTTTCAAGTCCCGAAATTTCTTGGTTCGTCTTCCCCTCTTGAACTACGTTATTTGAAATATTGAGTTTCTAGGTTCTTGTTAAGGATAAAGATATACCTTAAACACCAGATGATCCACTGAGTTATTTTCACAAAGAATTAATGCAATTAATTGGCTTTAATCGACATAGAGATATAGTATGTTAAACCAATTGATTATGGACAATTTCACTCGAGGGATGTAATTAGCTAAAATTGGAAAATCAGATCTAACATTGTAAATGAGTAATTTGTTAATTTGCATGTTGAGAAATTAATTAGGCGACGGTTAAATGAAACCATGAATCCCAACCACATTTTCCTCCAAGATTTCCAACTATTTTATATTTCATTTTCTTTATTTTAATTTAGTTTCAAATTAATTTCTGTAATTGAGAATTTTCAAAATCCATCTTTTAATTGTGTGTTTCTTTTTATTATTAGAATTAAATTAATTAAAGTTGTATAATCTAAAGTAAACATTCCTTGTGGAATCGATATTCGGACTCAAAAAGTCCACTTTACTACTTGTTTGAGATATCGTGCACTTGCGATAATAATTTTTCACAACAAGTTTTTGGCGCCGTTGCCGGGGAATGTTTTTACTTTGATTATTACTTTGGTTAATTTTAGTTTTAACAACTTGTAATTATTTTTATTTTATGTTTTATTTTGTTACTTTTGATTAACCACCATAATTCTAATCTTTCTTGTGTTTGAATTCTCTCATGTATTTTTCAGATATTTGCATGATTCCAACTTGGTAAAATAGCAAAATTGTTGCAATGACAAATCTCTATATGGGTTATCGGGATATGCTTGGAGGACATCCAAGTTGTGATATTTGCTATGCGAGGCATTGTACTGAGCAATGCTTGTTTTCGTACACTAATTTGCACACATCAAAACTTCTTGAATTTAAAAAATATTTGAAGTGTCGAAAACAAGCAATTGACAAAGCTGAGTATTTGCTTGTGGGAGATTATGTGCCTAATGACTGGGATGAGGATATCACTCTTGTGGGAAAAGGTCCTCCCCTACTGAATGAAAAAGTAATTGCAAAGTATTTCAAAGAGCTTGCCAAATTGGATGAAAATTATATGCTTATGGGAGATTACATGTACTGGGAAGGATTTCAAGAATGGGGGTATAATCCACTTGAAGGAGTCAATGAGACCGACTTCTCAATGCCTGCGGATATAAATTGTGGAACAATCATTCAATCCAAAGAAAAATCATGATTGTAGAAGAGCTCAAAGTGAATGGTAATTTAATCACAAAGGAACCAATTGAAGATGCTGGAATAAATGAAGATGCAATCAACTTACATTCATCTGAATTCATTGATTGCACAAAAGTTGATTTTGTGATTAAGTCTGACGATCAGATAGAAATCTACATTGTTGAGTTTAAATTGGATGGAGTAGGAAAGTTCCATAATGGTGCAAGGGGCAATGTTGAAGTGTGGAGATTAAATGAAAAGTGGAACAAAGTCACAATAAGAAAAATGTGCAAGCAATTTTTAGAGTGCCATAAAATGCTTATGCAGAGAGTCGAGCTAATGGCTCTAAAATAAGCGCTTAATGGGAGGCAACTCATTCTCTATCATTTACTTGTTTTATTTATTTATTTATTTATTTATTTGCATATTATTTACTTTCTGGCATTTTATTTACTTCATTGCAAAAAAAAAAAAGTTGGGTCAATCAAAATCTCGATATTCCACATGTATCTTTTTCAAGTTAGGTATTGTGAAATAACTCCAATACATTCCCATTCTAGCACACACTCTATCAAACTTTCAAAGTCAAATATTTGCTGAAAACTCATTTTTAAATCACTTGGTACATATTATATTTTATTTTCAAGTGATTTAAAATTGATATGGATGGGCAGATTATATTGGATTTATGAGTTAGAATTAAGATGTTGAACGTGATTTAAATTTTTTATCATTCACCAATTAATATCTATTCTTTTCTTGTGTTTTCATATAATATTCATAAGGTGTTCAATGAAATACCTCATTGGAGAAAATTGTGTCAATCAATTGGAGGTTTCAACACAAGTTTGGGGGTGGATTGTTGGTGTTTGCTATGAGATTTTCACATGCCAAAGACTACTTATGAGTGCACTACCACTTCTTGTGATATCTAGTAAATTCTTTCATCTTTCTTTGATTTGATTTGATTATTTATTTTTATGTTATTGTATGTTAAAAAAAGAAGAGTCAGATAAAGTTCTTGAGATGTGAGATGCGATATTTAAAAAAAAAAATTAGCAGTGAGATGCGTGTCAACCGAAAAATTTTCTCGAGCGTAGAAAAAAAGGGTCAAAAGGGTAGAGCTTTATGGGTTATTGTGATTAATCATAGTGTCCGCCGACTACTTTTTCTCAAGTGCTATAAAAGTGGTCAAAAGGTAAGTGCTTTATGGGATATCGTGTGAGTGAAAGGCCAGCTGGTTGAAAAAGGCTTCAAACAAAACTATTCTTTTGTCTTTGGGTTGATTGAATAGTGCTAGAATTTTTTCTATTTAAACGATCATTTGATATCTTGGTTAGACACAACTCATCAACGCAGCTTTCTCTTTCTTTCTTCAGTTCAGCATTTCTCTTCTTCAGATTTTTCTCTCTTTCTTCTTCATTCTCTTCTTAGGTATTTATCTTTCTTTCTTCTTGAGTGTTTTCTTTTGAAGCTTTTACATTTGTGTGTTTGTTTGATTTCAAGTTTTTTACATTTGTGTGTTTGTTTAGTCTTGTTTATTTTCGAAAAAAAAATATGAATTCTCAAATCTTGTCTCTTCGCAAATACTACCCAACATTTCCTTACAAAGAATTAAAAAAAATCTAACTAGCCAGGCAAGAGCGGTTAAGAATGTTTATGTGTAAAGGCATGCCAGAAGACATTCGTTGGTTAATCGAAGCAAAAGTTCGATGTGCCGGCGAAGCTTATGAGCTTTGAACAAAACATATGTATGGCTTAGGCATGAGTAGTTTTGTGAAGAAGAGAAGAGGAAAACGGTTACAGGTCTGTTATAAATGTGCTCGATGGACTGTAATACAAAATGTCGTTCACTGGGGTATGTGTCTGTAAATCGAGAGGATAAAATAGCATTCATTAGGGATAGACTGAGTAGGGAGTCTTTAGATGATGTTCAACTGACTCTTGAGACGCATCCAAGTGGGTTATTACAAATTGCAATCCTCGGTTTATGGAGTCAATTTAGAGCTGAACAACAAATTTATAGTCTTGGGAATCTGACTGAAAAAGACCCTGTTTGCCAATTTGTAAGAAAATTGGATGGGAAGCATATCCCCAACTCATAGAAGGTGTTTAAGTCATTTCTGGACGTAAAACCAGAGGAAGAAGTGAGCCAAAATCACAACTACGTGTACATATTTGTTCTTTGATATTTTATATTCTTTTTCTCTTTTGTCTTTGTCTTATTTCAAATGTTAGGTTCAACCGAGTTTCAAATTGCTGCAAATGGATAAATGCCCAATTCGTGTGATCAAAACTATTGGTGTATTTGGAGGAACAACACTTGGAGAGGATTCCGAATACATTGCTTCAGCAGTCGCATTGGGCATGAGAATTGCAGAGAAAAATATGTCGCTGCTATATGGAGGCGGAAGTTGTGGACTGATGGGGTGCGTCGCACAAGCTGCAAAGGTACATGGAGCACGAACATTTGGTATAATACAAATTACTTTAACACAAATTTCTGGAAAAACACAGGGATATGAGGTAAAAAAATAAATCCATTCATGAACGTATGGCCTTGATGATTACTAGTTCTGATGCGATCATTGAGTTACCAAGAGGTTTTGGTACGCTTGAACAAATCTTTAACGTAGTCTCTTAGGCTCAGATGAACATGCATAATAAACCAATTGGACTGTTAAATGTTAATAAATTCTTTGATGGTTTATTAGTATATCTTGATTTCATGATAGGTAAGAAATTTATTTCTCCCATAGCTCGAAAAATGTTGATTTCTGCATCAACTATTGACGAGTTATTTGAGAAATTACATACATAGATTCCTGTGAGAGATCCAGACAGAGCTCAAATTGATTGGTCATTACCAATCGTTGGCAGGGAAAAAGGAAATTGGAGGCCAGTGCCCATGTTGATTTGACCTTACTAGAAAGCAGCAAGGGAAAGGGAAAGGGAAAGGGAAAGAGGAAAGTAGATGAAGGACCCCATATTCAGTGGCCAATACTTGAAAGCAAAGAGCAAAAAGATAACTCGGAGGAACTTGATTTGGAATTGAGATTGTGAGTTGTGGAAAATTTATCTTTTGATTTTACTCACAACATCTTTTCTTTTTGATGTTTATTTTTTTCAGGAATTTCTTGTTAACTGCGTGATCAGGTAATATCTCTCCTACTTTTTCCTTGTTAACATTGAGGACAATGTTAGATTAAGTTTGGGGAGAAATTGCTTTTTATGTATGTTTTTAGTTTGTGTTAGTTTGTTTTGTATTTTAATTTAATCATAGATGGCAGAGTACGGAGTGTTACACTCTCGAGACACATTCTATATTAAATTAAAATACTTGTTATATATGTTTTTATTTTATTTTATTTTTTTGTTAGTTTGTTTTGTATTTTAATTTAATCATAGATGGCAGAGTACGGAGTGTTACACCCTCGAGACGCATTTTATATTAAATTAAAATACTTGTTATGTATGTTTTTATTTTATTTTGTCACTTTTCCAAAAAAAAATTTACTGTTTGTAAAATCATTGGATATGTATAGAATGGCTGAGTATGGAGTAATTTTTATTCTAGAGATGCGTTCTCAAAAAAAAAAATTAATTAATTAAATTAAATTAAATGTTGATTTTGTGTGTTTGTGTGGGTGACTTTGCCAACAATGATGTTAGATTGGAATCAAGTATTATGCTTCAAATGATGTAAGAATTGTGTGTTGAGTTAAATTATGCTTATTCATGTGAAAACTGATATTATTTGAGCACGAGATTTATGCATTGCATCATGAAGGAATGATTTGATTCAAACTGCTATTTAGGTTGAAAATACTTGTGTAGCGACCAAGAAATTTTCAAATATGAAAGTTAGTTTTAATGAACTGGTCACTACGACTCTCCAAATCCTAACGGTCAAAATTAGCGCGCTCGTCTAGCCTATTAGTTATTTTGAGATTTTAAGAAAGAAATTGATATTCATAAGTTTAAGTCCAATTTGTGATTTCAAAATTTGTCAAAAATCATTATCTCATTTTTAAACTCAAATCTTTATTTTGATTCAACATTCAAATTTCTTATTATTATTATTATTATTATTATTATTATTATTATTATTATTATTATTATTATTATTATTATTAAATTTCCCAATTCAATACATAAGTTAATTCTCAGCCATTCCAAATTCATAACTCCAGCCAATTCAAATTCCTCTAACTCCAAAATGTCCAGGCTATCAATGCTTAGGTTTCATTTCCAGCAATGTATATATCATCTTCTGCTCCCCCCACATTCTTCACTCACAAGCAAGCTACCATCTCAGGTAAAAATCCTCACTGTTTACACACTGCAAATTGGTAAGGATTTCCCCAGTTATACACTTCAACAACTGAGTTTACCACAACCAATCCACACCTTTAGCATCACCACAATCGGCAGCCACTGCCAAACCAATCGAACATCAAACCAGTCGACATCATACCCACGACTCTAGTCATCTCCAACCAATCAAACCACCTCTGCCTCACTGTGAATTAACACCCAAAATCGAACCCAACTCCACAGCAAGCACCAATCGAAGCCAACCAACGCTACCCAGTTCTAAGCGGTCATTGCCAAGCTTCAAATCCGACCACCACTACCCAATTTCGGAACCTCAAATTTACACCAAACTCCCATCCAAAAATCACACCCAAAACAAGAAATAAGTGAGCCCATTACCTTACCTCAGTCACCGGGTCGTTCGACCGGAGTTTTCGCGGGAAATTGCAAAAACTCGAGCCTCGATCAAAATCCAAAATCTGTCCAAACATTTCCCAAAATCTCCCTCCTCTCTACCGACCACCAACCACCTGGTCACCGCCACGCAGCGACGGCGATATCGCCGGCTTCTCCGCCGGCGGTTGGAAATTTCAAAGGAGGGGCTTCACCCCTCCCATTTTTCGTCTCTGTCTCTCTCTGTCGATTTACACAGAGAGAGAAATGAAAATTTTATGTAAATGTTGATCTTTTCAAATTTTGCCATTTAGTCCTTAACTTTCAATTTTTGAGTTTTAGTCCTTCCAAATTTATAATGTTTTAAATCTTCAGCCCTATGTTTTAAGAGTTATTATTTTAGGTCCCTGTAGATCTAAAATATTTTAGCCAACCCCTTTATTTCTGAAAAGTTATGAATCAGTCCCAAGATTTATTATTTATGTGAACCAGCCTCTGATTTCTTACAATTGTCTTATTTAGTCCCTAAAGCCTTTTTTTAAAACCTTATTTTACACAAATTCATCCTTTTAACCTTGATTAATCCAAAATATAATTTTAATTATATATTTATTTATTTTATAGGACTAGACAAGGAGCTAGAAAATTAGAAGTATTATTCTCGTTTGCTCGATACTCGAAGAATAAGGTAGACTCTAATCTACAAATTGTTCTTTTCAAAATGCGCATCAGTGATTATTTTGGTTATAAGTTTAGCATGTATGATTGTGTTCATGAGAATTACTTGCTTTTCAAGTATGAGACTATGTTACGAAAATTTACTTGTTTAAATACATGAGACTTGAACTTGTATTTATTTACTTGTTCATGAGACTACTGGTGATCGTTTCGACACCTAAGACTTGAATATCATGATTATGAATTTTAATTTATAATGTCAAATGATTATTATGCGCGAGTCTACTAAGTATTTCTTTGAAATACTCACATTTTCCAAAAAAACCAATTTTGCAGATGATGGAGTTGGCGACGAGACATGCGATGGTGGCTATTATTGAGATTTTTGAAAAGTTTTTTTATTTGAAATTGAAACTTATTTATTTCATGTTTGTCCCAAGTTTTTTTTCAAATTATTTTAGTATTCGAATTGTTGACCATTTGAGTCAAACTTTATAAAATTACGCGATTGATATTCCAGTTATTTTCCGCTTAATTTCTATTTTGAAAGTTAGTTGAGAAGATGAAGTGACGTTCCGAGTGTTTAGAACTCGGGGCGTTACAGATGGTATCAGAGCAAGTCTACGTTTCTGTAGACTCTCAAATTTCCAAAAGAAATTTTCAAAAATATTTTTAGCAATGAAAATTTTCGGCCGCCATCGCCGCTTCGTCGACTCGGAGGTAAAGAAAGTATATTTAGACATGATAAAGTATTTTGAATACATGATATTATTTTATGAGAATTTAGAGAAGAAGAAGAGCTTGTATCAACCAGAACATACATGAGATTATTTTTATAAGAAATTAGAAAAGAAAGAGCTTGTATCCAAACCAGAAAACGAGTTTGAGCATAATTGGAAATAATTAAAGATTTTATTTTACGTCCTCGTAATTTAACTTAGAGAGATTAAAGAACTTATCTTAATTGGACTTTGCATAATTGATTTTAGGAAATGACATCAAGTTCCAAGAACGTATCTAGTTACGCAGAGATAGCCGCTAGGGATTATGACCACTTTAGACCTAGGCCTGAATGGAATATCAACCAGCATGTTGGGCAGGTGCGTTACTTACGTAACCGAGCAGTACAACACGGCTACGTGACCAATGACTTCCAGTCGATCAGTCATTTGATCTCATCCTTTCCAGATAATACACGAGATATAACTCGCTTGATATACATGGATGTGAATACTTCCATTAACGTGAACCTCGACTACAACTCATTATGCGAGAGACTCGTGGCGTACTGGCTTATGTACCACAAGGACCTTTTGGGGTTCTCTCCAGATGAGGCGCCAGCACCCAAGCCCTAACCTGGGCAAGGACCTGAGTTGGTGCCCTATAGCGATCCCGAGGAGGACCCAGAAGAAGAACCTGAAGAAGATTCAGAAGAAGAACCTGAGGAGGAACCCGAGGAAAATGCTGAGGAAGCACTAGGAGAAGTCTCAGATGCCGAGTTGTGTATTACTCAATAGATCATTAGAGTCGATAGTAGAATAGGCTTTACTTATTTTTGAGCTATGTAGCATTTCACGCCTTCTTATTTTGTATCCTCACTTGAAGGACTTTGAATTATTAATGAAGATATTTTTTTTTTCTAATTGGAGTTGAGTACATTATCATGATGTTGAAAAAAAAATCGAGAAGTTGAAAGATTATATCTTGCTCTTTTTAAAGAATATATATAACGTTTGTGTGTAATATTTGTGTGTTTTTTTTTTATATATATATATATATATAAAAGGAAAATGGATGAAAATAGGCTGGAACACATGGATGCAGCAGGGAAAAGGAAATAACAAAGAAAAGGCAAGACATGTGATAATAACAACAAGCTGGCACATGCTACATGCTGAAAAAGAGAAGAAGAACGTGATGGAAGACGCTGGACGCAAGCTGTAAAGGAAAGAACAAAAGCGGAGACAGCAACTGGAAGTGGCATCTTGGGCAGCAGCTGGTTGCTGTGCTCATTTTGCATATACATATACACAAGGGCAACCGATTGGAGGGGGAGGAAGCTGCCTTGGAGTTGGAATTGTAGAGAAAGAGAAATACGGAAATGATGAACACTTTCAGTAAAGAAAATTTCTATTAGCTTTTCATTATTATAAGCCAGTACACTGTAGGTCTATTTATACACACTGACCTATACATATACATATTCTATATACACGAGCTAACAGTTGTACAATTTTCTCTCTCTCTCTCTCTCTCTCTCTCTCTCTCTCTCTCTCAGCTTGCTTCACGTCCAAGAATCACGTGATATATTATTCTTCAGGCTCTAATGATTCTGTTGAGTTTGTTGGATGGAGGAACCTTCTAGTGTATTTGCAAAATGCTGTATTCGAACAATTTTTCCCGTTCTAGTAATTTGTTTATTTTGGTCCTCAGATTCCTTCTCTCTAACACCCCCCTTCAAGCTGGAGGTAGTCTCAATAACTCCAAGCTTGTCTCTTAGAAAAACATGTCTAGAATGTGTCACTGGTTTAGTTAAAATATCAGCTACCTGATCAGCTGTGGGAATGTAGTTGATGATCAATTGTTTTTCCAGCACCTTATCACGAACAAAGTGCACATCTAGATCGATGTGCTTCGTTCGTGCATGATAAACAGGATTGGACGCCAATGCACTAGCTCCCATGTTGTCACACCAAATCTTGGGAATTTCTTGTTGTTTCAAGTCAAGCTCTTCTAGAAATGAACTGATCCACATTACCTCTGCTGATGTGTGTGCAAGAGCCCTATATTCAGCCTCAGTGCTTGATCTTGCGATGACTTGCTGTTTCTTTGAACACCAAGCTATTAGATTATCGCCTAAGTAAACATAATATCCAACGGTAGACTTCCTATCATCCGGACAAGACGCCCAATCCGCATCTGCATAGGCTGTGATCTTAAGCTCTTGGGACTCTTGTATAATCAGACCAAGATTAAGAGTCCCTTTCACATATCTAAACAATCTCTTAAGCAAGTTCCAATGAGCATCAGTTAGGCAATGAAGGAACTGGCTCACCCTTTTCACAGCAAATATGATATCCGGCCTAGTGTGGGTCAAATATTGTAGAGCTCCTACTGCACTCCTGAACATGGTAGGATTTTTCAAACTTTGTCCTTCAGTCCTGCTCATCAGCTTGCCTACAGCCATGGGTGTGACACTTGGTTTCAAGTGTTCAAGATCAAACCTATTAAGCATATCGATTGCATACCTTCTCTGTGACATATGTAATCCAATTTAATCCTTGAAAAAATCTATCCCCAAAAAATTTGTTAGGTTGCCTAAATCTTTTAAGGCAAATGTGGAGTTCAATTTGTCAATGATATCTTGCAATCTGATATTGCAACTCCCTGTAATTATAATATCATCAACGTAGATGAGTAAGAAAATTTTGCAATCTTCTGAAGACAAGAAGAATACAGAATTATCAGCTTTTGATTGTTTAAAATCCCATTTCAAAAGTGTCTCCTCAAGTTTATTGTGACATGCTCTTAGAGCCTACCTTAGACCGTATAATGCCTTGTTTAGTTTATAGACAAAAGATGATTTTTTCTGATCAACGAAGCCCTGTGGTTGCTCCAAGTAAACAGTCTCTTCAAGCTTTCCATTAAGAAACGTGTTATTAATGTCAATTTGTCTAATCACCCAGCCTTTGCTAACTCCCAATGTAAGAATGATCTTCAAGGTTGGGGCCTTTGCCACTGGACTAAATGTGTCATAAAAATCCACTCCTTGTGTTTGTAAGAATCCCTTTGCCACTAGTCTGGCTTTATACCTCAACACTTTACCATTTGAATCAGTTTTCAGCTTGAACACCCACTTGCTACCAATAACTTTCATACTAGGATCAGACGGCACTAGAGTCCAAGTATCATTTCTAATAAGTGCATCATACTCTTCTGCCATAACCTTACACCAGTTGTTGTCTTTCTGTGCTTCAAAGAAATCTGAAGGTTCAATCTCCTTCGTACAATCATTCTCTGTTATGACAGAGGAATAAACCTTATGTTTAAAAATTCCAACCTTGGCTCTAGTTAACATATGATGTCCCTGTGGTTCTGTGGATTCAATAACACCAGGACTAATATCCTCAGCAATTCCCTCACCAAGTTCTGAGGCATTAACTGATAAAAGCTCATTCTCCTCCCTTCCTCGTGCCTCATTTCTAAGGCTGTTTTCATCATGTATCTGATCATTTCTAGTACTGCCCCTTTCAACACTTTCAGCTGAGTTTCTTAGTGCAAGATCAGTAAAAACAGAGTCTACTTCAGCTGAGTCTTTGGATTCATTTACTGGATTTAGGTCAATTGGTAACTGGTGCAGAGTGGGAGATGAAATTCTGGGTTGAGTAGATTTATTTAAGAAACCTTCTTTGAAGGGAAATTGTTTCTCATCAAATGTAACATTTCTAGATATGTAAATTCTACCAACAGAATTTAAGCACTTATAACCCTTGTGAGATGCACTGGGACCTAGATAGACACGTTTTTTTAGTGTGATAATCAAATTTATGCTTTTGATAAGGCCTTAAGCATGGATAACAAGCAGTACCAAAGATTCTAAGTTGCTGGTAGTCTGGTTTCTGATTGAATAGTAGTTCAAATGGTGACTTGTGGTTAAGGAGAGGAGTAGGCAATTTGTTTATTAAGTATGTTGAGGTTAAGAATGCTTCCCACCAAAAGTAAAGAGGCATTTGTGCTTGAGCTAATAAGGTTAGACCCATCTCAGTTATATGTCTATGCTTTCTTTCCACTCTACCATTTTGGGAAGACGTATGAGGACATGAATATCTCAAGTTAATACCAGACTCAGCGGAAATTCTATCTAATGGCCTATACTCCCCCACAAAAATCTGATTGAATGGCCTTGATTTTTCTCTCAAATTGGTTTTCAACCAATCTTTTGAATTGTTCAAAATAATTCACAACCTCAGATTTATGTTTTAACGGATAAATCCAGGTATACTTAGTGCAATCATAAACAAAGATTATGCAGTACTTAAAACATGAGGCAGATTTTAAGGGAGAAGACCCCCAAATGTCTGTATGTATTAAGTCAAGTGGTTTTAATGCATGAGAAAAAGATGATTTGAAGGGCAAAGCATGAGATTTACCATACTGAAAAGCTTCACAAAAAGGTAGATCTTTATTACTGAATTTAGAACTATTACAGACTTTAAAAACATGACACATGATAGAAGAACAAGGATGTCCTAATCTTCTATGCTAAGTTTCAACTTCTGATCCTAAGACACTGATTTTTGTAGACACGGATGACTCATTTCTGCAGACATTGAAGTTTATTTTGTGGCTGTTGATGTACTGATCTAAGCTGGTGTTTGAAGATCTTGAATAGGAGACATTTTTTGAGCTGGAGGTAGGAAAATTCAGCTGATATAGACCATGTTTAAGCTTCCCTTGCACTAGGATCCTTCTTGTTTCCAAATCCTTAACAAAACACGAATCAGGAAAAAATTCAACAGAAACGTTATTGTCAACATTAACTTTGATATGCTAATTAAGTTTTTCCTGATCTTAGGGACATGCAGCAAATTCTTAAGAACTAAAGATCTTTCATAGTCAACCACAAAATCTTTAGAACCAATAGAAGAAATATGCAGAGGAGTACCATTACCAACTAGCATTTTTTCTTTACGTTCATACTCCTTGGCAACCGAGATATTTTCCTTGGTTGAGGTGATATGGTGACTAGCTCCCGAGTCAGCATACCAAGCATGATCCTCAACTGTGCTAGGGCTAGCAACCTAGGCTGACGGTAAAGTATTGTTGTTGGTCTGACCATTAGCCCTATTTCCTCCATATTGATCATCATACCTGCTATAACACCACTTAGCAATGTGATTGTTCATACCACATATCTGACACGAGCTTCTATTCTCATTAGACCTGCTAAACCTTCCTTTACCTCTTGATCTTCCCCTAAAATTAGAGGTTCGACCACCTCTGTTATGTCTTCCACTGAATGGTATGCCCCTCTGATAATTTCCTTGAGCCAGATTAATAGAGCCGAAGTTGTTTCTGACTTGATTCAAATACTCAAGTCTGCTCTCAAAGGTCATAAGTATGGAAGTAATCTCATACCAGGTTATTTCATCCCTGCTACTGATTTGAACCACAATAGGCGTGTATTCTTCATCCAAACTAGCCAGAACTTGTGTCACCAGATCACTGGTCTCTATCTTCTTCCCTTGATAATGGGCATAAAAACATTTTTTCAAAGTAGGAAATTCTTTGTCAAGCTTTACTGATGGTGCTTGAGTCAAATTCAAGTTGAGAGATGCAGGGTTGTTTACAGAGTTAGGAGCTTGGGCTGTAGACCTTGAGTTTATGCTGGGGGTTGCCATTTGCGGCTCTGATACCAAGTTGGAATTGTAGAGAAAGAGTAATACGGAAATGATGAACACTTTCAGTAAAGAAAATTCCTTTTAGCTTTTCATTATTATAAACCAGTACACTGTAGGTCTATTTATACACACTGACCTATACATATACATATTCTATATACACGAGCTAACAATTGTACAATTTTCTCTCTCTCTCTCTCTCTTTCTCTTTCTCTCTCTCTCTCTCTCTCTCAGCTTGCTTCACGTCCAAGAATCACGTGATATATTATTCTTCAGGCTCTGATGATTCTATTCAGTTTGTTGGATGGAGGAACCTTCTAGTGTATTTGCAAAATGCTGTCTTCGAACAATTTTCCCTGTTCTAGTAATTTGTTTATTTTGGTCCTCAGATTCCTTCTCTCTAACACTTGGGCAGCTGAGTGCAGAAAAGAAAGCAGCTGGACGCATCTGGATGTTCAACTGAGGAAGAAAACCAGAGAACAGGCGAGAGAAGGCAGCCTGCTGCCCAGGTTCAGCTGTTGCAGGGAGGAGGCTGTCCTGCTGGACAGAAACCAAGAAGCTGCCGGGAAACGTGAGGAGCTTACTGCTGTTTGAAGAGGTGCTGTCAACTGATCTGCATTGCTGATTTGAAGAGCCTGCCAGGGAAAATATCAGCTGCTAGGATAAAAGGAACTTGGAGATCACTGCTGCTATAACTAAAAATCAGACGACCGGAGATTGAGAGAAGAGGGCTGCTATGTTAAAAACAGATTTGCAGCCGGGAAAAGATTGCTGCCAACTGAAAGGCAGCAGGAAAGGGAGCAGCTGGACGCAATCTGTAAAGAGAAAGATGGCAGCAGCTAGTTGGTGAAAAAGGGAGAGGAGGCTGGAGCAGCTGATTGCTGCATAACCAGGAGGCAGCCGGGCTGGTGCAAACAAAAGGGAAAGCAACTGGAGACTACAGCTAAGGGTGGCTGCTGCTACTGCTTTGTGCAGAGGAGGACGCAGCTTACTGCTGCTATAGAGGAAAACGAAAGCATCTGGTTGCTGCTGCTTCTGGCACCAGTTGGAAAATAAAGGCAGAAGGCGGGAGGCAGCTGGACTGCAAGGGAAGCTGCCTACTTCCTGAGTTTGGGCTGCTGCTACTACTGTGAGAGAGGGCTGCGCCGGTGAAGTCGAGCAGGCTGCTGGAGAGCAGCCTCTGCAAAAAGAAGGAGAAGAAATACACGGCTGCAGACAGAGTAGCTTGCTGGTGCTGAGCTAGAAGGAAATGGTTGTTGAGGAAGAGAGGGCTGCCTTTTCTATTGCAGCTGGAAGGAGAAGAGAAGAAATGGCTCTATGCTAATGTTTCAATTCTCCAAAATCCGGGTTGTAATTTTATCGTCTATCGCTTTTTCTTCCAACATGTTTAGCTAAATTTTAATGTTGGGATTTATGGCATGAATTTAACCTTGGATTAATTTCAATATTTGTCTTTTGATAATTAAATGCTTAATTTCATGTGTATTTGTTATTGAGATTATTTTATGTGTTTGATTAATCACCAAATATATGTTTTGCGAAGTGTACGATAATCGAGAGATATTATGCATTTTAGACCAAATAACAAATACTCTAAGTTCTTGTTAATGATAGAGATATACCTTAAATCCTAAATGATCCATTGAGTTATTTTCAACAATAATTAATGCAATTAATTGGGCTTTAATGGACATAGAGATATAAAATGTTAAACCAATTGATTATGGACAATTTCACTCGAAAGAGGTAATTAGCTAAAATTGAAAAATTGGATCTAACATTGTAAATGAGTAATTTGTTAATTTGCGTGTTGAGAAATTAATTAGGCGACAGTTAAATGAAATCATGAATTCCAACAACATTTTCCTCCAAGATTTCCAACTATTTTATATTTCATTTTCCTTATTTTAATTTAGTTTCAAATTAATTTCTGTAATTGAGAATTTTCAAAATCCATCTTTTAATTGTGTGTTTCTTTTTATTGTTAGAATTAAATTAATTAAAATTGTATAATCTAAAGTAAACATTCCTTGTGGGATCGATATTCGGATTCAAAAAGTTCATTTTACTACTTATTTGCGATATCGTGCACTTGCGATAATAATTTTTCACAACACATTCATTTCTCAATTTTAATTAAGTATTAATTTCATATGTTTAAATATAAATTTGATATATATAAATAACAAATGACCGTGTATCGTAAGGGTGTAACACTAGTAAATATATAAAAATATAGGTAGTATATGTAATTACCTCGTCTTGTAATTGTTACCAAAGAAAAAGGACAGTAGTGTTGGCAACGGGGCGGATCAGGGTGGATCGGACCCCGATCCGCCCCGAATTTTTTTGGTCCGATCCAGATGCGCCCCGCGATCCGTCAAATTTCTGGTCGGGTCGGGACGGATCGGGTTCGGGTCGGTGCGGATCGGTCCACCGATCCGTCGAATTATTTTTTTATTTTTTTAAATTTTTTTAAATATATTTTAAATTAAATCTTTTTTAAAAAATTTTAAAAAAATTATTTTTTTTATTAAATTTTATTTATTTTATTGAAACGAGACGTATAGAGGCCATTTCACCGATTCAACGGATCGAGTTTTTTTGCTATCACTTATTGGAATTCTTTCTTCAAATGAAGAACATGAAAAATGTCTTTTTTTTTTTAAATGCAAAGATTGCAGGTTATTCCCAGAAATTAAAGTTTGTTACAAAATTTACATATTAGATTTTTATGCATGATAAAAAAATTATATTAAAAAAAATGTCGGATCGCGGATCGGATCAGCCCCGATCCAAATCCGCTTCGTGAATTTTCGGATCGAGGCGGATTACATAAATTTCGATCCATCGATTCACGGATCGAGATTTTTTCAGATCGGATCTATGGATCGACGGGACGGATCTAATTTTTTTGTCATCTCTAAAGGACAGGTGAAGTTGGGTTGGGCCGTCTTCAGACCAACAATTGATGAGCCCAATCTAAGGCTCACTTTAAATAGAATACGAACCCTAGGGTTTTCCCCCCGTCATCTCACCTCTTCCGTTGTCTTTTAGGGTTCCAAAAGGAGGCTTCGTATTTTATCCATCTACCTGATCATGAGAGCGAAGGTAAAATCTATTGTATTTCACTAGTTTTATTCATTATAATGTTCGATTATGTATAATTATGTTCATAGTATTCATACAATCTACGTTGTTGCGAATGATAACAGTGGAAGAAGAAGAGGATGAGGCGGTTGAAGAGGAAGCGCCGAAAGATGAGGCAGAGATCCAAGTAGTCCAGTCCCAGGATTTCCAGAGCCTTCGTGACTTGGGTCTTTTTTAGGGTTTCTTATTACCAGAGTTATTTTAATTTCGTTTATGTTTCAGTACTTTGGTACATTTTGGCGCTGCATTTTTAGTCCTAGTATCCAATCCAAGGAGAGTTCTATGATTTTGATATTTATATCATTTCAGCTTAATTTGCTATATTAATGTGGTTCTCTAGCTTTACTTTAATATTCCATTGTGATTATTAGAGATTATTTACACGATTGCAATTTGCAAAGTTTAACTTGGTTTACAACCTGTTTGGTGTTGGTTGTTTTTGCGAGACTTTGGAGAATTTTTAATTTTTGAAAAAGGATCATGCTAGAAGCCCCAAGGCGGCGGGTCACCTCGGGGTAAGCCTCAAGGTGCTTCTAGCATGATCCTTCTTCACGCTCCATGTGAGGACGCCAGACGGGGTCCCTTTACCCCCGAGATGCTTCTAGCATTTTTATTTGAAAAGTGATTGGAACTTGGAAAGTATGAAAATTGGTGGATCTTATGAAAATGTGTGGTTGAAAATGAATTTTGAGAGGGAAAAAAAAGTTATTTGTAGGTTGATGAATATGATAATTTGCAAGCTTTTCCTGGTATATTTGCTCAGATGCTTAGCTGACGTTCTGTTTGTATTTTTATTTTCGAAAATGTTTTGTGTTTCCTGCTTGGGAAATTGGTGCATTTAGTTTCTAAACGTTGGCTTTTTTGTGCAATGAGTTTCTAACCTTTCATTTTTGGTGCTGAAGTTCTTAAACGTTACATTATTTGGCGCAAGAGGTCCTTATGGATGATTTCTTTCCATTTAATGTTATAATTTTTTGAAAAGACGAAAAGGCCCTTATACATAATTGGCGCAATTAGTCCATAAACTTCATATTTGATGCTTGAGTCCCTAAAATTTTAATTTGGTGCAAGTGGTCCCTAAATTTAGGCATAATTTAGCGCAATAAGTCCTTAATCTTTCAATTTGGTGCTCAAGTCCCCAACCGTTGTATTATTTAGTGCCACGTATCATTTTAAATAGTTTTCTTTCATTCCATCTTTAAAAATTCAATTTTATTTTTATCAAAAATATTAAAATGCTCTTATAGTAATAAATAAATACGTCCTTAACCTTTCAATTTGGTACTTAAGTTCCCAAACGTTGAATTATTTAGCGTCACGTATCCTTTTAAATGGTTTTCTCAATCCATCTTTAAAAATTCAATTTTATTTTTATCAAAAATATTAAAATGCTCTTATAGTAATAAATAAATAAGTCTATTTTTGGCAACTTAAAATTTTTGTTTCTTGCGTTGTCAGAGTCTCTTCTATTGTTTCAATTGGACTTCCTATATAGATTTTTTTCTATGCTAACACAAATTCTCAAATTTACGATCATTAAAAATTCAATTTTCTTTTTATATAAAAAAATGCTTTATTTATTTGTATAAGAAAATTGATTTTAGATAAAATTTAGTTTTTTTTATATATAAATTTCATTTTTACTTCTAAAAGAAAATTGATTTTAGATAAATTTATCTTTTTCGTTTTCAGATAATTTTTCAAAAAAAAAAAAAGAATATTTTTTTCTTCTTTTTTATTGAAAATTTACAACTTTTAAGGCTTATTTAAAAAATGGAAATTATCTAAAATTAATTTTCATTTAGAAAAAAAATGAAATTTATCTAAAAAAAGAAAAAAAAAAAAACTAAATTTTATCTAAAATCAATTTTCTTATACAAATAAATAAAGCCTTTTTTTTGTATAAAAAGAAAATTGAATTTTTAATGATGGTAAATTGGGGAATTTGTGTTAGCATAGTAAAAAATCTATATAGGAAGTCCAATTGAAACAAAAGAAGAGACTCTGACAACGCAAGAAACAAAAATTTTAAGTTGCCAAAAATAGACTTATTTATTTATTACTATAAGAGCATTTTAATATTTTTGATAAAAATAAATTTGAATTTTTAAAGATGGATTGAGAAAACCATCTAAAAGGATACGTGACAATAAATAATTCAACGTTTGGGGACTTAAGTACCAAATTGAAAAGTTAATGACTTATTTATTTATTACTATAAGAGCTTTTTAATATTTTTTGACAAAAATAAAATTGAATTTTTAAAGATGGAATGGAAGAAAATTATTTAAAATGATACGGGGAGCTAAATAATACAACGGTTGGAGACTTAAGCACCAAATTGAAAGATTAAGGACTTATTGCGCTAAATAATGACTAAGTTTAGAGACCACTTGCAAATGTTAGGATCTCAAGCACCAAATATGAAGTTTATGGACTAATTGCGCAAATTATGTATAAGGGCATTTTCGTCTTTTCCAAAAAAATTTAACATTAAAATGGAAAGAAATCATCCAAAAGGACCTCTTGCGCCAAAGAATGTAACGTTTAAGGACTTCAGCACCAAAAATGAAAGGTTAGGGACCAATTGCACAAAGAGGCCAACGTTTATGGACTAAATGCGCCAATTTCCATTCCTGTTTTCAAATTTGCTGAAAACGCGTTTGGTTTGTCATTTCTGAAAACTGTTTTTGAAAATGAAAAGCTGGAAAACACGTTCTGTTTGAAATTTTGCAGAATACTACTTAAACTATTTTTAATTAATTTGCTTGCAGAATACTACTAACTCAAACTCAAATTTCCTTTCACAATACACTAAAAATATGATTACATACAACACAATAATGTGAGCATTAAGAGTCTATATTAACACAACTTGGTGAGGTTCGGGATTTGAGAAAGCTCTACTTCTATTAAAATCCAGAAAATGCAAGTTCTTTCAAAACCATCAGAGTCCATTTATCAGTGCATTTTTTGAAATATCACAACAAGAATTCTCACTTAATTTTTTTTATAATGTTGATATTGAATTCAATAAAACTTTATTTAAACTTAGTTCCAAGTTAGGATAATTCTAAAAAAAAAAATATTTATTTAGGCTTAGTTTCAAGTTAGGATAATTCTAAAAAAAATAATAAAAAATAAAAACTTTATATTAAACATAGTTCTAAGTCAAGATAATTCTATAAAAAAAAATAATAATAATAAAAAAATAAATATTCCAAAAACGCGTTTTCCGCATTTTGGACATTTTTTGTTGAAATACACACAAAACGCCCAAAACGAGATTTTAGGCGTTTTCCATTTTTTGTACAATTTTTTTTTTTTGTTTTCCAAAATGCGTTTTTAGCGTTTTCGAAAATAAAAACAGAAAACGACCTCAAAACAGTAAAGAGAACATGTGCTTAATTTTTGGTTGTTCATATCAAAATGATACCAGATCTTGCACACAGTGAAATCCCTTCGTGGTGTATCCCTCCATGTGAGGAGGGGGTCACCTCGAGGGTAAGCCCCGAGGTACTTCTAGCATGATCATTTTCACTCCCTCCATGTGAGGAGGGGGTCACCTCTCCATGTGAGGAGGTGGTCACCTCGGGGATAAGCCCCGATGTGCTTTTAGCATGATCCTTCTTCACCCCCTCCATGTGAGGAGATCGGAGCTTCTAGCATGATCCTTCTCTAACCCCTCCATGTGAGGAGGGGGTCACCTGGGGTAAATTCCGAGGTGCTTCTAGCATTTTTGTTTGAAAAGTATTGGAACTTGGAAAGTATGAAAATTGGTCGATCATATAAAAATGTGTGGTTAAAAATGAATTTGAGAGGGGAAAAAAAGTTATTTGGAGGTTGATGGATATGATAATTTGCAAGCTTTTCCTGGTATATAGGGTAGGACGTGGTTCGGTTTGGTTCTGGTTCTAGAAGAACCAAACCAAACCGTAAACCGATGGTTTTTTACTAATGGAACCAATTGGTTTTTTCAAAGATATGGAACCAAACCGCTCGGTTCTGGTTTGGTATGGTTTGGTTTGGTTCTGAGACCATTACTTGAATTTTTAAATAATAAATGTAAATTAAAACATGTTCATATCCGCTTCTTCATTAGAATCCATCTACATCATTACTAAATAGAAAATGAAATTTTTAGTTAACAAAACAAAGATTTAGAAAAAGTAACATGTTATTCTAAGTCAAAGAAGAAGAAACTAGTCTGAAGGAAGCTCGTCGACCTGTTGAAATTTAGAGAATCGAACATAAATGCAGTTTAGACTTATAGTTACAGATTACGATGAAGTTCTGTGTCTCATTCTACCGTGGTGCCGTGTGAGTTAGGGATGGAATTTGCAATTTGAGTTTTGGTTAACTCTTGAGAATTGATGAATTGGGTCGAGGTTTATATATACATAAATTTTAAAAAATAAACATCATTGTCGTCGATGGCAACTAAGGAGTGCAAAGATTGTTGTGTTATAGGAGTGTAAGTAAAGCAGTGTGAATGCGTATTTATAATTGAAAAGAAAAAAAACGTTTAAATTCTTTGTCTAATATGAAATGAGATAAAATGTATGTTAAATAACATTTTTGTACATTTCACATTTATAATTTTAGATTTTAGTTTTTTGGTGAGATGAATATCCATTAATTTGTAAAATATATATATATATAGTGTGGTTCTTGGTTCTGGTTCTGGTTCTGGAAAGAGAACCGGAACCAGAACCAAAACCGAATGGTTCTTGATTCTAAGAACCAAACCATTATTTTTTTTATTTAGAATCGAACCAAACCTCTTGGTTTGGTTTGGTCTGGTCTGGTTCGGTTATTTTGTCCACCCTACTGGTATATTTGCTCAAATGCTTAATTTTGGGTTGTTCATATCAAAATGATACCAGATCTTGCACATAGTGAAATCCCTTCGTGGTGTATTTTAAGGTTTTACAAGTGTGGATTGCTCTCTGAATTATGGTTTTTGTTTGTGTCCCAACTTTTTTTATTCATGTGTTAAAGAGGGTCAAATAGGAGCTTAAGCAGTATTCACCTACTCTTCCTCTCCTTCTCGACTTTCCGAAAAGCCCTTAGAAATGCCCTTTTTTCTTGAAAAATGTTAAAATTACCTCGGGGTTTACCCTCGAGTTGACCGCCCCCTCACATGGGGCCTGGTGAGGGGAGGCGGTCACCTCGAGAGGTGACTGTAGCATCATTCTTTTTTCTTTCAAGATACAAGAACAATTAACCTATTGATAGATTTGATGGGACTAGTTTCACCCCTTTTTTCAGAACTTAAAGACTTGTAGTAGCATAACACAGATAGATACTATTGCACTAGTTTTACACATCTTTTTTTACGCAATGATTACATTTTATAAATAATACAATTTTTTAAACACATATTTTCTCTCTCTAATTTTTAATCACACATTTTATTTAGAAAACATCAAAACATAAAAAAAATTCTGACATTTAAGATGCCGAACGGTCCGTATATGTTGATGTCTCAAAGTCTACAAGTTTATCGTGGAATTTAGTCTTCAGATGTTTGTTTTGAATCGGTCGTCCTAATGACTGAATACCGCCTTCATTGAAATGTTTTTTGTCATTTATTATCAGACTGAGTATTTAAAAGTAGTGAGATTATAACAAGAGTTGGTGTGATTATGTAACGACCTGGGTCCCACTTAACGGGCTGTCCCGGTCGTTAGATGACGGCGTACTGTCCCCACTGTACCAACACGAGTCTTTTCAGCATATTTTGTCCTCACTCGCACACTCCCCGAGAAAACTTCCCAGTAGGTCACCCATCCCAGAATTGCTCCAAGCCAAGCCAAGCACGCTTAACTTTGGACTTTCTAACGATGGACTTCCGGAAAAGAAGGTGCACCTTGTTGGTATGAGTAGTACCTATCATTTCTTTTAACCTTTCTTAGTCGGGGTATTACAATCACCCCTGTTAAACTCGCGACGTCCTCGTCGCGCTTAACCCATCTGAGGATCTGTTGCCAGGCGTCGGGATTCTAGAGGTGGCTCCCGCCCTATGGCGTAGCACTTAGTTCTCGATTTCCGGCTGGCGGTAGTCTCTGATACCATTTGTAACGACCTGGGTCCCACATAAAGGGCTGTCCCGGCCGTTAGATGACAGCGTACTGTCCTTACTGTACCAACACGAGTCTTTTCAACATGTTTTGTCCTCACTCGCACGCTCCCCGAGAAAACTTCCCAGTAGGTCACCCATCCCAGAATTGCTCCAAGCCAAGCATGCTTCACTTTTGAGTTTCTAACGATGGATTTCCGGAAAAGAAGGTGCACCTTGTTGGTATGAGTAGTACCTATCATTTCTTTTAACCTTTCTTAGTCGGGGTATTACAGATTATATAAATATTTTTCTGGAGTTTCTTGTGCAATTATTTTTTGGGGTCATGGTGTATTGGGAAGTTCATATATAACAAATTGGGGGGATATCGATAATACAGTAATTATAAATTGATTTATTTATATTTTTAAGATAAAATGTATGGTTGAAAAACGGAGAGAGAAAACTTGTGATTAAAAAGTGATTAGAAGAATTGTGTTTTTTATAAATTGATTTATAAATTGCAATTGCGGCTATTGTGACTTACAAAGAAACTGACTTAGACGGAGCAAAAGAAATTGTTGATAACCTCATATCATTCAATCGAATATTAGTTAATATGTAACGATCATTTTGAGATGGTTAAAACCAATAAATTGGATACAATTCAGTGTTAATTGTTGACTTCTTGGAGGGTATGCCCCTTATTAATGGGTGATTTCTTCTATTTTTAAGGAGTCTTGTCATTGGAAATTTTAAGGTGCTCACAAAGGTCACGTGTCCCCTTTCTTTTGGGGAAAAATTAGGACATTTTTTTTCTTTCGATTCTATGGAAAAGTGATGTTCCATTAAAAAAAAAGCCACAAATTGTCTTGTTTGATTGCTAATAGGTTATTGGCATGGTAAACAAGTTCCACCCATTCAGCACTGGATTTTCCATGATTTGGTGGAAAAGGTTTTCCCACCTTAGAGGCTAGAGCATCTTTAACGGTGCAAGTCTGTCAACCTGATGAATAGTGGAAAATTGAGAGAGAGAGAGAGAGAGAGAGAGAGAGTTAAGGTAGGAGAGAGGTGAGAGGGAGTCTCGGAAGAGAGAAAAATTGATGAAAGAGAGTGAAACAACCAAATAAAATAATCAAAACCAAACTCTCCACCAAGGTCTTTCTACAGACCGTTTGACAGACCTTGTGAAACCTTTTGAATTATTTTATTAATTTCTTGGTTGCCATGTGGGCAAAAAAAGGTTGACAAACTTTATCATTGAAGATGCTCTTATGGTTGGTTTTTGCTTCTCAATCAAACTGCATGTACAAGAACATTCACCAGAAAGTTGACATAATGCATGATTGATACAATCTTAACAATTTACACATCACATTAACTTATACATTAATAGTCATAAGTTTGTCACATCATTTATTTTTTTTTTCTAAATTCTAAATACAAGTAGCATTTTTCTTTGCCTCCAACATATGTGGAAAAGTGTTTTAGCCTCTTATTATTTTTTTGATTTTGGGGTTTTTATTAATTGAAATATGGTTTATACAAAAAATAATGTATATATATATATATATATAAAATAACTCAACTTTATAAAAAATTTCAGAGAAAATAATGTCAATCAAACAAAAACACTCAAAAAATTCTTCATTTTATCAACATAGAAAATCAATTTATTCAATTAATAGTTTCCATGAAAATCATTTTCATGAAATTCAATTGTGGAAAGCATTTTATTTTCACCAATTTTTCATTATCACAATCAAACATGCCCTAACAGTGAAATACAAATATTTTACTTATTTTTTTATAAACAAGACAGGCAATTCTTCAATTTTAATGGTGGGAGAGTCGAGTCAATGATTCAATATAGAAGATATTCTAAACTACGATGAAACGCAAACATGGTAAATGAGAAGGGACAATTGCAAGTAAAATTACCTCTATATATATATATATATATATATATATATATATATATATGAAAACGAGGTGAAGAGTGTCATTCAAACATGGACAACAAAGTTTCCAAGTACAAAACCAAACTTGTTGTTGCCCCCATGGCACATTGCCCAGTTACATGGGAGAGGGATGGAAAAGTCCTTGCAGCTACTGGATGAGGGTTCGAATCTTGCAAAAATGAATTTCGGCCATTTACAAGCGGAGTTATGACTTACCATACCTCCACCTTAGTTCTACGAGGCATAACGTGCGATTTACACCTTCCACCAAAACTTAGGGCATGGCAGGGCCTCACCTTTTTTTTTTTTTTTTTAACAAAACCAAAGTTGTTTTCGAGATTAATCCTCTTTTGGTAAATTTGTGTATAAATAATATATTTCTTAAATTATTTTTTAATCACATACTTTTTTCAAAATCATTTTTCAATTTATCATGAAAACATCACGTTCTTTGTTAAAAAAAAAAATACCAAATAGAGGATAAGAGGTTTTTGAATATATTTGGCACTATCTTTTCTTCAATTTTACTTCTTGTAGAAGAATTTTTTGAAAAAAGCACCTTAATTTTTTTGTTTGGAAACTAATATTTAAAAGTACTTCCTATTCCTAAAGTGTTTTGGAGGAAACAATATTGTACCAGTTTCCTCTAAAAGCTTTCATAATTGCTAAAAACATTTTTTAAAAAATTGTCAAACGCTTGCCTTCTCAAAAGTAATCTCAAACAGAACAAGAATAATTTTTTCACAAGTTTTTTTTTTCTTTTCAAGAAGAGCATTTAAAAGAAGTTGATTTTAAATAGGTTTTTTTTTTCTTTTAAAAGAAGTGTCTTCCTGAGAAACTCTTCTACAAGAAATGAGTTCTTACATCTCAGTCTTGTCCTTGTTTTTATGCGCTAATAAATTGTTAGTCTTGGATTGATTTGCAAAAGGCTAACGAGTGCTGAATTATGCTAGATTTTCCTCGACACTCATTCCGGGAATAACCCCTCACTCATATGGGTGTGGAGCCCATAGACTGCGGCCCCCACACCCATGTGAGTGGGGGGTCATCCCCAGGATAAATGCTGAGAGGAATGTAGCATTGTCCATATGTGTTATTCACCATTAAAAAATTCAACATCTATTTGGTAATTTATATATATATATATATATATATATATATATATATATATATATATATATATATATAATAATTTATAAATAGAAATTATTTTTGAGATAAAATATGTGATTGAAAAATTGATTTAAAAAGTGTTTATGATTAAAAATTAGTTTGAAAAAAAGTGTTATTTAGGCTCTATTTGTTTAAAGGTTTTTGTTCAAAAATAAAGAATGTAATGTTTTTGAAGTCAAATGTGTGTTTAGAAAGTTACGAGAGAAAATGTATATAGTTAAAAGTAGTTTGAAAAAATATATAATTTAAAAATATGTTTAAGGCCCTGTTTGGCGGTCGTGAAGGGGGGATTGAAATTATTTGGTTGATTTATTTGTGTTTTCTAGGTAGGATGTAAGGTTAAAAGTTGTAGAGAGAAAATGTGAATGGTTAAAAAGTGGTATGAAAAATTATTATAAATTAGATTTTGTGTTTTTTTTATCTTTTTTCTATTTATAACCGAACTATGAACGGCCCAAACTATAAAAAAAATAAAAAAATGATGTCACCGAACAGAGCCTAAAAAAAGTTTGCAAAGCATAGGTTTATAAACTTAATTATTTATGCCAAATAGAGACGAAAGAAAGAAATTTGCAAGACAATACTCATCTTTGACAATTAATTCTTTTTTTAGACCTATTATGAAAATATATATATTTTGGAATAATAATTTATAGAAGAATGTGTAATTTAAAATAAGAAAGAAAAATATAACATTTTCTATACTATACTATACTATATATAAAAGGAGAATAGTGAATTAGTGTGAATGCAAAGTGGATTGATGTGAATACATTTATTGCCTTATATCAAATAATGGTTCCTATTTTTTTTAATAAATTTTAATTTTAATAATTGTGCAAAGATTATATGATATCATAATTTCTTGATCTTCAATGTTGTTCAATTATCTTATATTTGATGAGTTAAGATTAAACACATATTTATAGTTTATTGTGATTTTTGAACAAAAATTGAGAAAAAGTTAAATATGTAAGGCAAATGCAGAAATTATAATAAATAAATATATTTATATCTTGAACAAGTATCAATATTTGTACTCATAATATTACATCTAACATGATGCATAATTAAAAAACTGTAGAATTTGCATTTATCATTCAATAAAATTTTTGATAATTTGTATTATTTATGTTTTTAAATTTTAATAATTGTTGTAATAAAAAAATTATTTTTGTATTTTTTGTATTTGTGTTGATTATGTACAATCATTGAATTTTATTAACATTAATATTGAATGAGTTCAATCAATATTTTTAATTATTAGTATTAAAATTATTATTTAATCATTGATTTTTAATATATTTGTTGTTTTTAATATTATAAATCATATGTATAGCCATCATAAATAATTAAATTGTGTTTTAATTATTAATGGTCAAATCATTTGTTATCTTTAATATTACAAATCAAATTTTCTAAATATATATTATATATTATTATTAAATATTTTAATAAATTAACCATCTGTTCAGTAACTATATTTTTGTTTGAAGGTAAAATGCGTGGTTGAAAAATAGTTTTAAAAAAATATGTTGTTAAAAAATGGCTTGAAAAAAATGTACTGCTTATAAATAATATATATAGAAAAAGTTATTTAACGAAGGTTAATATTAAAGAGTTAATACTTTGATTTTTTTTAGTTAATAATATTAGTAGAATGAGTAATATTTTTTAATCATTTTTAATTTTAATAATTTTTAAAGATTATAGGGTATAATTTTTGGTATAATTTTGTAATCTCCAACTTTACTCGGTTGTCGTATCATTATAATTACGAGATTTTCAAAATTATTATTTTAACTACTTATTTTTGCAAATAAAGTTTTATTGGTCAAATTCAAATATTTTGACTATTTCTTTTTTAATTATTTTAGTTGACCTTAAAATCTGGTAGGACATTGGGTCAACACGTCTCAGCTCCTCCCCCTTGAACAAATGGATTTTCTGCGCACTAGGACAAACAATCAGCTTGCAAAGGAGGCCGAGGTGGCTCCTGTTTGCACTCCGATGCCAAAGTCAGTACTCATTTCAAGCAAATATAGATTCGGTGCGGGAAATATAAGTGTGTTAAAGAGAGAAAATGGAGTGAGAGTAGAATATCGAGTTAGTGTATTAAGTTACCAACCTTTTTTTTAGACAAGTGTGCTCTATTTATAGGAGGAAATGTCGTTTTAGATGGTGACACGTGGTGGACTTTACACGTGTCTTCACCCTAGTCGTTGGAAAGATAAACCAATTTCTTGGAAGTAATCATTGCAACTTCCGGTAGGGGATGGGCGCCTGTCATATCTTTCATAAAGGCAACGTCTTGTCAAGCCACAGTCAACTGGGAAAGTTACGTATCTCGACACTCTCTGTTGTTCCATCTCATATTCGAGATGTTACCACAGGGCACCTCGGCTTGCTATAAACTAGTTCGGACAGAGAGGGTCCACGCTAGGTTCCACCTCTAGGTTCCACCATTTTGTATTTTCATTTTCGAAAATGTTTTGTGTTTTGTGTTTTCATTTTTGTTTTCAAATTTGCTGAAAACGCGTTTGATTTGTCATTTCTGAAAACTTTTTTGAAAATGAAAAGCTGGAAAACACGTTCTGTTTGAAATTTTACAAAACACCATTTAAACTATTTTTAATTAATTTGCTTGCAGAATACTACTAACTCCAACTCAAATTTCCTTTCACAATACACTAAAAATATGGTTACATGCAACACACTAATGTGAGCATTAAGAGTCTATATTAACACAGCTTGGTCAGGTTCGGGACTTGAGAAAGCTCTACTTCTATTAAAATTCAGAAAATGCAAGTTCTTTCAAAACCACCAGAGTCCATTTATCATTGCATTTTTTGAAATATAACAACAAGAATTCTCATTTAATTTTTTTTTTTTTGTAATGTTGATATTGAATTCAATAAAACTTTATTTAAACTAAGTTCCAAGTTAGGATAATTCTAAAAAAAAAAATTCTTTATTTAGGCTTAGTTCCAAGTTAGGATAATTCTAAAAAAAATAATAAAAAAATAAAAAAATAAAAACTTTATATTAAGCTTAGTTCTAAGTTAAGATAATTCTATAAAAAAAAAAAAAACAAACAAAAAAAAAAAAAAAAAAAAAAAACAAACAAACAAAAAAAAATTTCCAAAAGGTGTTTTCCGCGTTTTGGACATTTTTTGTCGAAATACACACAAAACGCCCAAAACGATGTTTCGGGCGTTTTCCGTTTTGTGTACAAATTTATTTTTTTGTTTTCCAAAATGCGTTTTCGAAAATGGTAAAGAGAACGCGTTTTTAACGTTTTCGAAAATAAAAACAAAAAACGACCTCAAAACAGCAAAGAGAACAGGGGCTAAGTTCCGGTCATTGGCTAGGGCCTCTATTGGTGATTCATTGTGCTCATTTTGGACACGGTCTCAACACTAGTCCCTCAAATCCGAAGTGGTCATTTATTGGCGGATCTAATTTGCTATAGGTCCGAAGCTATGGTTTTGTTCTAGGAACTTTCTGTAAGTGAACAGCTACAGGATCGTAGTTTGTCCTGATTTTGTTATCTCCACTGTTTTATAATTGACCCACAGCCAATTGGCTGGGGATCATTACATAGCGCTACGAACTTGCGGGGTGGGATGCAATTCTTAGCGAGGCACAGACTCAAGGTAACGCCGACCTACTATTCTTATTTTCCCTTCCAGACGAATGTTGGGATATGTCAGCATACCCTTTAGGCGGCACATTTATGGCAAGGAGATTGCTAGCATCTGTTTTCAAGAAATATGAAGGAGAGGGGGGACTTTACTACGCGTGGAGTACACCTTGGTAGTTGAATGATTTTTTTTTTCCTCTATAGTTGGCACTTTAACTAACCCTTCCCCCAAGATACGTGGGTTATCTAAATTAATCATGCGGCTCAAAGACCAAGGGTTTGAGACTGTTGGGTTCCTTATAAAGCCTACTTCATCCCAGCCTTTCTCCTTTACCATTTTCTTAGAATTTTCACAGCAACTCTTTTACGAAAAATCATTCCATTCTCCCTCTTCTTGTGAGTCTTTCAGCACTTCTCGAGGATTTTCAACCTAGCAAATCGTCTCAACCATCCAACACCTTCCATTGGCGCATTTTTCTTTCGAGTATACAACCTCGAACACTCATTTTCTGCAAGTAAATTTCGTTTCCTCTGCATGTGCGAAACTTTTTTGTTTCTAATCTTCGAGTGCTGGTTTGAAAACTTTTTTTTGCATTTTTGTCTTTCTCTTGGTAAGTCTAGACTATTTTTAAGAAAAAATGGAAAGAGTTGGGGGAACGGGTTCACAGGAACCGTTGGCAATGGTGATTCCTGTCAGAGGTTTCTGCCCATTGTCTTTATCGATTTTTAGTTCTCGCTTCTTTAGGGAACAGATTAACAGGAGGAATAGAAAATATGACAGTATAATTAACTTGGATGATTCTAACAGTGAAGAAGAAAAGAACCAAACTTACATGGCTCACCTATAATCCGACGAGGAGGCTTCTTTGCGGGAACTCCGAAGCAAGAGAGATAGAGATTTGAGAAAATAAGAGGCAGTGGGCTCTTCTTCTGGTCAGCAGGACCTTGGCTTGAGTATTAGGGCTCCATTTAGGCGCATAGGTAAGAGTTAGGATTATCTGGGGATGAAATAGCCCAGGTCGAGGGTTGGATGGACCTTGTGAACAAAGTATTAGGGTACCACATGGATCCTGATCCTAACCCAAAGTTCTGGGAAAGCAGTGAAATATCTTCAGAAATCCTAGGCGTTGATCAGGAAAGTGCTTCGACGAAGTTCAGGATACAAGCAGGGGTCCGATTATTGCTTGCCAGTTTAGATAAAGCATCTGCATTGGAGTTCTCAGTTCTGGGAATATGAAGCAATTCAATTTTTTCGAAGTGGGCAGCTAAATCTTTTACTTTTCTCAAGTATGTAATCACGGCCGGCTCTTTGGCAGAGAACTGTCAGTTAAATTGGCTTACAACAAGCTGGGAGTCACTGCTTGCCACCACTGACTTAATTTTTAGAGCTTTTGCAAGCCTTAGTCCAGCTAGGAGCTCCTCATATTCTGCAACATTATTCGAGGCTTTAAAGCCAAAGCGAATCTCACTGTGCAACTTGTGTCCCTCCGGACTCACCAGCAGTATCCCCGCCCCGGATCTTCCTTCAGCGGAGGACCCATCAACGAACAGCTTCCACTCAAGGCTATTATCCATGTTATCAATCATCTCAACCTCGGGTGGATGCGTGAACTCAACTATGAAATCTGCTAACGCTTGGCCCTTTATAGATGTCCGAGGCACATAATGCAGGTCGTACTGGCTAATTTCTATCGCCCATTTCATTAACCTTCCAGACACATCCAGTTTCTGTAATACCTGTCTCATAGGAAAGTTTGTGAGTACATGGATGGAGTGCGACTGAAAGTAGGGGCGGAGTTTACGAGCCGCAGTTATCACGCTAGAGTAAGTTTTTCCATATTTGGGTAAAGTGTTTCCGCATCCAGCATGGCCTTGCTCACGTAATACACTGGAAGCTGATTTCCATTCTCCTCTCTGACCAACACTGAGCTGACAACCTCCTTTGACACAGCTAAATATAGAGAAAGTGGTTCGCCAACCTTTTGGTTTGGATAATAGGGGGACCTGTCCTAGGAATGCTTTCAGGTCCGCAAAAGCTTGCTCACATTCTGGTGTCCATTGAAATCGTTTTTCGCCTTTTAAGACCTTAAAAAATGACAAGCATTTGTCAGTGGATTTGGAAACGAATCGACTTAAGGCAGCAATTCTTTCGGTTAGGCTTTGTACTTCTTTTGGGCTCCGAGGAGAGCGCATGTTGAGTAAAGCTTTGATCTTATCCGGATTGGATTCAATCCCTTTCTTGTTTACCATGAATCCAAGAAACTTTCCAGATGCTACCCCAAAAGAGCATTTCGTAGGGTTAAGCTTCATCCGATACTTCCTCAACATATCAAAGGCCTCTAATAAATGGCGAACATGTTCTGAGGCAACCATACTTTTGACCAACATGTTGTCGACATATACTTCCATGGTACTTCCCAACTGATCTGAATACATGTGATTTACCAACCTCTGATAGGTCGCTCCTGCATTTTTTAAATCGAACGGCATGGCTCTATAACAATAGAGCCCCTGTCCATGATAAACGAGGTGTGCTCCTCATCCGACTCATGCATGGGGATCTGATTGTACTTGGAGTATGCATCCATAAAGCTCAGCATCTCATGTCCTGCTGTAGAATTAACTAGTTGATCAATTCAAGGCAGAGGGAAACTGTCTTTTGGACAAGCCTGATTTAAATTCGAAAAGTCAATACATACTCTCAACTTCCCATTCTGCTTGGGAACCAAAACAGGGTTCAACACCCACTTCAGATACTTGGATTCTCGGATGAAACCATTTTTCAATAGCTTCGTCACCTCTTCTTTCGAGGCCTTATATTTATCCAAACTCATTGGCCTCCTCTTCTGCCTGTGCCCAGGGCTTCTTGGGTCAAGTTGGAGTCTGTGACTAGCCACTTTAGGATCAATTTCGATCATGTCATCGTGTTTCCATGCAAATACGTCAAGATTTTCAAGCAAGAAGCTTTTCAGAAGATTTTTGTATTCAACTGGCGAATCCAATCCAATCTGTAACTCTTTGATTGGATCATGTGGATCAACACAGAAGCATTCCAGCCTTTCGTCCGGGGTAGAGAAACTTTCACCTGTTATTCTTGGGTCCAGATCTGCCAGATCCTCCTCCAGCGTCATTGTGACATCTTCACCCTCCGAGGGCCCTTCGCCCAGTCTTTCAGGGTCCGGAGCAGCCTCGACCATTGCCACATCACTAATCATGTGTACACTCCGGTCTTGAGACTTTCGGATAACATTTGTGTAACAGGACCGTGATTCAGTTTGGCTCCCCCTAACAGTAGCTATGCCATGTTCCTTTGGGAATTTCATGCAAATATACTTCGTATGAGTTACAACTCCTAAGTAAATTAGGCCAGGCCTCCCAATTGAAACATGATATAAGGAGCTTTTGTCCACAATCAAGAACTCCATGGGCATTCTAGAGGAGGTTGGGGGCTGCCCTACTTCCGTCATAAGGGTTATGGATCCTCAGGGAGTTATGCTATCTCCGGTGAACCCATATATTGGATCCGAGACTGGAATAAGTGGGGGTACTAATCTCCATCTTGTCAAAAGTTACTCCATAAATCACATTCACCGAAGCATCGTCATCCAAAGCATCCGTGACAATCCATTCCGAGCCGTCACCACCCGAATAACCAGCGCATCATTATGTGGGAAGTGTACCCCAATAGCATCATCCTAGGTAAACGTGATAGGTTCTGTCCTGGACATCCCAACAGGATGCGAATGGATGTGATAGTTCACATTAGCGGGCTGTTTGGCCTCTCTGATGTACCATTTTTGGAGTTATTGGTACTCCTCCCTGGGTGGGGTCCTCCCATTATGGTGTCAATCTCGCGGATTGGCGGATCATTTGTAGTCACATGTGGTTCTCTTATATTTTTATCACGTGTCAGGGGGTTATTTCGGTCCCTGCTCCTATCCCTTTGACGACCATCTATCCTTTCCTTCATAAAGTTCTTCCTTGGAGCTCGCTTATCAGTTCGATTGAGCTTTTGGTTATTTGGCCTTTACAGCTTTCCTTTGTCAGGGATGAAATCACCTCCCTTCCTTCCATTTTCCTTTTGGTCTGCCAACATGTAGATTTCCCTAAAATCCTCCGTTACATGGCCATAATACCTGTGGTACGCACAGTAGGCCCCAATCATAGGTTGTTTTCCACTTCGGCTACCCTTTATTCTTCTAAAGACCGGGAGGGGATTTGGTGCAAGCACAGTGGAGTGTAAATTGGTAATAGCCTCAGTGATCTCAACCGCATAACTGGATCCGGTTCCCGGAAACGGACGTGGCGCACCCCCACGGTTACTACTGTACCTATCCTTATTGCCTCTCTTCCTCTGGTTCGCTTCATTGGGGTATCCAGTATTGTATCTCCCTTGAAAATGATTATCCCTGGCCCTAGCCATTTCTTCCGAGACAATGTCCTCTTTCATCAAGTCTACCAAGGCATTGTAATCCCTCGGCTTTCTACTTCGGACATCCCTCCAAAACACAACACACTTGTCATGTCTAAGCCTCCTTTTAGGGCAGAAAACATCTCCGCCTCGGTGATGTTTTCACAAATGTGCATTTCCTCTGTAAACCAAGCTAGGTAGCTCTTCAAGGACTCCTCCCTTCCTTTCCTTAAATTCCGAAGGCGTTGGAGTGGGAGTTGGCCTGGTCTGGAGGAAACAAAACCATTTTTGAAAGCTGCCTTCAAATCTCTCCAACTGTGGATGCTACCATGAGGGAGTTTTTTATACCACAGTATTGCACTTCCCTCGAGTGTTAAATCAAAGGATTTGCACTTCAGCACCGGAGTGGCTCCGACTATCTCCATACTGGCGCGATAGTTTAACAGGTGATCGTCAGGGTCACCTTTGCCTGACTACTTTGTTATCTCCGGCATTTCAAAGTCATGGGGTACTGGGCACTTTCTGATACCCTCTGTAAAGGGGCTTATTTCCTCTTCGGCATCCAACTTATATGACGGTATTTCATTGTTCTCGTCATGGTTGGAACACATCGCATCATGATATTGGTCATAGGACGGGTGAAGGTGACCCTACCCCCGTGGTGGCAACACTCTGCCGAAATTTGGCCTTTGGAAGGTTGGAAGGCCTCCCTGGGTTCGGGACCGGGCTATTTCTACTCTTCTCTCACGCCTATTTCTAGGCTCATGTGTGGGGCACAATTTTTCCGCCCCTACATCATATCCATCTTTAGGAATTTGGCTCCACGAGAGGGCTTCTTCAGCCCGTCGTTCCCGCCTATTTCTAAACTCATAAACATGATGCCGACCTTGTTCAGTTCCGCCTTCTCGTTAGCCCCTGAATAGTCCCCCTATTCGGCTAAAGACACTGCCAGAATTTGAGGGCGAGGCCTCCTTATGGTCATTAGGTGGTTGTCCTTGTTCTCTTGGTGCTTCATGCACCGGGTCCTCTTCGTGGTAAGGGACAGATTCCACCTCGGCATATGCGTGCGGGTCTTGGTAATAATACGAGGCAGCGGTCGAGTCAGATAGTGAGTAATGTGGCTGCGAGTACTACGGGGGTAGCATGGGTTCATTCACAACGTATCCTCTAGCCATATAGGCATTCATCGCAGCGGTTTGTTCTATCTGCTGTTTTTGCATTTCCAGCATCTGGACTGCCATGTGAGTCATATCTCGCAGCATGCAACGATTCCAGTGCCGACGTAGAGGGTTAGGTTGGGCCACCCCCTCATTTATGTCCTCACGAGGTCTCTGGGAAGCCTCCTCCTCGCTGCTTTGTTCCTCTCTGTTTCTTCGAGGATTGACATCGTTATCGCTTTCTTTCATATCCATAGCGATTTTTTGGTCCTATCCTTTCTTTCAAGGATAGATGAACTTATATTTCAAAGCCTCAAACCTTTTTTAAGGTTTAGTAAACTTATATTTCAAAGCTTCAAGTCTTTTTCAAGGTTTTTGTTGTTCTTCACTATTTTCCAAGAGGTTATCCGCCCATTTTCAAGGTTTTGTGTAGCTTTTTGCCACGTAATTTCGTGGTTAGAAGTGTGGTTTCTCACAGACGGCGCCAAAATGTTGACCAAAAAATCTGGTAGGACCTTAGGTCAACACGTCTCAACTCCTCCCCCTTGAACACGTAGATCTCCTGCGTACTAGGACAAACAATCAGCTTACAAAGGGGGCCGAGATGGCTCCCGTTTGCACTCCGATGCCAAAGTCAGTACTCATTTCAAGCAAATATAGACTGGGTGCAGGAAATATAAGTGTGTAAAAGAGAGAAAAGGGAGTGAGAATAGAATACCGAGTTAGTGTATTGAGTTACCAACTTTTTTTTATTATTTTGAAGGCAAGTGTTATCTATTTATAGGAGGAGATGTCGTTTTAGATGGTGACACGTGGTGGACTTTACACGTGTCTTCACCCTGGTCGCTGAAGAGATAAACCAATTTATTGGAAGTAATCATTATTACTTCCGGTAGGGGATGAGCGTCTGTCATATCTTTCATAAAGACAACGTCTTGTCAAGCCACAGTTAACTGAGGAAAGTTACATATCTCTGACACTCTCTGTTGTTCCATCTCATATCCGAGGCATTACCACAGGGCACCCGGTTTGCTATAAACCAGTTCGGACAGAGAGGGTCCACGCTAGGTTCCATCTCGGCAATTGACCCAAGGAAAAACTCTTAAGTTCCGGTCATAGGCTAGGGCCTATTGGGTTGGTGATCCATTGGGCTCATTTTGGACACGATCTCAGCAATTTTGATTGATGTTTTTGAATGAAAATTTAAAAGTACGTTAAATATAAGAGACAAATGTAAATGTTATGAGAAATATGTTAATATATTTCACATACATCAATATTCGTGCACATAATAGTACATCAAATGTGATATACCATTAAAAAACTAATAAATTTACATTTTCAATGAAATTATTAATAATTCATTAAAATTATTGAAATCAATAATAACTTATTATTTGAATATATAAATTGACGTTAATTGTTCAAGGAATTTTTTAATAATTTTAATTACTTATGTTATTTTAATAATTATTGTGATAAAGAATAATTTTTTATGCATTTATATGTGTTGATTATATATAAATACTAAAATTTTACGAATACTTATTGAAATCAATATTGCGAATAATAATTTTCATGCATCACAGGGGTGAAATACTAGTCCTATTAAAGAATGTACTATAACTTATGTATATATAAAAATTTGTTCGGTAAAGATTGTACTTTTGGTTTTTTTTTTTTTTTTAAACTACACAATTTTTCAAATCAATCTCTAACCTTATATATTTTCTCTCTTTATTTTTTAACTATTCATCTATCTAAAAAACAATCAAAAAAATCATTTTTTTTGGTTAAGCAGTGGCCGAACAGGGGCTAATTATAAAAGTAAGTAGGAAAATGAATTAAAATTTAACGAACGTGACACTGAGCAATTACTTTCATTCCCTACTGAAGTCATACGGTGGAAGTCATGGAAATTGATCGTGAAAGTACCTGTACGTCTCAAAATCAAATCCCTCGGCAGCGTATGTTATTCTCCATTTCGTTTTTATTATTGCTTAAACGAAAATTTCATTACGATGAAAAGAGTTTCTGAAACTCCTTTTCTTAATTATCTTTTCGAAGAAGGGGGAGATAAAGAAGAAGAAGAAAGGGGGAAGTTAAACCCTATTGTGGTGTTATTAGTAGGGGCACCCGGAAGTGGAAAATCCACCTTCTGTGATCACGTTATGAAGACTTGTCCCCGACCTTGGGCTCGCATTTGCCAGGTAGAATTATATGGACACGAACTGTTTGCTGAAATGAATGAATGGGTTTAAATTTTATATCTCGTCGTACGGATGTGTATACTGAAGAATTGTTTCTGAATTGACAGGTCCTCGTCCTCATTTCTGTGATGTATTATTTTGTGCTATAATATGTTAACGCGTATGAGTTTATGGACTATTCCATTGGTTCAGTAAAGCTTTTTTTATTGAATTTAACTCATTTTGTAATGCTTGTACAAAAGAAATAATTAAGTAGCTTGTAGTCAATTTTGGCGATAATTTTATCGGTGTTATATTTAATGAACAATACGATACTACAAATAAAACCCTATTTCATATGTCATTATAGGCGAAAGATTCAATATTGTTGACACTGTTTGAGATATCTCTCTTGTGGCTTATTAAGTCCTTTTCCTTTTATTCTTAACTCAGGACACCATTAATAATGGCAAGTCTGGAACAAAAATTCAGTGTCTAGCCGGTGCAGGAAGTGCATTGAAGGATGGTAAAAGTGTATTTATAGATAGATGCAACCTTGACAGAGAACAGCGTGCAGACTTTTTGAAGCTTGGTGGCCCACAAGTTGAGAAGCATGCTGTGGTGCTTGATCTTCCTGCCAAGCTTTGTATTTCTCGGTCTGTGAAGCGGAGTGGGCATGAGGGAAACTTACAAGGTGGGAAAGCTGCTGCTGTTGTGAATCGGATGTTGCAAAAGAAAGAATTGCCTAAGTTGGGTGAAGGTTTCACTCGAATTACATTCTGCCAGGATGAAAAGGATGTCCAAGAAGTCATCAATATGTATAATGCCCTTGGTCCGTCTGATTCCATTCTCCCTGGCTGTTTTGGCCAGAAGAATGCAGATGCCAAAATACAACTTGGGATTATGAAATATCTGAAAAAGGTGGATTCACCAGGTGACGCCAGATCTGGGGTAAATGTCTCTCAGAAGTGTGTCCATAATGAAGCCTCCAAGGAGAAAGACCTTGAAATTGAGGGCACTCAAAGCATTTCTGTTCGATCGGGTCAAGCTCTTGAGGATGTCAAAGATTGTGGCAAATTCGGAATGACCTCTGTTGCTGGTGGAAATGCTTCAGACAATATTCCCACTTTGGCATTTCCGTCTATTTCTACTGCTGACTTCCAATTCAATCTGGAGAAGGCATCTGACATTATTGTTGAAAAAGTTGAGGAGTTTATAAGTAAGATCGAAAAGGCTAGGCTTGTTTTGGTAGATTTGTCTCATGGATCAAAAATATTATCCCTGGTTAGGACTAAATCTGCAAAAAAGAATCTTGACTCCAGTAAGTTCTTCACAGTTGTGGGAGATATAACTAGACTCCATTCTGGTGAAGGTTTAAACTGCAATGTAGTTGCTAACGCTGCCAATTGGTGAGTTTATGAATTATACTATTGATTGAACAAATGCCAGATCATTTTCATTTACTGATTATAAAACATGTAAGCATGACACCATTGAAATGATTTTTGGGGTTGTTAGGAAATAAAAATGATATTATTGAAATGATATATTGTAGCACTTGGAAGAAAGCAAAAGGGATTCAGTTCATGTAGTAAAGAGTCCTTATATATGATTGTCTTATGAGCACAGGGTATTAAATGAAGTTTAGAAGCAAGATCTCTAGAAATTTTATTATGAGCTTTTAAAATATGCAAGACCTTGTTTCAAAAATACGTGATGGACTATGATAGGAACCCGCATTATATTGTTTAGGAATTAGGGGTATTATGGGTAGAATGTTAAATAAGAGTGTTTCACATTATATATAGGGGGAGGAAGAATTAGTTTTGGGCATTCGGTTATTGTGAGAATTGAGGGTCTCCTTAGGGGGAATTGGGAGAGAGCAAGCCTCTCGAAAGCTTGTAATCAGTTCATATTTTCAATTCTATTTTCTATCAAATAAACATTTAATTACATTCAGGGTTCTATCATTTGGTATCCGAGCATCGATTCTAGGAAAAATGGAAACAAATTTCAGCAAAGAACTGGAGAAGAAGTGGGACTCAGTATTCAATTGGTTTGAGCAATTGATGATGCAGCGGGAAGGAAAAGACCGAGTAATTGATTTTGGATTGGATTCTAATGGCCGACTGAAAATATCGATATTCTACGGTGAGAATATAGAATGGTGGGTGTCAAGTGCGGAGGGAATTTTCTCCAGAATTCAGCTATCGGAGGCAGCGAAGGTGGAAGCCGCTACGGCTTGTTTCGGCGACGAAGCTTGGGAGTGGTTTGAATGGGTAAATCGTCATCAACCCGTACAAACTTGGGAAGGATTGAAGACCCTATTGTTGGAGCGATTTTGTTCCCCTATAGAGGACGCGAATCTGAAGTTCTTTCCATGTCTAGAAGAACACACAACCAAAGTGGAAGAGGAGATATTGGAAACCCTAGGTTCTCCTTCGCTAGAAAATTCTGAACTAGGATCGCTTTTGTAGTTCGAGCCGGAGAAGACGATGACTAACGAAGGGGGAGAGAGATATGTGAATGGGCTGGAAAGTATGGCTGAAATCCAGATGATAAAACCAGGGGGCTTGGTTGTGGATATGGGCCAACAAGTGGATAGAATATTTTCAGTTAATCAAGCCCGAGATGAGCTGGGCTGGAATAAACTAATGATAAATGGCCTAAAAATTATTTAAACCCCTACAACATATCTAATTACTCCAAGGACCAGTAGCGCCATTATGCTTCAATCAGGTAATACCTTAAATTTAGCTCCGCCTACTCCAGGCCCTCATTGGGAAGAATTGAAGGGTTTAATCTTGGATCAATTTGGTACATCACAAAGTGCTGCCTATGATAAATCTCCTGTCGGAAAGCAGGAAATCATTGAGAGAGAGAATCGTCGCCGAATTGAAGAGACTATGGCACTGGGGAATATGAAGTTGCAGAAAATCCCGACTTCACCTGGGCAGCAACGCGATGGGCATATTTTAGAGAAAATTTATGTGAAATGGGGCCATAACACAGTAATGGGCCAGCAGATTGAGAAGCAAAACTTATTGATTGAACAAACCCAAGAAGAAACAGGCCCAAAAAGTAACATAAGTCCAATAGCTGGTTTGGATCCCAATTCGTGTTTGGTTTTCAATTCACCACCCATATCAATAGATTCATTCAACTGGCTTAGTGGTGCAATTATACAATTGAAGTGCAAGCATTTGTTTTTCATGTATGATGATATGTATTTAGTGGGGCATCACTATGAAAACAAAGAGCTACTGGGGGTGGGTGATTATGTGGAAAATTCAGGGCTTGAGGGGTCCGGGCATAGCGAAATGGGGTTGAATGGTGTTTGCAATAAAGTGAAGTTATACATAAATGTTGTTTTGGATTGCGTGGTTCAGAATTCTGGATTTTTGTGTGTGGCTGCTACCGGTTATGGGGTTTTCTTGTATAATATATTAGTGATTCATCTGATTAAGCTCAGTCATTTTGCTGGGTGGAGGCTGAATTTGTGCAGTTCAATCATGATTGTGACTTTTGCAAAAGAGAGTCTTTGGTTATACGCTAGTTTGGAATTTGTTAGGGGCCTTGACTTTCACCTTGAGGACGAGTTGAATTTCGAGGAGCAGAGTATTGATAGGAACCCGCATTATATTGTTTAGGAATTAGGGGTATTATGGGTAGAATGTTAAATAAGAGTGTTTCACATTATATATAGGGGGAGGAAGAATTAGTTTTGGGCATTCGGTTATTGTGAGAATTGAGGGTCTCCTTGGGGGAATTGGGAGAGAGCAAGCCTCTCGAAAGCTTGTAATCAGTTCATATTTTCAATTCTATTTTCTATAAAATAAACATTCAATTACATTCAGGGTTCTATCAAACTATTGATGCTTACAGTTTGTTGCAGCATCTTAGAGACATATGTGACTAAACTGAGTTTGGAATCTGTCTGTTTCATCTGGATGCAGTTTTATACAGATACATGAAATATCTTCAAAGAGGAAATTTGGAAGAGAGTTAGAAAGAATGGGGGATACTAGATCGTTCCATATAGCGTAAGGGGCGAGTTCATCAATTGGTCAATCTCCATTATGGTTAAATGTCTACCTTTACATAGTAAGCAGCAGGAGAGAGCTTCACGGTGTCAAGATGATAATTAGATTTATATTTTATGATAGGACAGCATTCTGTCCAGCATGGATCCCAGGAATAAGAGACAGAATGGCACAGTTTCCCCCTAGTCACCGTCTTTATTTATTGTTTGACTTGCCAACTTAGTCCTTTCACATAAGAACAGCACTTGCTTTCAGTTTGGTCTCTTCTTTTTTATACCAGCTGAATTTTTTCTCTTCAAATATTTATATATATGTCACATTTGCATTTCAGGAAGATCATCTGAGATTCTGTGGGCTAACTTTGTGCAGGCGACTAAAACCTGGAGGAGGAGGCGTAAATGCTGCTATCTTTAGTGCCGCAGGTCCTGCACTAGAAAATGCAACCAAAAAAAGGGCTGGATCACTTGAGCCTGGAAAATCTATAGTGGTCCCGCTTCCTCCAACTTCTCCGTTATTTACTAGGGAAGGCATAACCCATGTAATACATGTTTTAGGACCAAACATGAATCCTCAGAGACCAAACTGTCTCAACAATGACTATGCTCAGGGCTGTGAGGTACTTCGTGAAGCTTACTCATCCCTTTTTGAAGGGTTTGCATCCATAGTGAGGTCTCATGGAGGATCTAGCAAGGGAAGCAGTAGAGGATCACTAGAAACAAAGATAAGCCCTACAAGTGGTGATGAGAAGGTCAAGAGGGAAGCTGTCTATGAATCAAATATAAACAAAAAATTTAAGGGACTTGAGAAAGACCTTAATCCTAGTGCTAGAAATTACCTGAACAGAAAAGAAGACCCAGATAAAGAAGATGGTGGAGGCATGACTAAAGCGTGGGGCTCGTGGGCTCAGGCTCTTTACAATATTGCTTTGCATCCTGACAAGCATAAGAATGTTGTGATGGAGATATTGGATGATATTGTAGTACTGAATGATCTTTATCCGAAGGTCTTTGACATCTCTCTATCACACTGACATGCACACACTTGAATGTATACACTTGAAAAAGAAAAATAAAAATAAAAAATTATTAAATGTTTTAACACTGATCTTTTTTCTTCAACCAGGCTCAGAGGCATCTCTTGGTGTTGGCAAGAGGTGAAGGTCTGGACCGTCTTGCAGATGTATGCAGAGAACACCTCTCATTGCTAAAGACAATGCACGCTATTGGGTTGAAGTGGACAGAAAAGTTTCTTGATGAAAATAAATCACTGGTATTCCGACTTGGGTACCATTTGGTAAGTTCTGATAGACCGTAGCACAGAGTGCTTTTTTGATGTTATTTTTTAGTCTACTTATCTCTTTAGTGTTACTTGTCTTCGCAAACTCAGTTTGACCACTTTGGAATTAATCTTGCATTTATTACCTAAAAACAAGGGAATGAAATACAAGATTACTTTTAACAGAAGCATTTTATGACATGTATGCTAGAGAAGATGAATTTTTTATGGATATTCAGTGAGGGTTAGTAGAATTAGGGGATAAATGAAAAAAGTATTGTCTTTGACCTTGAAAGAACTTGGTTAACCTGGTGCCTTTATTATACCTTAAAAGGAAGTTGATATGAACGTTGATCTTTGATCAAGAAATTGGAGTAATCATGTTTTCGCTATCAGCTGTTGCGAACAGAAACGACGATCTTAACCATTAACCGTAGTAAGTAGTTTATTTTCCAATACAATAAACTTCCTCGTATGGGTGACAGCTTATTTTGTTCTACTTAAGGCAATAAATAAATGCAACTGAAGGAGCTTAGCTTAGCTAGATAGATAGCTGAAAGTATCTTTTTATAGCATTTTTAGGAAGTGATTATAAACGGTTTAAATTATAGGTAAATTGAAATGAGCGATACATAAGTGGGTTGTATGTGGGTCTTGAAATGTGTGGTAAAAGTGGTTTGAGTGTATATAATGAGCCAAACATAGGCTTAGAAAACAAGGAAGGATTAGTGCTTGAGATTTGCTTCCAGTCTGACTCGTATTTTTCTGGAGTTGAACTTGGTCTCATGGGTTTTTAACAATTAACAAATTGTAATGATTGCGTTAAAGAACTTGAACTTGGTCTCATGGGTTTTTAACAATTAACAAATTGTAACAATTGCATTAAATAACAAAGGCTTAATTCTTTCCACAGTTGCAGCAGTGAAGCTTAGTAGTTTCTTCACACCCCCCCCCCCCCCCCCCCCACATATTTCTTATTGCAAGCAATTGTTCAGCTTCTGTTTGACAAAACAAATTGTCCTTTCTTATAGGCCCCTTCAATGCGACAACTGCACCTTCATGTGATCAGCCAAGATTTTGACTCGAAACATCTCAAGAATAAGAAGCATTGGAACTCATTTAATACCCCATTCTTCCGGGATTCAGTTGATGTGATACAGGAAGTCAACGAACATGGCAAGGTCACGATGAAAAATGAAGACAATTTCGTCTCCATGGAGTTGAGGTGTCATAGGTGTCAAAGTGCACATCCAAACATACCTCGACTCAGATCGCATATTAGCTCTTGTCAAGCATCATTTCCTGCTGCTCTGCTCCAAAATGGTCGTCTCGTTTCCGTGCCAAGTGAAGCTGGTACCTGCAAATAGTTTGTTCCCATTGTCGTAAGTTTTCTGCTGTATAATTAGCACTTAACTCGGTCTCTTCTGCAACAAAAAGATTTTGTGAACTATGCTATAGATCAAAATGAATGCAACTAAGGTGAGTCACTTCTTTCACATTTAAATTGTCACACTTAACGAGCGTGGACGCAGAGAGAAGCTCTACCGTATTTGTCACAATATTAAAAAAAAAAAAAAAAGAATGCGAACGGAAGAGAAACGAATAGACTTTTAATTTATTTTTTTTCCTTCTTTTGTAATGGGTACTTCATTAGATGCTCATAATGCTTATTGTTTAAAAAATAACCATAAGCGGTGTTCATTGATTCAAACTAAAGTGGTTAACTAATATAACAATTGTTACAATTACAGATAATCTGAAACGTGTAAATAAAATCGGTGCTACACTTGTTAATTTTTCTGATATTCTGTAACACATAATAATATACGTACTAATAATTTGTGTGCTTCATAATAGTTTATTACATATTTTGGACTTGCCACTTTGGTTTATTCTTTTCCATATGCTTTATCATTTTTTTAAGCTCTCTTATGAATGTTTAAATCATAACATTTCAATCTAATTTGTGGAACACAACAATAGGATCTGGTGTAATCCATTCAATCTCTGTGAAATTTCTGTTACATGTTTTGCGTTAGCGTGCGAAAGATTCCAGATTTCATCATGTGGCATTTAAAGTATGTTTGGAAATACTGTAGCAATTATAAATTTATTTATTTATATTTTTTACGTAAAATGTGTTGTTGAAAGGTGGAGAAAGAAAATGTGTGGTATTAAAAAGTAATTTGAAAAAATTTTATTGTTTATAAATTTATTTATAAATTATAATGATTAAGCCTCCGCTTGGTAACACTGATTGGTTTGGGGTAATTATATTAGCGCCACAGTTTCTCATAAACACACCACATTTTAATTGTATTATTGATTCTTAGTTTTTATAGACTGTTATAATTATGTTCTTAATTTTCTACTCAACTAAGATTTTCATCAAATTTTTTTTTGCTATCGTACTTTAAAACGATGGGCAAGTATTTAATTATAATTTTGATTTTTTTTTAATTTATTAAACTTACGAGGGATAAATAATTGTTTTTATTTCCTCTTAATGAAATTTTTTATAAAGCTGAATAGAAGAGACAAGATATATTAATTAAAGGAAGACACAAAATAAGAATACAATGAAAAAAGGTTGGAGACAAAGTTGTGATATTGATTAAAGGTTATCAACATTTCATGTAATTAAAATGATGCAGATATAAGAAAATGTGATGTCAATATATTTAGTCATTGGTTTATAAACTGATTATTTATGATTTTGAAGTAAAAAGTAGTAGCTGAAAATTAGAGAGAAAAAATATTTTTTATTAAAAAGTAATTTGAGAAATTGTGTAGTTAATAAATTTGTTTATAAATCAATTTTTGGTGTTTACCAAACACGCTTTTAATAAACATAGGGCGTTTTCCTCTAGAGTAAAACTGTAAAACCATGGACTATGGCACAGAATATGCACACGACTGATAACTTGTTAACTATGGGTCAGAATCTAACAGCTAATTGTGCTGCATTTGACTAATAACTATCATTTATACTCCGTAACTTAAAAACAATTATTTTAATTTATAAACAATATAATTTCTAAAATTATTTTTTAATCATACACATTTTCTAATTCTACGTTTTAAAAATTGCTACGAGTTAAAAACAGAGCATTAATAGTGGGTTTGGTAAACTTGTTTATGAACTTTTAAATCACACGTATTTTTCAAAATTATTTTTCAAACACAAATTCTATTTTAAAAATTCAAATTTCTTGTTTATAAATAAATATGGTATCAGCCGTGCTTTTCTTAACATCCTTAGAATTAACAGACGAGATTATAGTTGACAGAAAGTTTTGTCGACCATAAATTTCGTACCACAGGTGAAAAGAAATGTCGGCAGAGATATCAGATATGACCACGCTTGTCCAATCCTTTTTACTATTGTATTCCAAACGAATTCTTGTACACTTTTTTGTATGTCCCTCACATGTAGTGCATTATTTTAGCCTCCGTTCGAATAAAATTGGTCAGATTTTTTTGGATTTTTTCACGGATTTCGAGGTAAGATCAATTGTTAAAATTTGAAGAAAGAAAAGATATAAGGTTAAAAAGTGATTTGAGAAATTGTGTAGATTATAAATTGATTTAAAAACCAAAAAATCCAACTTTACCGAACAGAGGCTTAATTCCCCTATAATCGGGTCCCACCCCCATGTGAGGAGGTGTACAAAAAGTGTACACAAAAAATGTACATGTAGCATTGTTCATTCCAAACTTTGGTATATGAGCATCTCCGATGAAGTTGTAATTTTAGGTGTAAATTAATACCACAGAAATCATTTTTACATTTCAATATACACTCCAGTAGATCTAAACAAAATTTTGCTCCAATGGTGGATATAAATTAAAACTTATAAATTTCATTATTTTTTAATTTGCACAGGTAATCTTGCTCGTAAATTTTTTTTAATTTATTTTATTTTAGACATTATCTATTTATATTTATATATAAATTACGAACAAATCGATCTAAAAATTTTAAAATTTGGTTAAGAAATTAAAAAATCAATTTAAAAAAAAATGGTCTCAAATCGATCCTAGTGCAAGGCAACGCCTAGTGTTCGCTGAAATCGTTTACCGCAAGCGCACGGCGTTCAAGTAAGAAAGTGGACTTTTTGAATTCGAGTTGTCGATCCCACGAGGAATGTATACTTCAATTACACATACTAGTTAATTTAATTTTAACAAAGAAGTCACACAATAAATTTTTGGATTTTTGTTGTGAATGCAAAATTTAAACAAGTAAACTCTAAAATCTAACAGTAATACGGAAAATGGAATATTAAAATAGTTGGGATTCATGATTTCACTTAAACAACACTTAATTAATTATAAATTTCATTATTTTTTAATTTGCACAGGTAATCTTGCTCGTAAATTTTTTTTAATTTATTTTATTTTAGACATTATCTATTTATATTTATATACAAATTACGAACAAATCGATCTAAAAATTTTAAAATTTGGTTAAGAAATTAAAAAATCAATTTAAAAAAAAAAATGGTCTCAAATCGATCCTAGTGCAAGGCAACGCCTAGTGTTCGCTGAAATCGTTTACCGTAAGTGCACGGCGTTCAAGTAAGAAAGTGGACTTTTTGAATTCGAGTTGTCGATCCCACGAGGAATGTATACTTCAATTACACATACTAGTTAATTTAATTTTAACAAAGAAGTCACACAATAAATTTTTGGATTTTTGTTGTGAATGCAAAGTAAACTCTAAAATCTAACAGTAATACGGAAAATGGAATATTAAAATAGTTGAGATTCATGATTTCACTTAAACAACACTTAATTAATCTGCAGTTTTGTAAATAAAATTAACTACTTAAAATAGATAAATTCAAGACATTAAACATAAATTCAAATACTCAATATTAAAAGACAATAATCATAAATTAAAATGCTTGAAATTAAATAACTAAAAATACATAAATAAATAACTTTAAAATAACTAAGTGAAATTAAACTACATCAATCATCCCAACAAAGTATTTAGCTACGCATGCTTTTGAAATAAAATAACATTAAATAACAAAAATAAAACCCGAATTTTGAAGATTTTGAAGTTTAAGCATTGCTCTTCCTTTTACCAATTTCAAGAAAAAGGCTCAGAATTCAAACAGAGACGGATCTAGCATGTTTCGAGGTAGCGTTTTTTTTTTTTTTTTTTATCTCTCCCTTGAATCCCTTTTTTTCACCATCTACAACTGAGGATTCAAAACCAGTAGCTTCGCCGGAATCTTCTAGTCGAAAATGGAAACTTTTAGATTTCAAAAATGGAAGTCAGATTTACTGGTATCATGTATGCCTCCAGGTTTCGTTCTTCGCTGCTGTAAGTGTGGCTACAGTACTGAACGTAGGTAGAAGATGAGTAGATTGAGTTTTGGGCCCTTTTTTAATCATTTGGGCTACCTTAAAGTGGACTCAAATTATGTCTAAATAGATGAGCTTACACTTTACCCAATAATAGTTGGTTTCCATGATTTTATCTAGTGGAATATAGCCAGGACCCCACGTAAAACACAATATACTTTATTTATCCCCCAACTAACTACAGTACCAGCTTTTTGACACCTTCGTAAAAATTATTATGTAAAATGACACCTTAGTGGATATCTGCGATAAAATTTAAAATTTGAATTTAACAGAACCCAAAGATTCGCGGGGGATCATAACGTCCCTGATTACCTTCACCATATCCATTTTTCTTAAGAGCGTGACGTGGACTTTTCGAATTAACCCTGAATACAATTGCAAAGCTCCATTTCACACCGGGAAAAACACATTTAGCTCATCACGCATAAATATTGAACAAGAACTTTCAATTAGTGTCCATCATCGTGTATGATTATTTTTTTTATCAATCAAGACGTCAATCAGTGATCAACACCGATAATTTTTATGGTTTCGGTTTGAAGATTCGTGTTCTAAATTTTGATAAAATTGCAGTGGCTGAACAGAGGTGATGAACAGATAGTTTATATTTTCTGGGTTTCGTCTTTGCATATTCATTGTAGAAGACGGCAATTCGTTTATGGGTAATTTTTGAAGGTATGTGGATGCATTCAACCTTAATATTCATTCGAGTTTCTATAGTCTTTTTTTTACATGACACCTTCTAGTGATTTCACTCACAATATTAGCAAAACAAATTGAACTTGCAGATAGAATTTTATGATCCCCAAGCTATACATACTGGGTTGTTGAATATTTGCATTATGCTTGATATTAACTGTCATAACCTTATATATTGGCATATGGTCCTAAATTGATCCAATTTATGGAAACTGAAAACATAATAATCTCTAACATTTCTTAGTAGTATAAAGAATATGATGCCATCCAACAAAGGCCAAGAATTTGATGTTGGTGCATCTGATACCTTCTGACTGAACCTCATCATCATCTGATGGAAAGTAGATGCTTTTTGAGTTATCCTTCCACAAACTATCCACCAATATAAGACATATTAGACGCTTCTTCTTCGACACCTATAGCAGTTTCAGTTCTCAGTTATTCACCACCTATGGCAGATTCAGTCATTATCTAATTTTAGTATAAGGACGTTGCGTAATTTTTTCTCATTCGGTTGGTGCAATATGGGTTGTGATTATGTGCACTATGCTTATCACACATACAATTTAATGAGTTAATTGATCCAGAGCAAAATAAGATGAAACATGCAGAATTAGTTTCTATGATTTCGTGCCTACTGGTTATTTGATACCCTGCTTATTGATTGAGCTTAAATGTCATAATCTGGTTATTGTTCATCATTCTAGTTTTATGTCAAAATAATAAGCCCAAGTATCACATTGTTTAAACATCACTTTATGGCGGAATTTAGTTTCAATGATTTTGTGCCTACTGGTTATTTGATCCCCTGCTTATTAAACACTTTATGGCAGAATTAGTTTCTATGATTGAGTTCCTACGGGTTATTTGATACCCTGCTTATTGATTGAGCTTAAATGTCATTTTCTGAAATTGTTCATAACAATAACCATCCTAGTTTTATGTTAAAATAATAGGCCCAAGTATCACATTGTTTAAACTCAGCTTCTATGAGTTTGTGCCTAAACTGGTGTTTTGATACCTGCATAATGATTAAGCTAAAATTTAATAAACTGATTTTTTTACTAACAAAAACGATCTTGGTTTTTTTTTTTTCTGATTTATCTACACAGTTAATATTCATCATATTTTTATCTAATGGGTAAGTATCGATCTCTGGAAAAAAAAAAAAAAAGCGTCAGCTGGGAAAGTATCCAAGAAACCATCTTCTTTTGATATGTTGAGGAAGCATAATAAAGGCGTTCGTACACCTTGCAAGTCCAAAACCTCAAAGGAAGTGCCACTGCAAAGACATGTATTATTATTTGGGTATTATTATTATTAATGATTTAAATGAATGAATCAATGTTAATGTTTAGGGTGAGATAGTTTGGATATTAATCGATATTATATGCATCTCTACGTTTATTCTAATATGGCGTCATTGCCCTTTCTACAGCAATGGGAACTAAAGGTCAAACCTAGGGACTGGTTTCAAGGGAAGGTCAATGTGAAACCTTCGGATCTCATAGCTGAAACTCTTAAGCGACGTTTCACGGATGAACAGGAACGAGTGTTTAGGTCAACATGTTTTGGATGTTTCCTTGACATGCAAGAAATTACAGTAAACCCTCAATTGATTCACCAAGTTCTGTTGAGGGAGATAAACCAACCAAATGAGGAGGAGATTTGGTTTGCCATTGGCAATAATAATGTCAAGTTCGGTATTGACGATTTCTACTTGGTGACTGGTCTTCGATGCTATGGGGATGACAACAGGGAAAATCACATTTCAAAGTATTGCAGATTGAGGGCAGAGTATTTCAGCCATCTACCCCACATTACAAATGATGATGTTTTTGAAGTTTTTAATTCCATGTCAGATCGCAACACTCGCGATGTCGTTATAATTGGCATATTATTCCTGTTAACACAATTGATGTTGAATACCGCATATGAGAGGTGCGTAGATGAAACATTACTTGTATTAGTCGACTCCAGTGATATGAAATTTCACCCATGGGGAAAGGACATCTTCAAAAGGACAATTTCATCACTGAAGTCAGCCTTAAGGAACAAGCAAATCACAGTTGAAGGTGAAGGTAGGCCAACAATGAGTTACAGGCTCAATGGATTTGTCATTGCATTCCAAGTATGGATCTATGAGATCCTCCCTTTGCTTGAAAGCAAGATTTGCTCGAAGGTGGCTAGAAGGCGTCCAAGGATCCTCAATTGGACTTTCGAAGTTGATAATGAAGCTCCTCTTCTAAACCTGGCAACTGATATCTTCCTACACCCAGACGTGAGTATCTTTAACTTTTGCATTGGTTAAGCACTTTCCTCATATGCTGAGAGATAGTTCTTAAACTGACTTTTATATACTAGTTTGCTAATAATATATATATATATGTTTTTACACAGTTACGAGTTGAGAAGCTAGTCCCCCAAGTGGTAGAAGCATTAGATCCCTTTTATGTATCAATGAAGCATGCATCAGACTCTAAACCAGGAAAATTTAAAAAAGTGGTGCAAAAAAGCATTCTGGTTGATGACGATGATGACTTCAAAATACCACTAGTTTCCCTTCCAAAAGAGCATCATCAAATCACTAGTCATAAGGTTTCTCATAAACAATCTAGTAAAGACTTTATAGCCACACTAGTTGTCAACAAAGATACACTACCACATGTACCTCGATTCACAGATCATGAATTATATATTGATGTTGAGAAAGACTTTCAACCCCGGAAAGCTTCAGCAACTTTAGTTATACGTGATCATGTAAAAAATGCCAATTTAATCCCTGAAGACAATTTCCGTAAAGGGAAAGAAATTGTATATGATGTTGAATCCAATAACGATGATGAAGACTATTTTATTGATGATTACCCAGATGTGGTGCATAATCAGTTCAAGGGCGAATCGTCTAACTCTCACAACGACGATTCATCTGAATTGACACTCAACTGCCCTACAGCTCCAGTCCGTATATCGTCTAATCTTTCTAATATGGGATCACCAGCGGGCAGGTGTATTCTCATAGGGTCAGCACATCCCACTGATGTCAGAGCAACATCAAACAAATTTTGTTCAACAGGACAGGTCAACGGTGTTGATCTTCATGGAACAGCACAGGTCATCCTCGGAAAAAACCCCATATCAAAAGATAAAGAGATTGGTACGTGTGCATCTGTAAAAAATTCCCAAGGGCCCAATCGCAATGAACCATCTGAATCTGTCAGTGTACCGAGACACATTGCCAACAGGTTACATTCTGACTTTTTAAGTCTGCACCTCTTTGTATTTTATTATTATAGTTCCAGTAATTGAACAATGTAGTTATCAAATGCCTGCATCGTTTGAATTTTAACATGTTATAATTGGCCCTCAAGTTACTGAAGTATGGGGTTTATAATAGTTCCAATGACGATGAGTCATCATTTGAACACATTATAAAATGCACCTCAAAATTTATTATTACATAGAACAACAAAAAAAATGATTCCGTGTTCATCAACCAATACATAATCTGATTTAGTTGCATTCAATAAATTGAGCATATTTTTCATGTCAAAAACAGTCTTCTTGTGCCAGATTGAACTATTATACATGTGATGTTGTTTATCCATATTTTTCAAGGCGAAACTAGTCTTTTTTGGCATGAGACCTTCAACTAATAATGACACCAGTACATCCAATGTACTATATTCTTGACCAAAATACTTGTAATACTCATTTTAATTAATTTAATGTGCTCAATGCCTGATACCCTTTATTGAGTTCACAACTATTAGAGCCCAAGATATTTGAACCAGATTGTTATCAAATGGCTGAATCATTGCAGGGTGTTGTGCGGAATATTTCAAAATATAGAGAAAAACTTGCCATCATTGTCCGTGAACACTCGAAGTTATCTGAAGATAACTTTATCTTGAAGATGGAAGAACAGGGATTAGTTACATTCCTTAATTCCCAGATTGCAGAGGTACTGGATGGCATACAGATGATGTCCATGAACAATCCATCCAATAAGTATCGTACTCCATTACTGAGCACGTCAATCAGATGCAACACCAAGGTGAAAGTATTCAGATATGCCAAAATTTGATTTAAAAATGTCTTGTCAACCTATGTCAGTGTACATATTTTTCATACTTCACAGCTTGCATCTAATCAGTAAATGCTCTAAACAAGTATGTCATTATTCTTCTCCACAGGGGTATAACAACCATATGCATAACTTGACATCCAAGAGTAACTCGTCGACGAAGGTACAAACACTGACTTATAATCCATAGTTCATTGAATTAAGTTCTAAGAATAATAGTCTGCACCATTTTAGGCTTCTTTAATGTATTTTACATAATTTTATAAGTTCGCTCTGTTGAGAATGGTCATAATCTTCAAATTTCCAATGATACTAGCAAGAAAATATTATTTATGTTCAGAAATTAATCCTTGCTCGTTCCAAATGTTCTTTCATAAAAAATTTTAAATGTTGCAATAAAAGGCTTCTTGTCTTTTTGAGTTCGCTTTTTGGTATAGGATATCATCTTGAAGTTGTTGTGCGAATTCCAGTGGCTTGTATGATGCTAGTGGGTTGAGTTGTTATAGGATATCAACTTGATGTTGTTGTGTGATGTCTAGTGGGTTAAGTACATTACTCAGTTGATATTTTCCTGTCATGGGGAAACTTAATGAGAAGATGGTACTCTTTTTCAGATTTCAACTTCGAACTTTAATTTCAGGTATGAACCATTATGATTTGATATTCCAAATAACAGCACTACCATCCACTTTTGCAATAACCGGTAATATTTTGCATCTGTGAAACCAGTCTGTGCACACCCCAAGTTATTGAAGAAATTACTAAGTATTTAACATGATTTTAGTAAATTACATTTGAATAACATTCTGAAGCAGTGTTATATGCACAGTTATGGGGGAATAGATCTGCAGATGTATCTACCAACCAAGTCCAACTAGAATCGTATGCACAGACCTCAATAGATAAGGCAAACATAGATATAAATTCTGAACATCATCAGAATGAACATCAAGGAGATCTATCAAATCAAGTAGTTTTCTTTGTGCAGGAGAAATTTTTTTAAAATGATTTCCCTAATCATTTTAAAGGCACATTAAATTTTTCTCATCACGTGTTGCAGCAAATTTCCCTCAAAGGATCTGCGATTAATGGCAGTAGAAAGTCTGATGGAATTGTCACCGGTTTGAAATTGGTTGAAGGTAAAAAGAGTGGCTGCACTATGCAACTAACTCCCCCACATATTACAGTTCCACTAACTAGCAATGACAGGCCTGTAGGCGAGGTATGTCCTTTTTTTTTTCTCTCGAACAGGGAATTCTGATATCATAACTATTTCAATGCAACCAGTGATTCCAGTCAATATATTAATATTCTAGAAAGATTACATAGCACCAATTTTCATAATTTCATGACTTGATTGAGTTACTGTTTATCTATTACCTATTATTTACATGACTCAATACACATGCATAGTTCTGCACACCTGATTTGTCAAGAGGAAAATCATCCAACAATGATTCATCCACATATGCAAAAATTTATACTTAGCCGTTGGAGAACTCCACATCATTTAACAAGGTGCGCCATGCATACATCATTCCAATCCATATATTGTTTGACAATAGATAGTTTACGTAGTAAGGCTCTGAACATGACTGAATTTGGCAACTTCCTTATTTTAAAAATCTTTCGTTGTGGATCAGGCATCAGTCGGTAGCACTTCATCGCTCCACAATAAAAAAAATTCTCCACTTTTTGATGAATGCCACCCTTCAGACTTTACAGCACCGTCCTTTGACCTCGGACCAGAATTTCACATCGATGATGATTGTGTTGTTTTTTATGACAGTCTCGTGTTAACCAATCAAGATATAAAAGAGATGGATGCTTTAGTAGTTGAAGTGGTATTGACATTAGCTTATTTTGAGATTTGCATACTTGAATTCGTGTACATCATGAAACCACTGTCTACCCAAATAAAAATGGGTCTACTGATTTTGTTTTCTTCATATGCTACACATTGAATTCCCAGTTATCAAGCAAGGGCAAGCAGGAGAAACCAAAATGGGATGAAACCTGTACGACAAAGCGGAAAATTGATGTTGAGTTGCATCAAACATCAAGATTGTATCTTGCTGGAAGTCAATTCACGTCATATACTAAGACTGATGCTTGCACATGTTCTTATTTAGGGAACACACCATCTAAAAAATTGAGGGGTAGTCATGGCATTGTCAAGCAGGTATTTACAATGATTAAACCTAGACGATTTTAACTTAAATCCATTTATATTTTAATTATTCCAGTGCACCTATATATCCTTGGTTCACATATTTCTCCAATCAAAATTAACTTCTTCGAAGGTAGCAGTCCGGATGCTGCAAGCCTACACAAACAAAATTCATATGTAAATTATGAAGGACATGAGGTCAAACCGATACAAGGTAGTGGTTATATTTTTTCTTATAAGACGTGCTTGGACCCACCTTCAGACTTGGACATTCATAAGTTCAACATCTTCTATCGTGACTGCCTTAAAGTCAATAGCAGGTACCTATATGTACATTAGTTTATATATACAAGCAAATATTTATATTACTTCATGATCAACACCATTCTCGGACTCAATATTTTTCTATTGTCTTTGTTGTCCCATAGGGAAGAGACCTTAACCAACAATGTTGTTGAGATTCGACAGGCTAAAAAACTAGGTCCAATTACAGTACACTCCAATATGTGGTGGCATGACCTATGCGAGGTTGCACGACCACTGAATGACATGGTAATTCACATGCACATACACATAATTTTTTGTATAGAATTCCATACCAATTACATCATAGTAATAGAAACATCGCTGATTTTCATGCTTATCCAAATTATGCAGCATTTGGATGCCGCATTCTACTTCATTCGTATGCTACTGAAGTTGAATAATGATAACAAATTACGGGCCACAACTACAGATTGCAACTTTGATGTCAAGATTAGAGGGATATCCAATGACCTTATCAATAGCAGTCAAGCAATACACAAGAATGAATCTCTATTCTCATATCCACAAGGCAGGAAGATTTCATTTAATATTCCATGGACACAAGTTGACCATATACTTATTCCTATGTGGATCCAAAGTCTTGGACATTGGATACTAGCACACTTTGGCATGGTCAATTGGAGGATCGACGTTTACAACTCATATGCACGAATAATAAAGAAAAGTCTTGTGTGGCCATTTATTCGTTCAATGCAAATTGCTATCCCCATACTGGCCAGATCATTGAATTCGAGTGTTCGAACCTTTCCTAATAGTCCACTCGAATGTAGATTTATTGACAATTGTCCTCAACAGCAGAACGGGTTAGTTACACCACATATTTTATAGTTTAATTCATTATCTTGGATATTTAAGTATGAAATTTTATTTTTTTTTTCATTTATTTTGAACAGTGGAGATTGCGGAATATATGTTATCAAATATGCTGAATTCTTAATCGAAGGTGAGATCAAAGAAATGCCAATCATGTATGACACGGCTACTGCCCGATCACACATTGCTACTCAACTGTACAAATACATGTTGGAGGAGCCTGACATCATTTGGTTGAACAATCCAGGATCCATGACTTTGAGGAGCTAGAAGCTGTGTTATTCCGATCATAGAGACTTGTGCTTATTTTCAAACCAAACGATGTTTATTATTGAACATAATTTATGTTATTCATTGACAATGTATAGACATTGTTTATTTGCATCCAATTGTTATTCACGATACATTATTCTCTGTTATGAATAAGGACTTGCACTTTTTTGAGAAATCTACAATCTCTAATGTATCAGGAAAATAGTAATCATCGATACCTCGTAGATGATAATGTCACCATGCGTTGAAAATTTCCACACCATGGTGACGCATTGTATTGTGCAGACTTAAATACATTGTTAAACATAATAGATGTTTCTCACAAGATTATATATGTATATGTATATACTGATTGCTCCAAAATTAATTTCATGAAAATTAATTTAATGACCATTGGCTCTATCTATTGACATGGGAAATAAAGTTCAGAAGTTTTAAATTAAAACTTGATGTGGACAATGCACTACAATTGAACATATAGCTTCTTCAATATCACTACCCGTTCAATAAGGAAAAAATCCATAGTTGTCTGAATTATTATTTGTGAATGACAATTTAATTAGCTTCAAAGGCACTATACATGGTACTTCATTTACATGAATGCTGAATCTTGACAGATGTATGTAATCTAGTTAATATTTAATTTACATATTAAAGGGTGATAAAAATCTTGCTTGGAGGAATGATACTGGCATAAATATTTTTAAAAACCATGCTTATTATCTGAAATGTTAAAATGTTTAATGATGTTTCAAAATTAGGTTAGTCACCAAACTGAATTTCCCTTTAAGTTTACCGATTCAAGATGCATCTTTTTTATATAAATCACATGTTTTTTGCTTGGTGGATTAACAAATTCCAATTTCATCAAGTTTTTTATTTGATATTTTTCGGTATAGCTAGTACCAAGTGGCAATTACAGAAGCAATAACTATGGAGTTCAATTGCAGAAACAAAAACAATTAATTGGATACTCCACCTACTGGATGGCCTGATACTGCTAGAAATTGATAATCATAATAATGCCTCAATCCACCTACTTTTTAAATGTTGTAACATGAAGTTGTTACCCCCTGGCTCACTCAAATCCTCTCTGAAACTAAACCTTACACATTTTATGTACTAATTTCTCTCTGTTACCCCCTTAGAAGCTATATATTCTCAATTCTGTCAATATACCAAATAGGGAAAAATGCATGAGAAAGAACAAGTATCAAGCTAAAAATATCAGTTAGGGTTTTCACATCTTTTATTCATTATTTGCATTATGCAAAGCCAAGATCTATTTCCATTTTGTCTGGTAGAATAAAACATAAAGCTTCAACTGGTACAACAACCTTACATAAGAAGGATATGGTTTCACATTTCAATCAACCAATAAAATAAACACTTTTGCAACATCATCTTTATTGAGGTCAATGGGATTTCCATCACAGGGACAACTTCATTAATCTTTAAACAATTTGAAGCATCATTGCTTTAAAAAAAAGTACCAACTTTGAAATGAAATAATATAAATCAACATGTAGAATCTAAAACCCAAGACATCACCCTTCAAAGTCTTTATGTTACTTTATTTAAATTTTGAACCTAACCAATTGAAAAATAAATTTTACTTGTCGATCATCTTGTCCACCATCCTAAATGTATAATGTTGTGTCACCCGTTCCACGATAAAGACATGGTTAGAAATTTACAATGCAAAATGTAATCTTAATTGTAATCAATGGTTTTTTAAGTTTACTTTTTACCTTCCGATTGGCTGTCTCTTTCTTTTGCAAGTTTTCTTTTGGCTATCAGGGTTGGAACTACTGTAAGTCCTGATATTGTGACCAATTGCATCGCATCTAGTCTTCTTCTTGTACTCCAAACAAGATCTAAATCTATTTTCTTAAGGTCTGCCAGGCTGTCGCTTGTATTTCGGTGCAAGCACCGTCCTTTCCTTAACCTCATTTGGTATGTCCCAGTCCTCTTTGTTGCCTAGTGGGTACACAGTAGTCGAATATGCAGAAATGTATTCTTCTTTCTTGAAATATTCTGAACAGTAATCAGACAATGAATAGTTCGCTTTGCAATAACCGCGACTGCGTGTGGACAAGGCATATGGTCCAGTTGAAACCTACGGCATGTACAAGTTTGCTCTTCCATATCCACAACGTATGATGATGTCTCATCAATCACCTGGTATACGGTATCACTAGAAGGATTCACCTGCAAAAATGATATTATCAAAAATAGCATTCCATAAGTGTGTCATATATTAGACTTCTGATATGTATTACCTTTAATTGTCTAGAAAATTTGATTCTATCTTTCAACATTTTATCATGACGAGTTGCAAGCTTTGTGAAAGCTGATTTAGCATCAAATAGGTTCTGGAAAAACCATTTTTGAACAGTACATCTAAGGCACTCAAACAATGCTTCTATGGGGTATTTCTTTGCATGTTTTATGGCCGAATTTACGAACTCCGCGATGTTTGACATCATAGTAGAGTACCTATCTTTCGTCATGTGCGCTCTAGACCATCTCTCAAAGCCAACTACCTCCTGCATGTATTGGTATTATAGTATTTATTTTTTCCACAATATGATTTTAAAATGCACATTGAAAAAATTCTTACCAAGTATCCTCTAATGCCTTCTTCCATCGATTCCAACTTTCTCATGTTCATATCAAATTCTGGTATTGTGTATGCTCTCAAAGCGACATTAAATGGAACTCTAATTCCTTTACCAGCCTTCCCATATTCCTTCCTCAAATTTCGCAGCAAGTGATACGTACATGCTCCATGGAGAGCATCTGGAAATACACTATCCACAGCATGTGCTATACTTCCGTGACGATCAGACACGATGCAAAGATCCTCTCGATCACCGTAAGCTTCTTTCAATCTTAACATGAACCACTCCCATGCATTATTTTTTTCAGTATCACCTACGCCAAATGCTAGAATGAATATGTTATTATTTGCATCCTGAGTAGATTCTGTAAATAGGGTGCCACCAAATCGACTTGTCAAGAATGTACCATCAACTACAATCACTGGTTTACAATGCTTCCACCCAGCTATGGAAGCTCCTAACGCAACAAAACTGAACAAAAAACGACCATTTGCATCAGTTTCAAGTTTAGTGTAAGATCCGGGGTTTACTACTCCTAACCTGTGCAAATAAGCTGGAAGACTTCCATATGACTCCTCTGCATCCCCTCTAGTCATCTTTATTGCATGCTCACGTGCTCTCCATGCCTTATCGTAACTAACATTAATTCCATATGTATGCCGCATGTCTTCTATTACGTCACCAGGAGTATAAATTCTTCTTGATGAAAGAAACTTGTGCTTTATACAAATTGCGATCACAAAAGTGGTAGCCTTCCTATGATCACCCAAAGCTGAGTCCATAGAGCATGTGTGTGTGTTTTTCATATCTCTAATCTTAAAATTTCCTATTGATCCTGTTCCTGATGACTCGAATAACCATTCGCATCCATCTTGACGACACTTGAGCCAATAAAATTTGGTGTCAGACTTCACCACTTTATATTCGAATCTGTTACGTATTTCTAACAATGAAACACTTGCTATGACTAGTTCCTTGCTCTTGAAAACACTCCCTCTCTTAACCTCTTCAATATTAGGTATTGATACTATTGGCGACTACTCCTCGTTGTCATCTACTTGAATGTTTATGTATTCAGCTAATTCCATTCCCATTTCTTCGATGCTTGGATTTCTTTGTGTCCAACCATATCTCACAGCATCATACTCAATACTTGTGTTGCGCTGAACTGCATCAATATTTTCGTGTACAGGGACTACATCTAACAAAAGATTATCATGATGTTCAAATGCATTATTCGGAAAAACATCAACGCATATAGGATAGCTACGCTTATCATTTTCTGCCTTCTTCAGTTGAACATAAAAATACATCGATGTGTCATCTGAAATTGGTATTGGAGGAGTCTGTTCAAACAATTGATACTGCAATATAAACTGATTTTCTCTTACATATTGCTTGAGTTGCATTCCTATTAACTCCACAAGCTTCTCGTGCGAGCAATCTAGCGGCACTATAAGCCCACGCACAGAGTAATCTTTATAATTGTTAGAATCATCCCATACACCTCCAAAATACATAATAACAGTCAACTCAGCCATATCCTAAAATCATTGCAAAAAATAATTAAATAATGTTTATGAGTAAATGATGTATAAAGTACATAGAAAAAACAATGGCAATGTCACCTAAATTTCATTTATCACATCTCTATAATAATGCTACTAAAATTATATATATATATATATATATATATATATATATATATATATATATATATATATATATATATATAGCATGACCAATATACTTTCATGTAATCAATAATTGCTAAACATAGTATCAATGGAAGAATATAATTGCTCAACAGATTTCGTTTCAAAAGATGTAACAACAATGAGTACAACCATGTTGCTGGATTGGTATAAAATAGTAAAAGTCAATTTCCCGTGAAACATAATCATTATTAAGCAGTTCATAAATCATTTTAAAAGTTTTTTTGGAGAGATTATTCCACTGTTATTTGCATTTCATTAGTCTGTGATCATAATGTGAATTTCATCAGTACAGATTAAGTGATGTGCAATGTGTTATGTTCAACCATACAATTCTTACATAAACTGATGCTGGGTTCTATGGGATGAGATATAAAGGTTTCCGATTCTTCAGTGTGTAAGGTTTCAAAATTTAAACATATACTGTGATGGAATGTAAAAGTTAATAGGGATGGTATTTCAGTGAAAAACTTACCAGCATTGAAATACATAATTACACATCACTGGCCAGTGATACTTGAGTTGATGGTATAAGATACCTACACAAAGAGACCTGAAAGAGATAATATATACCTGTATCAATTTGACGGAAAGTAGATGCTTTTTGAGTTATCCTTCCACAAACTATCCACCAATATAAGACATATTAGACGCTTCTTCTTCGACACCTATAGTAGTTTCAGTTCTCAGTTATCCACCACCTATGGCAGATTCAGTTCTCAGTTCTTCAGCACCTATGGCAGTTTCAGTTTCAGTTCTTCAGCACCCATGGTAGTTTCAATTCTCAGTTGATGGCCTATTGATGTTTGCAGGTCGTAGATGATAAAATGGAAGTGATGTTGATTTTCGAAATACAAAAGCAAAGTACTAGTTTCCGACCACTCGGGTATTCTTCACCGATAATGAAGGATCAAATGTAACGGTTTTCATTTTCACATCAGATTATTTTGGAATAATGGATTTACATAGGCAGTTAGTTTTTACACACGTTGATAAAAGAATCTGACATGGCAAATAAGATTTATTCCAATCCTATTTATTGTTATTTGATTCAAACGTGATATATCTACAATTAATTTGTTTTAAGGTGATGTGCAAACAATCTGATACTTGGCCTTGTTATCTTTACAAATGAAGTTTCCATCATAGGTATCAACGTAAAAACCCCTTTTATCTATTTTTATTTTTATTTATTTTTGTTCCAATTTTACTATAATTCGCTTCTTAGAATAAAGAAGGTTGTGGATGATGAAAATGCATAATGCGAATTCTTGAATTTTATGTCACGTGTTTGCTTTGGGAAATCCAATTAAACTCACTTAGTAGAAGAATATAATATAATAAACAAAATGGTGCACATATAATGTATAGTTTTATTTTCTTCGGGTTATTTATCTTATATTTCGGAGAGTTTAAATCTTAAAATGGAGGGCCTTCTTCTGGTTCAATTCAATCCTTTCTTTAATTATCTGATTTCAATGTTATTATGTGGTTGATTGCACGTACACTGCTTAAACTTAGGCTAATTTTCAATTTTTAACAGATATGTTACAAATCACATTGTTGGAATTGACAGCGTTTTTGCGATGGTCACTGACTCACTTTTGAGCCCCATATTCCCCTTGTTTGAATTGTGAATTAAGATTTTTGGTGTATACATTGTGACTTGTGAATTGAGATTTATATAGTTTATTGAATTTTAATACGTTTTGAATTGATATTTTTTAATATTATTTAGTTGAATGGTAATAAACAATCTCACTATTGCGATCGTTGACTGTCAACAGTCAACGGTCAACGACCGCTATAGCTGGACGGGATTCCTAGATCCGTCACTGAATTCAAATAGGAATCAAGAAATCTCAGTTCTACCTTCTTCCCCGGCCAAGCCTTCTTCGAATGATTCATTGAAGATAGATTTTCTTGTGCTTCTTGCTCTTCTTCATTTCTAGCATCAACGAGCTCCTTTCCTCCAGCAACACTTCCACCAACTTAAAACAAACCGGCAGTAGCTCCTTCTTCTTCAAGCTTCAGTCAGCGAAGGTAGCAGCACCATACTCCTCCGACCCTGCAACAGCAGCAGAAGCGTCTCCTTCCTGACTGCAACCTCTTAGCAGCAGTTCCCTTTCTCCAGCTATTGCACCAGCAGGAGTGTTTCTCCTTCTCTCACATGTGCTCTCCTGCTTGCATTTCACTTTCCAGCACACTTCCATGTGCTTCCTTTTACCTCTTCTCTTCATCGCAAAACTACTCTTACCTAAGCCAGGCATATGTTTTGTACAAAGCTTAGAAGCTTCGCCGGAAAATCGAACTTTTGCTTCAATTAACCAACGAATGTCTTCTAAGATGCCTTTGTACATTAACATCCTTAAACGTTCTTTCCTGACGAGGTAGATTTTTTTTAATTCTTTGAAAGGATATGTTGGGTAGTATTTGCGAAGAGACAAGATTTCAGAATTCATATTTTTTTATTTTTCAAAAGAAAATAAACTCGACAGAACAAACACAGAAATGTAAAAACTCGAAATCAAACAAACACACAAATGTAAAAACTTAAAAAGAAAACACTCAAGAAGAAAGAAAAATAATAAATACCTAAGGAGAGAATGAAAATGAAGAAGAAGAAGAAAGAAAGATTTGAAGAAGTGAGATGCTGAATTGAAGAAAGAAAGAAAACTGAAGTCGTGAGTTGTGTTTTGCCAAAGTATCAAATGATCGTTTAAATAGAAAAAATTCAAGTACTATTCAATTTACCAATCAGTAAAAGAATAGTGCATCTGAAGGCTTTTTCCACTAGCTGGCTTTTCACTCACACGCTATCCCATAAAGCTGTAACCTTTTTACCACTTTTACAGCACTCAAGAAAAAGTAGTCGGCGGACATAATAATTAATCACAATAACCCATAAAGCTCTACCCTTTTTACCCCTTTTACGATAGTCGAGAAAAGTTGTCTGTTGACACGCTAATAAAATAAAATTAGTGCGTCTCATAGCTCGAGAAAGATATCTGACTCCAGACTTTTTTTTTCAAAAAGAATATTTCATCTCAAATATCGAGAACTTTATCTGACTTTCTCCGTTATTTTTTTATTTTTTCTATTAAAATAACATAAAATAACATAAAAATAAAAATAAATAATAAAAAAAATCAAATAAAATCAAAGTAAGATGAAAGAATATACTAGACATCGCAAGAAGTGGTAGTGCACTCATAAGTAGTCTTTGGCATGTGAAAATCTCATAGCAAACACCAACAATTCACCCTTAAACTTGTGTTGAAACCACAAATTGATTGAACGCAATTTTTTCCATTGAGGCATTTCATCGAGCACCTCGTGAGCATCCTATGAAAATACAAGAAAAGAGTAGATATTAAATGGTGAATGATCCAAAAATTTAAATCACATTCAAAATCTCAATTCTAACTCATAAATCCAATGTACTCTGCCCGTCTACATCAATTTTAAACCATACTTGAAGATAAAATACAATATGCACTAAGTGATTTAAAAATTAGTTTTCAGCAAATAATTGACTTTGAAAGTTTGATATGAGTATATGCTAGAATTAAATGAGAATGTATTGGAGGTATTTCACAATACCCAACCTAAAGAAAATACATGTGGAATATCGAGACTTGGGCCCAACCAACTTATTTGCAATGAAGTAAATAAAATGCAAAAAATAAATAAATAAAAAGCAAGTAAATGATAGAGAATGAGTTGCCTTCCATTAAGTGCTTATTTTATGGTCATTAGCTCGACTCCCCGCATAAGCACTTCATGGCACTCTAAACATAGATTTTGATTTCTTGCCCATTTTGCTTATTCTGACTTTGCTCTACTCTTCATTTGTTCGAAACACTTGCACCCTGCTCCATCCATTGTCATGGAACTTGCCTAATCCATCCAATTCAAACTCAACTAAATAGACTTGCACTTCCTCAAGTGGCTTAATCATGAAATCAATTATTGGACAATCAATGAAGTTGAGAGAATTTGATTTGCTATCTTCCTCATTAATTGTCACTTCTTCATGTGATTCTTGTGTGATTAAATTGTCATTCTCTTCAACCTCATCTCCATTAGTTGATGTTTCCTCGGATTGAATGACCAATTCAAAACATGAATTATTGGCAATGACAAGTTTTTCCTATTAAACCCCAAGAGTGGATTATACCCCCACATTTTAAATTCGTCCCAGAATATGGTATATCCCATAGGCATATCATCTTCATCTAGCTTGGCAAGCTCGTTATAATATTTTGCAAGTACCTTTTCATTCAAAATGGCGGATCATTTCCCACAAGAGTAATTCCTCATCCCAATCTTTCGGTACACAATCTCCTACGAACATGTAACTAGTATCGGATATGTCAATTGCTTGTTTTCGGCAATTCAAATATAGTCTAAACTTAATAAGCTTCGACTTAATCAAACTATTGCACGAAAACAAACATTGTCCATTACAATGTATCTTGTAACAAATTTCACAACTTGAATATTCTTCAAGCATGTATTCATCACTCATGTTGAGATTGTTCATTGCAATTCATTTCCTATTTTGCCAATGTTAGAATCAAATATACATAGAAAGAAAATCAAACACAAGAAAGATTAGAATCGTGTAATTAATCAAAGGTAACAAAATAAAACATAAAATAAAAATTGTTAAAACTAAAATTAACTAAATTAATAATCAAAGTAAAAAATTCCTCGACAACGGCGCCAAAAACTTGTTCGCTAAAATCGTATACCGCAAGCGCACGGCGTTCAAGTAATAAAGTGGACTTTTTGAGTCCAAGTTGTCGATCTCACGAGGAATGTATACTTCAATTACACATACTAGTTAATTTAATTTTAACAAAGAAGTCACGCAATAAATTTTTTGATTTTTTGTTGTGAATGCAAAATTTAAAAAAGTAAACTCTAAAATCTAACAGTAATACGAAAAATGGAATATTAAAATAATTGGGATTCATGATTTCACTTAAACAATACTTAATTAATTTACAGTTTATTAAATAAAATTAACTACTTAAAATAGATAAATGCAAGACATAAAACATAAATTCAAATACTCAATATTAAAAGACAATAATCATAAATTAAAGTGCTTGAAATTAAATACCTCAAAATACATAAATAACTTTAAAATAACTAAGTGAAATTAAACTACATCAATCATCCCAACAAAATATTTAGCTACACATGTTTTTGATATAAAATAATATTAAACAATAAAAATAAAACCCGAATTTTGGAGATTTTGAAGTTTAAGCATTGCTCTTCCTTTTACCAATTTCCCTTTACCAATTTCAAGAAAAAGGCTCAGAATTCAAATAGGAATCAAGAAATCTCAGTTCTACCTTCTTCCCCGGCCAAGCCTTCTTCGAATGATTCACTGAAGATAGATTTTCTTGTGCTTCTTGTTCTTCTTCATTTCTAGCATCGACGAGCTCCTTTCCTCCGGCAACACTTCCACCAGCTTAAAATAGCAGAAACCGGCAGTAGCTCGTTCTTCTTCCAGCTTCAGTCAGCGAAGGTAGCAGCACCATACTCCTCCAGCCCTGCAACAGCAGCAGATGCGTCTCCTTCCTGACTGCAACCTGTTAGGAGCAGTTCCCTTTCTCCAGCTATTGCACCAGCAGCAGTGTTTCTCCCTCTCTCACATGTGCTCCCCTGCTTGCATTTCACTTTCCAGCACACTTCCATGTGCTTCTTTGAATTCCAGCCTTGCCATGTTTTGTTATATATATATATATATATATATATATATATATAACACACTAATTTTATAAAATTTTTACATTTATTTTAAAATGCGTTTTTATCTAATTGCACATGGTAAACGAAATAAATAAATAGATATTTGCTCAATTTTTCAATTAAAGTACTAATTTAGAAATTAAATAAGTGTGTAAAAACACACTTATCACCTAGATTGTGCAAAGCAGTGGCAAATAGTGGACCATGTGAGATGTAAAAGTTGATGCAAATTTACATCAAAATATACAACTTTTTGGCCGAAAATTTATTTTACATCTCATTTACACCCCTTTATTGGAAAACATTCCGGCGAATTTGAGTATCTAAATCACTAATGGGAGCTAATTTACACTACCATTGTAGATGCTCTATTAGCTTTCTGTTGGGATTTTGGTCCCAAACAAACCCGGGGGCGATGATGAAACATCGGGTCGGTCTTTTTAGCTTCATAGGCCTTCGGCCCATGATCGAAGTATTTTATGCCCCAATTAAACCACAATATGAGTAACTCAAGAGTGAACAAGTTATGAACTTTGCCACCCTATCTTGAGGTGTTAATTGGGTCATTGGCCCTGTTGCTCGATAGGTGGATTCGATTGGCGGCCCGAGTTTTAATTAGGCTCCCGACCTATTCCCTAATTAAAACCTAAACCTAAACCTACCTATCCTATATATTTACTCCCTCACTCTCATAACTCACGACACACTCTCAAAAGCCGCTCTCTCGCTCTCTCTTCGTGACCCGACAGTGCTTGGCTTTTCTCTTCTATGTGAACTTGGTAACCCTGCGACCTTGCTCCATTTACTTGGCCTCCGGTTTGCTGCCTCCTTCGTGGTGGGCTTCTTCTTTCACCTACAGTCTCTGTGCGCTGCCTTTGTCTGCACCGTACCTTGGTGCGTCCGGTTCTAGGTACGTTTTCTTGGTGAAAACTTGTGGGTTGCGGGTTGCCTCAGAGTGTGATCCTCCTTGTTTCGTGTGGTGTTGCCGATTGTGGTTATTGGGGCAATTTCTGAGCCCTCGGTTCTAGCCACACAATCGTGGCATTATCAAGCTTTTAGGGAGTTTTCTCTTATTCTTGATTCTTGTCAATCTTATCATTCCAATTACTTGTCATATATTGAAAATAACTTGTTACTTTGTGATTGTGCAAGGGTAAATTCTCCAACAAAGTGGTATTAGAGCCGAGGTTGACTGATCGACTGATTCGTGACATTCTTTGGAATTTGATGATTTTCATTGAACCTCTGTTCACTGTTTCATTGCAGAAATTATTTTGTCATTGAAATTTCATTTACTTCGCGTTTTCTGAAAATTCTTGACTGATTATTTTCGAGTATTTTGTTTTGCAATTACAGTGTAGGTCATTCTTGCTTAGTACTGAGTCTGCCTACATCGAGGGATAGCTGATTGCAAATTTCGCTAAAATAAATAAATAATTTTCGTATCACTCCTTATTACCGACACAGAGAAGTCCGCTATGGTAAATTGGCTGATCACTTTTAAATTTTTGTAATAGCAGGTCATCGTGTGGGGTGACCATTAGGATTGTGGTTTCCTGTTGCTAGTTATAGGATTTAATTGTTATTACCTGTGATTTGGGATATTGCTGATTTCATACTTGTTCTTGATACATCTTGGTGATTATCTATCTCGTGCTGCTCTTGATATTAGAATTGTTTCCCTTGACCTTTCCCGTGTCGAAGATTCTCTTGACCTGAGACCTTTCGAGTCTCACGGAATCCTGAGAGTTTAGAACGGCGTATATATTGCGGCCTTTTAGGTTTCTGTGTGAAATTCTCTTTGAGCTGCATATTATTCCATTGTGGTGTGTTGCTTGTTTTCTTGAAATATGTCTGCACATCATTTTGACTTGAGTGTCTTTAATGGAAAGGGTGGTTTTTCTATTTGGTAACAAAAAATGAAAGGTATTTTAGTTCAGCAAAAAGTTTCTAAAGCTATTGATAATTCTTTTTCTGCTACTGTGACTGGAGAACAGAAAAAGGAATTTGATGAACTTGCTTATACTTCTATTATCTTGCACTTATCTGATAGTGTTTTACGAAAAGTTGGTAAACACGATACTATTGAAGCTCTTTGAAAAAAGTTACAAGAACTTTACTTAACACAATCCACCCCGAACAAACTTTTTCTTCTTGAAAGTTTTTTCAGTTTCAAAATCGATCCTTCAAAGGAATTAGATGACAATCTTGATATTTTCAATAAACTTGTTCAAGATATCACAAATTGTAGTGATAAAGTGCCTGAAGAATACAAGGCCATAATTTTATTGAATGTCATTCCTGACATATATAAGGATGTTAAGAATGCTATCAAGTATGGGAGGGAGACCCTTACCCCGGAGGTAGTCATTGATTCACTTAAGAGTAAGGATAGGGAGATTAGAGCTGAGAAAGGTGGGAGAAAGCAAGGTAGGTCCATTTTATGAGAGGTAGGACTCAAACAAAGGGTGGTGGAAATAGTGGGAGCGGACAAAGTAGTGGTAGCAAGAAAAAGGGTAGAAGTAGATCCAAATCACGAGGGAAATCTGCAGGTAGAAAATGCTATGGTTGTAGTCAGTTAGGACACTTTATCAGTGATTGCTATAAGGAGAAAAATAAACTAAAGGGGAGTGAACAAGGGGAGGCGAACATTGTGGCACCTAAACATGATGAACCTGGTGAGGTTTACGTCCTCTTAGATCACAAGTCTAGTGAAATTAACCTGTCTATGAACTCCCATACTGATAAATGGATTCTTGACTCTGGTGCATCATTTCTTGTCACTTCTCATAAGCATTGGTTTGATCATTTGCATGAGTCTGATCATGGTCATGTTGTTGCATGGGGTGGAGTCGCATATAACATTACAGGTGTTGGTGATGTTATTTTCAAATTTGAAAATGGTTTTGTGCATACACTGAAGAATGTTAGGTGCATTCCACATATGGGTAGAAATTTGATATCGGTGGGAGAGTTAGAAAATACAGGTTTCACTGGGAGGCTTGGTGACGGGATGATTAAAATGTTTAAAGGTGCACTTAGGGCCTTTAAGGCCATTAAGAAAAATGGCATTTACACAATTCATGCTGAGGTAGTAAGTGGTAAAAACCATACTATTGTATCCATTGACACCGATCACACACAAAAATGGCACAATAGACTTGCACATGTGAGTGTTAAAGGTCTAAAATTTTTAAATGATAAGGGTGTGTTTGGAAAGGATAAGGTGTCTGACATGCCATTTTGTGATCATTGTGTGCTTGGGAAACATCACAGGATGTCTTTTGCATCCAGCACATACCGGACAACTAGAATGCTTGAATACATTCATTCTAACTTATGGGGCCCTGGGAGTAATCCACTTTTGGTGGTAACAAATATTTCCTGTCCATTATTGATGATTTCTCCAGACATGTGTGGATTTATTTGTTAAAAGATAAATATGAAACTTTTGAAAAGTTTAAAACTTGGAAATTACAGGTGGAGAATCAGACAGGTAGAAATATAAAATATTTGAGAACTGATAATGGTCTTGAATTCTGCAATTCTGATTTTGACAATATGTGTAAAGATAATGGTATTACTAGACATAGAACTGTACCTTACACTCCCCCAGCAAAATGGGGTTGCTGAAAGGATGAATCGTACATTACTTGATAAGGTTAGATGTATGATGTTAAGCTCTGGTGTGCCTAAATCTTTTTGGGGTGAAGCTGTTATGACTGCATGCTATCTGATTAATACGACTCCTTCCGCTGCCTTGAATGGTGATACACCATATGAAAAATGGTATGGGAAATGTGCTGATTATTCTATGCTTAGAACCTTTGGTTGTACTGCGTTTTCTCATCAAAGTGAGGGAAAGTTAGAACCTAGAGCTAGAAAGTGTGTCTTTCTAGGATATCCCGAATGTGTTAAAGGGTATAGGTTGTGGGACAGAAGTCAAAAGGGCGTGAGAATAATCATCAGCAGAGATGTCACCTTTAATGAGTCTGAGATGCCTTGTCTAGGAAACGAAGAACAGCTAGAGATAGGTGGAGATGAACCCTCACCTAAGGTGGAGAGTGTTAGAATCCCTATCCACATTACCCCGAGTGAGGTGGAGAGTAACCCCCAACAAGATCACGAGAATGTAGAATTTGAAGAAGATGACCCTAGAGATCATCCTGTTGACCATAACCCTTTAGATGGCTATCAGTTAGCTAGAGATAGGGAAAGAAGACCACATAGAGAACCCCAAAGAATGTCCGACTACGTCATAGCCTATGCTAGTTACCAAGACCTAGCTGATAAAGAGCCCAATACTTACGAGGAGGCTATGAGAAGTGAAAATAGTAAATTTTGGGTTAGTGCCATGAAAGAGGAGATGGAATCGCTCCATAAGAATCAAACTTGGGTTTTAGTGGATAGACCAAGAGATAAATCTATTGTAGGTTGCAAATGGGTCTACAAGGTGAAGGAGGGTACCACTGAGAGTGAGCCAGTGAGATATAAGGCTAGGCTAGTTGCCAAGGGGTACACACAAAAGGAAGGGGTAGACTATAATGAGATTTTCTCGCCCGTTGTTAAGTATACCACCATTAGAGTCATGCTTGCTTTTGTTGCGTATTATGACTGGGAACTTGAACAACTTGATGTGAAAACTGCTTTTTTACATGGAGATCTTGAAGAGAAAATTTTTATGTTTCAACCCAAAGGTTTTGAAGATAAAGAAAAACCTGATCATGTGTGTTTCCTTAAAAAATCATTATATGGTTTAAAACAATCACCTAGACAGTGGTACAAGAAATTTGATTCTTATGTGCTCTCTATTGGTTTCAAGAGAAGTGAGTTTGATCATTGTCTATACTATATGCATCACAGCACTGATGAGTGTGTGTATTTGTTACTTTATGTGGATGACATGTTATTGATTAGTTTTAACATGATTTTAGTAGACAAGATTAAAAATGAGTTAAACAAGGAATTTGATATAAAGGACCTAGGCCATGCTAAACGTTTTTAGGTATGGAAATTGAAAGAAATAGGTCTAATTCTTGTTTATTCCTGCATCAAACTCCCTATGTGCAAAAGGTGTTAAAGAAGTTTGGTATGATTAATTGTAAACCTGCTTCTGTACCTCTTGGAAATCATTTTGTTTTAACAAAAGATCAATCACCTGCGAATGAGGAAGAAATAGCTTATATGAGTAATATACCCTATTCTAATGTGATTGGTTCTGTGATGTATCTGATGGTTTGTACTCGGCCAGATTTGGCCTTTGCTGTTAGTACTTTGAGCAGGTACATGTCTAATCCTGGCCCCACTCATTGGGAAGCCTTGAAGTGGCTACTTAGGTATCTTAGTGACACTTACAATGTGGGTTTAATCTATAAGTGCAAATCTAATAATGTGAAATTGAAGGGTTTTACCAATGCTGATTATGGTGGAGATAGAGATAATAGGAAATCTACTTCCTCTTATGTGTTTACTTTGTGTGACTCATGTGTTAGTTGGAAGTCTCAGCTCCAACATATCGTTGCTCTCTCTACTACTGAGTCTGAATATATTGCTGTTACCGAGACCTTTAAAGAAACTTTGTGGTTTAAAGGATTACTTAAGGAACTAGGAGCCTTAAATGAAAGTGTAACAGTATATTATGATAGTCAATCAGCTATTCATTTATGTAAGAATCCTGTTTTTCATGAACGTACTAAACATATTGATGTTAGATTACATTTTATTAGGAATATTGTTTCTCAAGATGAAATTAAACTTGAGAAAGTGCATACAGATTATAACCCTGCAGATATGGACACAAAGGTGCTCACATTGGTAAAATTTAGAAGTTGTCTATTGCTTCTAAATATCGGTACAGGTATAAAAATGTATGATTAGTTTAGGACTTTAATCTTGCAACTATTAAACATGTGTTGTTTTGTTTTTTGCAGGTTTGTTCGGTACCAAGGTGGATATTTGTTGGGATTTTGGTCACAAACAAATCCCGGGGGCGATGATGAAACATCGGGTCGGTCTTTTTATCTTCGTAGGCCTTCGACCCATGATCGAAGTATTTTATACCCCAATTAAACCACAATATGAGTAACTCAAGAGTGAACAAGTTATGAACTTTGCCACCCTATCTTGAGGTGTTAATTGGGTCATTGGCCCTGTTGCTCGATAGGTGGATTCGATTGGCGGCCCGGGTTTTAATTAGGCTCCCGACCTATTCCCTAATTAAAACCTAAACCTAAACCTACCTATCCTATCTATTTACTCCCTCACTCTCATAACTCACGACACACTCTTAAAAGCCGCTCTCTCGCTCTCTCTTCGTGACCCGACAGTGCTTGGCTTTTCTCTTCTCTGTGAACTTGGTAACCCTGCGACCTTGCTTCATTTACTTGGCCTCCGGTTTACTGCCTCCTTCGTGGTGGGCTGCTTCTTTCACCTACAGTCTCCGTGCGCTGCCTTTGTCTGCACCATACCTTGGTGCGTCCGGTTCTAGGCCTCTGTTTGGTACGTTTTCTTGGTGAAAACTTGTGGGTTGCGGGTTGCTTCGGAGTGTGATCTTCCCTGTTTCGTGTGGTGTTTCCGATTGTGGTTATTGGGGCAATTTCTGAACCCTCTGTTCTAACCACGTGATCGTGGCATTATCAAGCTTTTAGGGAGTTTTCTCTTATTCTTGATTCTTGTCAATCTTATCATTCCAATTACTTGTCTGTCTTGTCATATATTGAGAATAACTTGTTACTTTGTGATTGTGCAAGGGTAAATTCTCCAAGACTTTCATTTGACAAATCCAAAAGAAACATGTTTTTAAATAATATACATTTTTCAAATTATTTTTTACCCACGTATTTTTTCTCTATACTTTTCAACCACATATCTTAACTCGAAAACATAGAAACATATTTTAAACACCAAAATTTTAACCGAAGGAGTCTTAATTTTTCTTAAGCCTTGTTTGGTAAAAGCTTTAAAAAAAACACTAAATGTGTTATTTTCAAGATAAAATATGTGATTGAAAGTAGTTTTAAAAATTTGTGATTAAAAAGTGATTTGAACAAATTACCGAACAAAGTTATTTTAAATATCGATTTGAACCTTGTAATTTCAAGTTGAAGAGAGCTGAAAGTAGATGAAATAGCTCAATATCTCGTAAAAAGTGTCACAAGGGGTTTTCATCACTCTTACAAGTCGAGTATAACAGATGGAAGAGTTGCCTTTGAAATAGATGAATGTGTCTTCTACTGATAGGACATATCAACAACAAGGGATGTAAGTCGAGCCTAAGGGTGTGTTTGAATACTCTAGTAGGATAAGAAAATGAATTCCATGTAAATTAGAGAATAATTTCTTACCACCGTCTTAAGAATTCGTTTTTCATGGAATTAGCTAAAAATGAATTTAAAGTGATTGTGCTATAGAATTCAAATTTGTTTTCCAACTTCAAACCAATCAGCAAAAAACAAGAAATTGAATTATCGGATGTAACATTTTCCATGAAAAACTCACGAATCGACCGGACCAAGCAGTTATTATCAGCCTTAAGTCCAGTGGTTCCTAAACCTTGACTTGGTGGTTAGTGGTTCCTAAACCTTGGCTTGGTGGTTAGTAGCTATAATGTTCATGTTTGGAAATTGGAGAAGCTTGCTTCAACTTGATCCATGAGGACTCGACTTCAACATAAGATGAAGTTGGATCCGTACAACACGTGTACTCAATTATCGTGTCAAGTATCCAAAACAGGCCATTAAACACGAAAGAAAGAATAATGTTAATTATCTCAATCTTGATATTGATCTCTACCCAGTTGATATATTTCCATTGAAAAATGAAAGGATGTCTTGTGCATGTGCAAATGGACACCTCTTCATTTTTCAATGAATGTGTGTCAATTTAAGTAGAATAGCATTACTCCGAAAGAAAACCATTTGTATAGCATCAATAGCCATCAAAGCTTGTAATAAATATAGATTAAGTAAAATGCCTCGGTAAAATACATCTTCAATGCTTCAAGATATTAAGAACTTGCAACAATAGCGCAAAAGAAAACAGATGGCATTAAGAAATTTCACTAAATTTGCTGAATCAAAGTAATCTACTGAGGGTTGGGAGGGCGACTATTGGCAGCTGAGACCCTAGAACCCCATTCGAGTAGCTCTTTGCTGGTGTCGTCCTTGTGAACAATCACTTCGATGAAGCATAAGCAATCTTTCTTGTCTCCTGTTGCAGTTTTAATTGCTTCAACTAGTTCTTCTTCATATTGTACCTACGATAAGAATAGCGCGAAAAAATTAGTAAAAAACATGAACAATATCTATTCGGTATTACTGTAGAAATTTAAATTGATTTAATTATATTTTTAGATAAAATGTATAGTTAAACAACGGAGAGAAAATGTGTGATTAAAAGTGATTTGAAAAATTGTATTATATATTGATTTATACGAAAACAATCACCTTAACACGGTAGGCGGATGTTAATGTGTTCATCGTGGATATGATGATGAAACATGTTCAGTGTTTTAAAATTTCTGGACATGTATTAGTATCACATTCATGGTGAACACATTAATACTTGCCCACAGTGGGTAGATGATCAGGACTGTTAATTTATAAATTGTAATAATTGTGTTATAGTTTAAAGGCTTACTTAGCAGTTGATAGCTCAATTACCTTAGTTGTCCAGCAATTTCCTTCGCCATTGTGGATTGCATCTACTAATGCAGTGTAATTCCAGTTCTTGATTACATTGTAAGGCCCATCGTGGATCTCTACTTCAATGGTGTAACCACCATTGTTAATCAGGAAGATGATAGTCTTCTGTCGAGATCGAATCATCGTCGACACGTCCTGAGCTGTCACCTAAAACATGCAAAACAACCTATTAAGATGTTTTCACGATAAGTTGGGGAAAGGGCTCTTATTGTTGTACCTCCCACCGTACCGCGGGGGTACTGCCCCCTCACAATAGGGGGTGGTGGGGCACCTTTTTTGGGGGCTCCACGTCCCCTCTTGTGAGGGGGCGGTACTCCCGCGGTACCACAAGTTTTTTTCGTTAGGGAAAACCCAATTCAAGTCGTCGCTAATAAAGTAACTTTCACATTGGGAGCGACCTCTATAAATCTATGTATTCATAATTCGTGCGAGTTTAACCTTTTATCTTCTACGAATGAGGGAGGAGTAGATACCTGGAAGCTACCATCACCGATACAGGCAATGACTCGCTTCTCCGGTACTGCTTGTGCATAACCCAGAGTTGCACCCACAGACCAACCAATGGATCCATATTGCATTTGGAATTCATACCTGCAAACCAAATCCCCATGTGAGATCTAAGATTCTAAGGCAACATCAAACTTCCCAAATATATATAGATTTCTCTAGTTCTAACCCGCATCCCCGTGGCAGTTTTAGTTTTTGACAGTTGAACCATGAGTCCCCTGTCTCTGCAATAACAGCCGTTTCACTGGACAGCATCCTCTGAATATGCTGGAACAGAACATTAACCCTCAATGCCTCTTTAGGCTCACACTTTAGAGGATGTCCTTCAGGAACATAAATCCTATGGTAATTCTCGTAAGCAGTCGTGTTGCGCTTGAGCCTCTTCGCAAGAGCAACCAAGAAATCCTTCATTAGAATGCATCCAAATGAAGGACCATCAGCAATTGTTACGCGATCAGGCTGCACGATGATCGCCTTGTCTTTCTTGAGAAGGAGAGAATATCCGACCGAGCTGTAGTCGTTAAAGATTGGGCCGGCGAACAAATATGCATCGGATGATTCGACGATTTCTGCGCAAAAAGCCGTGCTCACTGCGCCCCAGTAAGTCCCGATGAAATGTGGATGGTGCTCGGGGACTAGCCCTTTGGCCGATGGCATCACTGCCAAAGCATAGCCACAAGCATCTGCTAATTCGGCAAAGGCGTTACATGCTTTGGCAACACGAAGTTTCGGCCCACCCACCATCACTGGTTTCACAGCCTTGTTCAAGAACTCGGCCGCTGCTTCAACGGCAGCTTCCAAACCCATTTTATTACTCACCCTACATTAACAGAACCACTATCAATAACAAAATCAATGTTTCGATCTATTAATATATTCTGGATATTAGTAAAATTTTGAAATTAAAAGCTAAGAATTTTGAAGATTCACAGCAGTAAAACTCACCTGGGAGAGAGCATAAATGGAACAGGCTCCCGACTAAACGTCGGGTGTGGAATCGCCGGCAAGTTACAGTTGACACTTATGTACACCGGCTTACTCTCCTTTAATGCCGTCGATATCGCCGTGTCTATCGATTCATGAGCATCTTCCAAATTATTCACCACAGCCTAAAAGTAATCCCAAACGAAGAAACGTGTCAGCGCTAAATGAAAATTGTGTGTGAAAACGAAAATCTAATGGATATATTTGAAGAACCTGATAGCAAGTAACAGTTTGGAAGCAGCGGAACTCCTGGCTGAAATCCGGCAACCCGATAGTGTGATGTAGAATCCGGTTAGTACCGTTGTCGTTGGAGTTGGGTCCGCCTACTATGCATATCACCGGAAGATTCTCACTGTACGCGCCGGCGATCGCGTTGAGAACACTTAGACCACCGACGGTAAATGTGACAACACATGCGCCGACTCCACGAGCCCTAGCATAACCGTCTGCGGCGTATCCAGCATTGAGCTCATTGCAGCATCCAATCAAGTTCAGCCCGGGTTCAGCAATGAGGTGGTCAAGTAGTGTCAAGTTGAAGTCACCAGGGACTGAGAAAACATCGCTCACGCCAATCTGAACGAGCCGGCGCGCCAGGTGACGGCCGAGAGTCGCCTCGGCAGAATTAAACGGCACTGCAGAGTTCTGAACCGTAGAAACGAAACCATTTGTGGGAAGGCTGCACAAGTCTGTACACGTAGCAGACTTGCACGAATCAACAGAGCCAATTTTGGTATCCATTTCAATGCTAACTGGGATTGTTAACAAAGATACAGGTTGAGAGATTGAAGGGATGAGAAAAGACTGAAAATTTCTTGAGATGATTTTGTTGGGTAGGAAGTGAGAAATGTAGAAGTATTTATAGGTAGTGATGAAAAGGAAGAATCTTTAAACTAGGGGCTGTTTGGTTTTTCTTTTTCTTTTCGATGGATCGTGTACTTAGTTTAACGTTTCACTGACTGTAGAGGATTTTCAGGAGAAGGGGCCATGATTGGTGGAGAGTGGAGACAAAACCTTTCGATTACAATTTTGCTTGACTCCATTTGGTAACACTGTTTGATTTATAAACTTGTTTATTTATGATTTCGAGGTAAAAAGTAATGATTGAAAATTGGAGAGAAAAAATGTGTGTGGTTAAAAAATAATTTGAAAAAATAAACATGTTTATAAACAAAAAAAAAGTAGTTATCAAACAGAGACTTAGTAATTATACTGAGATATTTTTAAGAATATCTGTAATGATTTATATATATTTTGATTTATGTAGCAATTAAATAAATAAATATCTCACTCATTTCATAAAATATATAATGAAATTTAAAGCTTAATTCTAATAACTTTTATCTACAATCTTTTATGTGCACACATGTCATCAAATTAGCTTTATTTTCTTAGATTAAATAAATGAAAAATTAACATTTGCCTAATCACTTTATTTAAAACATTATTTATACCTAGACATTGTATTGCATAAGATAATATCAATGTCACATCAGCATCAGCATCATATAGACATGAAAACTAATCATTGAAGATGAAATATTTAAATTATTATTTGTTTTTCTATGTGACAATGATTTTTTTTCACAGTCCATAAATCATTAGAGATATCCTAAGTTACATTGTGATTTGAGTGGTGAAAATAATTATCCCACAACTTACTTTTTCACCACTCATTGAATGTGTATCGACGCAATATCACTTAAAAATGTCCAAAAAAATATTTCCATAAAATTATTATTTTACTCATTAATGGAGATGTTTAGACAAGCACGATAATTATTTTTAAGAACTCGGTAAAATAGTCATTTGGAGCATATTTAGCAAAGGAAGAAATTTTTTTAGGTAATTTGTAGTTGAAAAGTTATGGATTCAATAAAATGTGTGTTTAGAAATGAATTAGACCCATGTTTGATACAAATTAAAATTTGATTTTAACAGGCTTCTGTTTAACATTGTTTAGTTTATAAACTGATTTATTTATGATTTTGAGGTAAAAAGCACAATAGTTAAAAATTAGAAAAAAAAATATGTGTTTAAAAAGTGATTTGAAAAATTGTGTAATATATAAATTGGTTTATAAACTAAAATAGTACGGTTACCAAACGAAAGTTAAAAGTTAACAATCAATCTCAACCACGTGTTCTATAGGATACACAATTTTTTAATTACAAATTTCATCAAAATTTACTTAAAATCTGATTTTAATCACATCAAAGAGGAGTTGGATGAAAAAGACTTTCTTTAGCAAACTGAATTTTAGTCCCGCGGGGAGAGGGAAATCTGATTTTAATCACCATCAAAGAGAAGCTGGATGAAAAAGACTTTCATTAGCAAACTGAATTTTAGTCCCGCGGGGGGCTCACAAAGAAACCAAGGAGGTCACACTGTCCGGTGACGAACTTTTGTAGATTGGTACTTAATTTAATTTCTGAGATCATTGTAAAAACATTTACCAATTAATTGATGTAACATGTAACATAGCTTATAGTTAGATTAATGTTAGGGGGGAAATCCAAGGGAAAATACCTAACGGAAAAAGTTAGGAAAAAAAATCTGAATCTCAAATAATGTGAAACCAGAAAATATGAAAGAAATAACCAATATTGAATTCTGTAATAAGGGGGTAAAAACCAATATTTGGGCAAAATGGGTTTTTGTCTTAGTGGATCTTTTCTATATTTTTTGTATTCCCTTGCTTAGTTCAAGTAAAAATAATTTCACGTAGATATTTTTTGGAACATTTTTAAGTGACATTATGACATGACGTACATTTATTGGGTAGTGAAAAAATAAATAATGAGATAGTTATTTTTAGCTTTCAATGAATGTATGACCAGTCACAATATCATCTAAAAATGTTCACAGAGAATGTCTCCCTAGAATTACTCTTGAAATTTAAGTATAAATTACATGTTCATGATATTTACAAATTTTCAAACGAACATTTTATCAACGTTTATTAAAATCTAATAAAAATATTATTTTCATCTAAACCAAATCGAGGCTATATATAGTTCTCATTAACTTTAAATTATATTTTTCATTAAAGCATATATTAATAGAAGTCGAACTTTTTAAATTACACGGTACCTAAAATTAGATGACACATAAGTGCTTTTGAAAAAATTTCTCCATAAAACTTTGATGGTTACGAGAAGAAATATAATTAAAATGAGATAATCGAATATATTAAACATAGCTTAAAGTATGAATATTAAACGGATCGATCCGCTCGACTCTCTCACCTGTGAACTAGACTCTATCCAACAGAAGCGCTAACTTGCTTGATCTAATTAAAGCTTGATTTATCTCCCGAGTTGCTTCTTTAGCGAGACGAGTTGAGCCAAGTGGAGGCTCGTCAAACTTCTTTTACTAAGATATGCACTTTTTTTATTTGTTATGATATGATAAATGATATACTTGCTCGACTCGTTAATGAGGCAATACGAGCAAGTAAATCGATAAGCGGCTCGCCTCACTTATCATTCCTAGTTTAAGGAATACAAAAATTGAATTGAAGTAGTGATTGAACCAGTCTCGATCTATTGTTCACAGTGAACACATTTTATGACACTTATGATGGGTGTGATATTGTCGTCATGTGTCCCAAAAAATATATATAAAAACATGTAACAACGTGAGCACATTTTATGACATTTATTGTGAACACTAGGGATTGGCATAAACCGTCCAAACCCGTCAAAACCGTCAAAACCGATCCAACCCGATCGGTTTAGGTCGATTTTTCATGAAAATTGGGTTGGGTTGGGTTAGGTTTTTTTTTTAAATTTTTTAGTCGGATTTGGTCGGGTTGCGGGTTGGGTGAAAAACCCAACCCAAATAAAAAATCTTTTTTTTTTAAAAAAAATAAATGAAACTTTACTTATTTAAATATTAATTGAACATATTTTAATTTTATTAGCAAGTGTTCAATTTATTGCATTTGATGTTATTGTAGTGTACATAATTGATTTGAGTTAAAGATTGATTCATGAGTTTTTTCTTTCTTTTTCAATATTTTTTATTAATTTGGCCAAAACCCAACCCAATCCAACCAGATCGAAATTTGGTTGGGTTGAGTTTGAACTTTTAATTGGGTTGGGTTGGGTTAATTTTTTATCAACTCGCCTTTAGTAAGTTGGGTTCAAATTTGGCAAAAAATCGATTCAACCCAACTCACGTCCACACCGATAGTGATCACTAGATCGACTTTGACTGAATAGTGCATAACGCAAAGAAAGAAAAACAATGGTCAAAACGTCAAATACTGCGTAATGGTCAGAACCTGCCATCTATTGGAGAAGCGGTTTTTCTCTTAGCTGTGACCTGGTTTTGAAAACCCGTTGTATTTATTTTTTCCAGTACAGTTCAATTCAAACAATGAGGAAAAATATTAGCCTATGATAATAAAAGGTATAAAAGTGGTCGTTTAGGCACCGACCTTAGCTTAATTTGGTTTGCTAAAGTGCTGGTGGATCCACACGTGGCATGCATTTTTGTACGAGACATCGCCATTTGCAGCTGCGCACCATATGTTGATTACATGTTACCCTGTCAAACGTTCCACGAATCCAAGATAAAGACTAGGGATGGACATTATACTCATAAATTGATTGGTTCGAATGAATTCAAATCAAGGAACTTGCTACCTGCAGTGGCAGAACCAAGATTTACATATTGCGGGCGAAAAAATATGGGAGTGGAGAGGGGAGGCCCCTCTCAACCCCCAAGGGTTCCGCCCCTAAAAGTTTTTGAATCAAAGGATTATGATTCCATGCTAAATGTAGGGTTTGTATTATCATTTTAGAATATTTTCTATTAATTTTGTTTTTATTTATTTGTATTTTGAAATATCCCAAAGTCGAGAAAAAATGAAGGAATATATGACAAATTAAATGATAAATGAGCTAAAGTGTCCACATGAGGAGTCAATCGGGGTGCAAAATGGAGCTAAAGTGGAATAAGAACGAGAGCTTAATCAAAATTCTAGGGAACTTAATTGTTTCAATTGGAAGATAGAAGACTGGAGGTGAAATAAAATATGGAAACCAACTTACAGCACTTGAAAAATGAAAATTGCAAGCTAGGTGTATTATTGTGCGGCCACAATGCTTAACACCATGTGGTCACACAGCTCTTTAAAAATAGGCAAAATAAAAAACACATAACAGTGTGCCCGCAAGATCGCTTATTTCGACTGGGCATGTGCGCGATTTTCAGCTGATTTTCAAGTTGTTTCACCTAGGTTTCATAACCTATATATTGCACGAAATTGGGTTTCCCAATTAGTTGAAATCATTCCGAAAGGTTGTCGAATTATCAAGGGACCATAATACGCCAAGTTCAAGATTTAAAATCAAAGATCAAGATCATGATTCGAGTGATGAACTCCAATGACTTATCTTGTGATTTACCTTCAATTATATATAGGCGTTTAATGATATGATATGATTGTGATGGAATTTTATCCTCCAGATTCCATGTTTTGATTTATTGTTCAATATACACAATTTATGGGTTTGAGCAATTAAATCGTTCTTTCATGCTTATATAATTATTTGATCACTAATTATATCATTGTTGAGGTTTTTTTTTTTTAATTTGACAGATTAAGATTACATTATACATGTTTTAATTGACACAAAGTTCGATATGGAATAGAAATATACACATATGCTTTGTGTTATCCCAAAAAATGTTCATCAATCTATAAAGTTTTTCTAATATTTGTATGCGTCATAGAAATATAGTTGAATCACATTAAGAATAAAATTTCTTATGCACCGTTCGAAAGAGAGCTTAAATAACATTAGGAACGTGAATTTTCAAAACCCCATAAATTATTGTTAAACATTTAAGTCGAGATATGGATGATTGAAGTAAAGTGAATTCATAATTCTAACATGTTGTTTCATAAGTTTTATAAAAATCAATTATTTTCACTTTTTTAGTTTAATTAATAGTATAGTTTAACTCGTAAAAATTCTCATAGTGATTTCCTAATTACGGGTTAAGTTAAATAATCTAAAATAATAAATTTAATCAATCCTCGTTGGAACGATATTCGGACTCACAATTCATCTTATTATTTGTGCGATTCGTACACTTGCGATCAGTAATATATTGAAATCAACAATTTTGAGTACCAAATCTAATAAAATTGGATAGTCATATACAAGTTGAAATAGTCCAATTTTGATACTTTCTTCCTCCTTACGTTGTTGTTGTTGTTGTTGTTGTTGTGTGTGTGTGTGTTCGCACGAGCGTGCAAAGTGAGTGCACTCATACTTGTATTTTATTAACGATGAGTTACGTGTATATATTCGAGAAAAAATTTTGTTCCCCTCACCACCGTTATTTATAATTTATTAACGATGAGTGACTTGTATATATTCGGAAAAAAAAATTGTTCCCCACCCCAACAAACTTCCCCTCCCCCCTCACAAAAAGTAGCGGTGTGGGGCCCGATGGAGCAGGGTTTTTTGTTACCCTCCCCGACGGGGAGGGGAACAAACTTCCCCGCCCCCTCACAAAAGGGGGCGATGTGATGGGTCAAGTTTTTTTATTCAAGACATTCAAATTCTTAGTTTCGTTATTTATCTTGATGGTTCAAGAGCACAATCACGTAGAGTTTTATCGTATTGCGTTCTGACAATGATTCAAAAACTAGGTCTTGAGTATTTCAAAATAATATGCATAAAGTTCAATTTTGATAGTGGTAAGAGTCCCAAAAATAAGACGTAAGTAGCTAATTTAATTCATTTATTGTTATTTTTTTCAAATCACAACAATTTTTCCAAAGTGCTTCCGCCCATGGCTTAATTGAATGTACAAATATATTAATTCTTTAGATTGACTTGAGTCGATTTTAAGTCAAATCATGAAAATCGGATAAAGTATATTATAGAAAGGGAAATTTTCAAAAATCTCCAATTCCATGTTAATCACAAAAGTTACTAATTTTTGCAAAAATGTCCAAATTTTGGAATAATTTGACTATCTTATCCTTAATCACACACACATAAGTTGTCAATGCTACTTAATATCCATTAGTTCCATTCAAACCTTAGCTAATAACCACTTTAATTCACTTTTTTGGTCTAAAAAGTAAATCCAATAAAAAAAAAAAAGGCCTTAATTCAAAATCCTCGATAATTCGGGTTTTGAATTATATGAGATTCAGACTACCTTGCCAGGGTTAAGGGATCTCCTAATCAAAGTTGGTTCTCTTTATCAACGATTCAACGAGCCTAAGAAGGTTCTGATTTTTGCTTTACTTTTCCATTCTATTTGACTGGTTTGCATCATACATAACAGAAATGGAGCAACCCTTTTACAATTAAAACATTGAGCTAATATCCAACAATATTAATTCAGGAAATTCTTTTGGCTCATGATTTTATGTTAATTCTTCAGGTCAGTTTCCTGTTTCCCAAAAAAAAAAAAACACTGGACATTCATTCAGTATACACGCGAGATATAAATTAAGATCAACATTTCATGACTAACAGAACTCAAAAGGCAACCAAATACATAGTGACCAAAATTGGATGGAGAAAATACAGAAGAAATTTCTCATTCTTTGGAGGTAGAGCCATTTGGATCCACGTCCATGGATTCAGCATCTGCTGACTCCACGGATTTTTCACCCTTCTTACCTGCAGAGTAACATTTTCCACGCATATGTTTACTGGTTGTAGTGTCTGAAAGAAATGTATATATATCTTGTAATGGTGCAAGGGAAAAATTGTATTTCAACTAACCTTTTTTCTTCTTTCCACCACCTTTCTTCTTGGTCTTTGTGCCTAAAGCTAACCAGGCTTTTATATCTGGATCGTCTATTGTTTTGATGGGCTGCAGCTCCTGAGGAGGATGAGACGTGATGCGATCTGACCCATTTGGCATCAGCAACACAGTAAATTTGATGTGCGCAACTAGGTCACCTGCAAACCAGCAGTCAATCTTTGACATGGGTTACAAATAAATCATTACATTCTAGCAAGTTGACAAGCATCTTGGAATTTTCAACAATATTGGTTCCTGTAATATAGCTCATACCAGGCTTCTCGTGAAGAACGGGATATGGCTCCAAAAGATCGTGATTAACACATTCTACTAGTCCCAGTCGAGCACGCTTCTCTTCCAAAGCCCTGTTATACATTCATCCTGCTCATTATCTTAGCAAAAGAACTGGGCAGTAGTAGAAAAACTTAAACGCCACAAAGATTATTGTAGAGCAAAGCAAACCTAGCAGTAAATGGCATGATAGGAAATTTCAGATTTATCTCACTAAATATGAATCGTGAGGCCTTCATCTTCAGGTGATAATTTTTGTCAACGGCTCTTTTGTAAATAGTTGTCTGTTTCTCATCCAACAGCTTAGGCTGCAAGCATGACACAAATTCTGAGTAATTTTTGGGTGCACAGAAACCAAAATTACTTCATGCTGCTATAGAAGCATACAACGTAGAGATATACCTTTCCTTCGCCGGTACTTGTAACAATATCAATAGCATAAACCTCATTTTCCTCAAATTCAGCTTCATCTACTCTCGTCTCAGGACCTGGGACGCTAAGCACAACCTTGTTCCCATCTATCACAAATTGCTTCATTTGATGACTTAGGACCCCTTCAACAATCTTGCAGTCATAAGCAGTAGCAACTTTCTGAATTGCTTCGGTCACATCTTTGTTCTGCCAGCAACAGAAACACAAGTCATTATAGAAAATAGTGTACCGTTGCAGATCACGATTAACTTCATATTCATAAGAAGAAAAAGTTTAAAAGACTGTAAAAATATCACCCCCAGATTTAGCAAGTACAATTTAATTGTTGCCATTTTATTTAAGAATCAAGCTCTGCATCTCTAAGCTAATTGATATTTAAGCTTATGCCTAATTGCAGAAGACAGATGCTAGACATTACTCTGGCTAAATAGAATATCAGGAATTCCAGCATGTAAACAAGTCAAAAACCAGACATACAGCCTAGATAAATATTGACAACAAGCCAAAGAGGGATCATCATGGAAATGGATCAGCTCAAACATGCTTTCTTCCAGCCTGAATAGGAACGAAGAGGAATGTCATTTATTTTCCATTTCACAGACTATCTGCTCGAATAAACCGATGAGCAATTTAGATTGTGAACTTCAATGAACAAAAGATACTAAACATAAAAAGATCGTCGTCAAAGCCCAAAAAGACTAGTTATAGTCCAGAACAAGTGTAAAAGTAAGAACGAGAGGTTGGTGTCCTTTAAAGGGCGTTCCTTTTTCAAATGAACATTCATTTTTTGTGCGATATTTACTCCTCAAAACCCATTCTTTTCTTTCAGGTTGGGGAAGGTGAGGACTGAAGTGTAGTATCTAAATAGTTCAGCTTTTCCCATTCTATTTTTTATTTAGAAGGGTGGGCTACGGGTGGAACTTTTTCCAGCCACAAAAAGAAGACGTGAATGAATGGGCAACAAATAACAGTTCTATTTTGTGCTATACCACTATGCTATCTGCATACATTTATTATCAATCATTGCTGACTATTATAAATTGCAACAATTGAGTAAAACGGTTTCAAGACCAAATGTGCCTTATTATTTATTATACCAGTCCAATAAGGAACTGACAGGTAAAAAAAAAAAGGAAACTTGATCTAATAAAGTTAAAGAAACCTCAAAACATGACTGCTCTATGAGTGTATCTATGACTATAGTGAGGTTCACTGGATGAAAGATCGCCAATGATTATCATCATCAAGTAGAAGATCACATTAGAGTGAAAAAGCAAACATTCTTGGAATTAAACACATGAAAAAGATGAGCTGTGTTTTTTACTTTCTAGTACAAAAAGAAAATATCAAGTCAAGAAAAGAAACTGAAAATACTTTTATCAGATATTCGAATAAAAGTCAAAATCGACTTAAAATTCTGAATGATTTCTTATTAATTACATGATTTCGGCACACTATAATTGGCTGGTATTACAAAACCAAAAGTTAATCACCTTTTCCGGTCGGAATTTTCAAGCAAGCCAATTACATTGTAGGCAACAGGCAAAGAGGGGGCCCAAGAGGAATTGATCACCACGGCAAAGTTGCCTTCTTCACTGACACTGACTAATTCTTAATTAAATATCTATATACTTCTTTTTAAAGGTTCTCAAAGACACATTAAATTACAGCATCCTTCCAATATTAACAATTTAATCCCAAGTAATTGGTACAGTATTTAGTAATAGCAAGAAGTTGACATCCCCAATCAGAGTAACTATGACTATAGCTTCATCTAGATGTAATCTATAGCTAATACTAAGTAATCATCATTTAGGGGAACTGGAAGGATATAATAAGAAATAACTTTCAAGACTTCTAGTACTTCTCTATCCAGATATTAAAGAAATTGACAGAGGAAAAATTCTTTATATTAACATTAATCATGGAATAAAAAAGCGGAATTGAGGCACGCCTCAATTTGAGGCGCACATATGGCTCCTCAAGGAGTTGAAAAAGTGCATTTTCTGTGAGGCGGGTATCTCATTCATTAAGGCATACACCTTGGTGCCTCGGCATAATCCTCATGTGTTATTATTATTATTTTTTTAAAACTTGGCTTTATTATTTAACCTAATATTATAAACAATAAATAAAAACTTTGAACTTCTAAATTCTTAATTAAATATCTATATCTATATACTTCTTTTTAATTAAATACAAACTTTGAACTTCTAAATTTTTAATTAAATATCTATATACTTCTTTTAAAAGGTTCTCACAGACACATTAATCCTTCCAATATTAACAATTTAATCCCAAGTACTTGGTACAGTATTTAGTAATAGCAAGACGTTGACATCCCCTATCAGAGTAACTATGACTATAGCTTCATCTAGATGTAATCCATAGCTAATACAAAGTAATAATCATTTAGGGGACCTGGAAGGATATAATAAGAAATAACTTTCAAGACTTCTAGTACCTCTCTATCCAGATAATAAAGAAATTGACGGAAGAAAAGTTCTTTATATTAACATTAAATAATTAATCATGGAATAAAAAAGGGAAATGAGGCTCACCCCAGTTTGAGGCGCACATATGGAGCCTCGAGGCGTTGAAAAAGTGCATTTTCTGTGAGGTAGGCAACTCATTCATTAAGGAGTACGCCGAGGTGTAAGCCTCATGAGTTATTATTTTATTTTATTTTTAACTTGAGCTTTTTATTTAACCTAATATTATAAACATTAAATACAAACTTTAAACTTCTAAACCTCTTTAGTTTAACCTTTTTTCAATTGTAAAATGAGTAAATAAAAGTTCCCAAACATAATATTTTTGATAATCGATTGTTCTTTTTTGTTAGGATTTTCTCATCTTGAAGCATGACTTTGAACTTTAGAGTATAAAATTAAACTACAAAGCTACATTAGATATGATGTAGACTATTTTTATTAGTGAAATAGACTTTTTGAAATTAGTTAAAAAAAAATTTGACTATTTTTTGGTTTGTGGTACGCCACATGAACAAAAAAGCCTCGGTGCCTATTTCTGTCTTTATAAACATTGATATTAATAACAGTAGACAAAGGTAGATTGGAACTTAAAAACTGGTTTAACAAAAAAACTTTGTTGCACTGCTGCCTTGAAGGAAAGATGTAGCTCACCATCAGTGAATTAATTCCATTGTACATATGTGAAAACAATAACATAAAAATAGAAAACAAATATCAGCAAAGTTAAATAAAATAAAAAAAGAAAGAAAGAAGACATCAAATTCAAGAACACCACTTTTTCATTCAACAGTAATCATTTAAGAGTCCAACAAGATTGCAGGGGAAAAAAAAAACTAGAAATACCACATACTTTTTTCCCGGGTCGCACAAGCCTCAAAGCAACCTCAGCAGCAGTATTTGCTGCAGCAATAACATCAGCAGCCCTACCAGACACAGGGCCTTCTTGAAGAACCTGGGTGTGAGCAACTACAGCAATAAACCCGTCTATGTGACATCCCATATCACTGCAACCCATAATTGCAATCATGAAATTGCTGAGTTTAATAATAAATTGATAAAAATAAAATGTATGTGTTTGTATAAATACGTGTAGAAGAAATATTACATTTTCAACATGTCACCTTCTTCCAGCACAGTCTCATCACTTGCCAATGGTGAAAAATGGCATACTGTGTTGTTTACAGAAATGCAAGTCGGGAAGGCGACGCCCCTTTCGATTTTCTTCTTCACGTTTTTGTACATATTCCCAGTTTGACTAAAAATTAAGCCCAGCATTCAGACAATTAAATCCAGTAAGGTCCATAATTATGCCAAAGATGTATATTTACGAATACATTATATCAATACTGAAGTTTCTTTTTTCCCTAACGTAAAACAGATCCTATAAATTACAGAGATCAAAAATTACTCTCTGATGAAAGCATCCCCTTTCTCGCAAAGGTCAACAATCTTAGCCTTGGGCTTGCATTCCGACAGCACTAACTGCAATGCCTCTGCATACGTTGAAAATGTTATTTCAGAAATTAATCACACATTAAAAGGAAAATCAAACACGTCAGTCAAGAATAAACAAAAATATGAAAGTCCTTTAATTGTCTCACTTAAAGATTTACAAAGCAAAACAACAACAAAAATACTCACAATTACGCCTTTGTTTGAACACCATTTTGGGGGAAAATAATGAGTTTTTGAAAAGTACTTCTAGAGAATGTGTGGTTAGGTTTACGCTAGTATTATTTTATAGAAGAATTTGTGGTTGAAATTTGGAAAGAGAAAAATGGAGGCCAAACAGGAGCGCATATAACTCAACACGCACATACAAAAACTACTGATACACAGGTAAACACAGTTATCTATATCCGCAGAGAAAGACGAGTAAAGATAGTAACTGTTAACAATTTCCGCAGCGGACTTGTATTTGGTAACAACTTCAGGCGAGGTGAGATCCAGCTCCCTCTCTTCTCTTTCATCATCCGACATCGTGTATTACTACAACAACAAAATTAACAATTCAGCAAAATAAGAAACAATCACCATTAAAATATATATATGTTAGCAATACACACGGAGAATAGTACAGTGAACGGTTTAGTAAAGTCCCCTCTGAGTTTGAGGTCGGCAACGTGTGCGACTGTAACAAGTCCTTATATGACGTGGATTTCGTGTTTCTAGCGACTCGGTAGGGTTTCGACGAAAAAAAGAAAATTGTCATTACCTGTTGACTTTAAAAACTAGATTAGATTTTTTTATAAGGCACATGTTAGATTGGTCAATATTTTCATGAAAAATGGAATTGTTTTTTTAATGGAATTCATTTACTTGGCATGGGTCATATCATCTCCATTTCATTGTTTTCAAGGAATTCATTTTTTTGTCAAAATGGTGAGAATTGATTTTTTAGGCAAAATGAAATTCAATTTAGACTGCATTTAATAGCGATGATTGATTTAAGAGGAAAGAAAATGAGTTCCAGATAATTGAGTTCTTGAGAATTAGAAGTTTAATATTTTTTATTGATTTAATTTTATAGGTGATAAAAGAAATAAATTTTCCAACATTTGTTATTTAATTGACATTATTTTTCATATCAAATAAAGTAAAATTTAGCTATTTTAATAAAAAAAATAATTTTTTTATCACATTTGTACTTAATAATAATAATGTTAATTTTTTTAGAAAAATTAATCAATTAACAACAAAAAAGATCAAACGTAACGAAAATGTATGAGATTTTGATTGAAAAATAACTTCTAGGTAGGCTGGAAAAAGGAATTCCTCAAATTTGAGGAAAACATGGCGTGTGACTTCAAAGTAGGAAATTGGTTTTCTTGGAAAAAGTTAATCAAACGCAGCCTTATTTTCATGCATTTTCTTATTTTCCTGATTTTATACTTGTTGTTATTCAAGGTTGACACTTCAACTTTCAATTTGATCTAATTAATTCGTGGTCAAATTTAATCTTCATTCTTTGATTTGATTTGATTCAACTTTTGAATAGTTATAATTTAGTCCTACAGATTTCTAAATCTTACAATTTAGTTAATTTTTCACCACTTTCATATATTTTAATATTATTTATTTATTAAATAATTTATTTATTAAACAGTTTATTAATAAATAATTTATTGTTAAATAATATTTTTCATCAATCAAATTACATGGAAAATATTTTCAATCAAACAGCAAAACATGAAATTCGTTTTCTTTCCACGCAATTCCATTATCGCAATAAAGCACTTTAACTTTCAATTCTCGAAAAAATAAGTTCCTAAGAATTCAATTCACTGGAATTCGTTTTCTTTCCACACGAATTCCAACCTCGCAACCAAACACACCCTAAAATCAACTGTATATTTTTTTTTCTCAAATTATCAACCAAGTCTTCTTCTTTCCTCAAATTAATTTTTAATCATATATATTTTTTCGAACTACTTTTTAATCACATATTTTATATAAAAACTAGAATTCCTTTTTATAAATAAAAATCAACTGCCAAACAAAGGTAAGGACGAATTCATTACCAAAGTTCAGCTAGATCGATTGATCGTTGACCGACGACCTTCAATAGTTGTAATAGCGAGATTATTTATTATTTAATTAAATAATATTAAAAATTAATCAATCAATATAGAAATACATTAAAACGTTGTAATGAAATATGAAAATATAATCCAATATAAACCAAAATAAGAGACAAATACAGTACATGAAAAAAATGTTCCATAATATTTAAATCATTTACAAATTCAAATATTCAATAAATCACAATTCACAAATCCAATCTTTAAATTTCTAACTATTCATAAATATGAAAATTTAATATACATCCATTTATGATTTCCCAATCTGAAATTACAATTTAAACCTCAGAATTTAAACATAAACATTTAACTAACACAACAAATTTTATATATTTCGAAAATCTAAAATTAATATACACATTTACATAATTTTTCAGCAAATTTGAAAAAAAAAATATCAATTAAACAAACTAAATCTATAATTTTCGAATCTGAAAATTTAATCATAAACTTGTACACACCTATATATACATATATAAAAATCAATATATGTAAATGTAAATGTGTCTACATGCACATGTGATGTGTGTGTAACCACTAACCCGTTTGTTTGTGTAGGTTTGTGCATGTGTCGCGTGGTGTGCGTGCGCGCAGGGAATTGAGATTTGGAGAAGGGCTCATTGTTAGCTGGTAGGTGGCGGAGACTGAAATGAGGTGGGAAGAGGGAGTTGAAGGAGGAGAGGCGACGCGGTAGAATTTCACCACTATTTGACATATATATTTTATAAAAATTAATAAAATATGTTATTTCAAAGTGGTGTGATTGTGAAACGTGTTGTTAATTAAAATTACAAATGTTAACTATGACATATATTATAATTTTTATCGTATTTTTTATGAGCTTCGTTTATACCCGTCCATGTGGTACACATTTTTCAACAATGTAAAAATAAAATAAAATGTCCAATTCTTGACGGAAGCAATTCTTTGTTCACCTATTTCGGTATTTCAAAATAGACTAATGGAATATTGTCACGTCGCTATTTATAAACAAATTTTTTAAACGAATTATCAAATAGACATTTATCAAGAAATGTGTGGTTATAAAAGATTTTTTATGGAAAAATAAACAATAGGAATAAAATGTGTTACAAAAAGTACACGTGGTTAAAAAGCTATTTGAAGAAATGTTAAAATAATTTTCGTTAATAGTGTGTAGTGATATTTCAATTTAAAATAATTGATAATATTATCCTAATTCCTAACCATTTATCGATTTAATCTGAATTAACAATATAATTTTATTGTAGTTTTCTTCATTGACTTGAAACATTGAGCGAATATTTGGTAGATATATTCAACATTTTCTTGATCAACATTATTTTTAACTTATTATTATTATTGTAAAGTAATAATTTTTAACTACTCATTTTATCAATAAAACAATTTACCAAATGATGGCAATAATTCATAGGCTCATTATTTTATTTCAAATTCAAAATTCATTTTTTTAGTACTTAGGAAACTTTACTAAAATAAAAATTCATTATTTTACCTGAATTCGAAATTTGAAATAAAATAAAATATTGGTTATTTAATTAAAATTACAAATGTTAACTTTGACATAAATTATAATTTTTATCGTATTTTTATGGGTTTCGTCTATACCCGTCCGCGTGGTACACATCATTCGAAAATTTTAAAAAAAATAAAATAAAATGCTCAATTCTTGACGGAAGCAATTCTTTGTTCACCTATTTCGGTATTTCAAAATAAACTAATGAAATATTGTCACGTCGTTATTTATAAAAAAAAAAAAAAAATTTAAACGAATTATCAAATAGACGTTTACCAAGAAATGTCTGGTCATAAAAGATTATTTATGGAAAAATAAACAATTGGAATAAAATGTGTTACAAAATGTACACGTGGTTAAAAACCTATTTGAAGAAATGTTAAAATAATTTTCGTTAATAGTATGTAGTGATATTTTAATTTAAAATAATTGATAATATTATCCTAATCATTTATCGTTTTAATCTGAATTAGCAATATAATTTTATTGTAGTTTTCTTCATTGATTCGGAACATTGAACGAATATTTGGTAGATATATTCGGCATTTTCTTGATCAACATTATTTTTAACTTATTATTATTGTAAAGTAATCATTTTTAACTACCCATTTTATCAATAAAACAATTTACCAAATGATGGCAATAATTCATAAGCTCATTATTTTATTTCAAATTTAAAATTCATTTTTTTATTACTTATGAAACTTTATTAAAATAAAAATTCATTATTTTACTTGAATTCGAAATTTGAAATAAAATAAAATATTAATTATTCAATTTAGAGGAATAAATGCTTAACAATATTTATTTTAGGTCACCTTCTTTGTGTTGGAATAGACACTACATGACATATATCATTTAATATTTTCGATTCTCTTTCATTTTCAATATATAACATTCATTCGTTCTTTTTACTTTTCTTTCGTTAGTTGATAAGAAATAGATGATGGTGCAAGATGCTTAAAATATGTTTTGATAGTCCATGGTTAATCTTGAGTTTTGTGTTGATCAAATTTTGAATTTTTCTCTAGCATGTCAAATTTCAAATTTTCGTAATAACAATGAGGTAAAACCATTTTCAAAGTGACCATTTATATTTTCTAGATAAGAGCAATTTTGAAATTTATATAGATAATCACAATTTTTTTTTTAAAACTCCATAAATCATGAATTTCCATTTTAGGCAAGTATAAAAAATGCGAGAAACTGTGTAGTGTTTTATTTGGAAACTTTATTGTTATAATATATATATATATATATATATATATATATATATATATATATATATATATATATATATATATATATATATAATGAGTTGCCAAATAAAGGCATAATATAAAATAATAAAATCAAAACAATACATAATCCACAATTACTTCACTCCATCCCAACCCAACCTCGCGCTCACCCCCACCACACCAACAACCCACCCCACCCCACCCACACAAAATAACTTTTTTCCTTCAACTTTTCCACTCACCCCCACACACCACCCTACCCACCCCACCACACCACAAGAATGATTTTACTTCTATTTTTTTCTCATCTCACCCAATCACCCACCCACTAGTCCCCCCCATCACACCCACCACATCCACGCCCACCCCACCCCACCCCACCCCACCTCACTCCACTCCAAAAATAAGTTTTTTTTAGATAATTTTCCGACCCCACCCCACCTCACTCAAAATGATATTTTTCTACTACTTTTTCAAAACTCGCCCAGACCCTACCCTATCCTACCAGCCACCTACCCCACCCCACCCAAAATTAATTTATTTCTTCTAATTTTCGACTCCCCCACAAGCCTCGCCCCATATCCTACCCCAACCCACCTCATCCAAAATATTTTTTTTTACTACTTTTTCACGACTTGCCCAGACCCTACCACGCCACCCATCCCCAGCCCCAACCCACCAAAATTAATTTTTTTCTCCTAATTTTCCACACCTCTACCCACCCCGCCCCGACCCTAACTCGCCACCCACCCCACCCCATCCCCATCTCATCTCACCCAAATATGATTTTTTTTTAATATTTTCACGCCCCACCCTAACAACCCCACCACACCCCACCCAAAAATGATTTTTCTTCTATTTTTTCACACTTCCCCCAACCGCACCCCACCACCCACCATACCCCATCAAAAAATTATTTTTCTTCTATTTTTTCACACTTCGCACCAACCACCTCATCTCAACCCACCCCACCCACGCACCCACCCACCCACCCAAAAAATATTTTTTTTCTTCTACTTTTTCCAACCACCAATCCGACCTCGACCCCATCCTACCCACCCACCTCCAAAAAATAATTTTTTTCTTCTATTTTTTCGCTCCTTGACCCACCCCACCCCACCCTACCCTACCCCTACACACCCAAAAAAATGATTTTTTTCTTCTACTTTCCGACCCCGAACCCACCCCGACCCTACCTCACCACAAAAAATGATTTCTTCTACTTTTTCTAGTCCCACCCAACCTCTACCCCACCATCCCCACCCCCAAAATCACAGTCAGTCACGTTAGTTGACGCGAGATCGCAGTTTAGTCACACAAGGTCACACAGAGTCACAATTACAAATGTAGTTGTAAAACTCCACCCCTCCAAAGTCACAGTTGGTCACACAAGGTCAAAGTTCGGTCACACAAAGTCGCAGTTTGGTCAAACGAGGTCACAGTTGGTCATACAAAGTCATTGTAGGTCACAATTGGTCACACAAAATCGTTGTAGGTCACAATTGATCACACAAAGTCACAGTTTGGTCATACCCACCCCACTTTCAAAGTCACAGTTGGTCACACGAAATCACAATTGGTCACACGAAGTCACAGTTTGGTCACACGAAGTCGCAGTTAGGGTCATAGTTGGTCACACAAAAGTCCCAGTTGATCACAATTATATCACAGAAAGTCGCAGTTAGGTCAAATGAAATCATAGTCTGGTCACATGAGGTCACATTCCAGTCACAGATCAATCACATGAAGTCACATATAGTAGCAGTTTGGTCACACAAGGTCACAGTTCAGTCACACGTAGTAATAGTTCGATCACACAATCATAGTTGACACAACTATAAGTCACATCACGTCATCGTCCAATAGTCACACAAAGTTATAGATGGTCACAAGCTAATTGGTTACAATCATTTATAATTGATCACATATTATTTATTTATTGGTCAAAACTTATTTTTTTCACGATTAGTTAATATTTTTTATTACAATTACCTAATAATAATTGGTCACATTCCGTACTCGTCACAAAGTCACAATTAGTCCACATTTTGGTTACAATTACCTAATAATTGGTCACAATTAGTCAATTACACATAATCAATCACAATATTTTCCTTCTAATTTTCCATTTCCAACCCAACCCAACCCACCCCAACCCAACCCTACCCCCGCCACCCGACCTCCCTACCTCACCCCACCCGCAAAGTCACAGTTGGTCACACAAAGTCATATTTCAGTTACAAATCATAATTACAAATTTAATCTCAAATTTCATCGTAACCCCACCCCCACCCGTCCACCAACCCGACTGGCCGACCTTACCCCGCAAAGTCACAATTGATCACACAAAGTCACATTTCGATCACAATTGTAAATTTAGTTACAAATTTCACCCGCCTCTTCATTGCAACCCCACCCCACCCCACCCCTCACCACAAAGTCATAGTTGGTCACACTAAATCACATTTCAGTCAAAATTACTATTTTATTTTCAAAATTCACTCACCCATCTCACAAAGTCATAGTTGGCCACACAAAACGCTACACATAAGTTACAGTTGGTCACACAAAGTCAAATTTTAATCATAATTACAACTTTAGTCACAAACTTTAAACCCGCCCTCACCACGCCCCCACCCCACCCACAAAGTCACAACTGATAATTGTTTTCCTCAATAATCTTGGAGTTATGTAAAAGTTAACACCTAATAATTGTTTATGTAGTATTTATTTGTTGGTCACAACTTACTCATTTTCTTGATCACGGATAGTTAATATTTTTTCACAATCACCTAATAATTGATCACATTCTGTGCTCATCACAAATCGCACAATGTCAAATTTACTCAATATTTTGATCATAATTACCTAATAATTGCAAAATCGATCACATTCCGTACACGTCACAAGTCGCACAAAGTCACGATCACCTAATAATTGGTCACAAATACTTAATTAAGTCACAATTATCTATAATTGGTCCCAGTTACCTAATAATTGTTACAATCACCCATCCCAATGCGCCCCTTCTCCACCACCACCATCACCGCCGCCACCCCTACCATCGGACATCCCCTACCACCAATCCGTCGCCACCTGCATGACCATCTCAAAGCTACCATCACCTAAAACACCACAAAACCATCCCCTAAAACATCGTAAAAACCGCCAACCAACCACTCACCACAACCAACCACCACCAACCACTCACCACAACCAACCACCACCAATAACATCACTATAGCTAACTGTGTAAGCAAAACACCATTACCAGTTAAATATGATTATGATCCTAACAAAGGTAGAATTTCTAATTGTAAGGGTAATCAGCCAATTAACCCTCATGAAGTGACCTCAAAGACTGAAGATCGTTGGGAAGATACTGGGCAATGGGGGTTTTAGTTTGGTTGTAAAGATAATATTCGATCTTGATGTCAAGAACCACCTCCCCCACTGTTATTCTTCCCATGCTCCTCCTTCCCTTCAGAATCCAGTCTCGAACTCAAAGATTATTGGTCTTCTTGTCGAGATTCTGCCTTGTTCGTTGAATTAGTATCGTGTTCACAATAACTATTAGGATAAATTTTCAGGTAATCAAAGTATTTCACTATTTCCCACCTCAAAGATGAAATCTGGAAACCATGTATGGTAACAGAACGGTCGGTGACGGAAGGTTCCGCCGCAGCGACGAGATGCCTCTGCAGAAGTGGCACTATAAGCGCCGCTTACGTCGACAGCATGCGGCAGACATAGTGCCGCTTCTGCGTCGCGGTGGCCAGCGTGGTGCTCTCTTGCGTCAACGACGTTAGCACCGCCTCGTCTGATTCGAAGTCCTCGACGATGCCGACCTCCACTACAAGAGCTTCCGACTGTCAAAGAACTCCTTTTCAAAATGCACGCACCACCTCCTCTCCGACGATGGATAATCTAGGATTTGGTGGTTTTAGATTTTCGAGGGTAATGAGAATTGAGAAATGAGAGGAGTGAAAAGGATTGTAGATTTTTTAAATTTAATTATGTGTTAATTAATTATATTTAACACCTGAAAATTAAAAGAATTACGTTCTTGACCAGCTTTTTGAATTGTGAATTTGAACTACAGGGATGCGTGTAATTTTCCCAAAAAAAAAAAAAAAAACCAAAAACTAGATTGTCGGCAGATCCAACTAGCGCGGCCATGCTAGCTCACTCGGCGACTAAATCTGTCGGTGAACATAGGCATTAGGCATATCAAGAGTTTTTGGCTCCTTTTTTTTATTTATTTCTTTCTCAGCGTCTGTTTGGCAATTTTATTTGTTTATAAACAAAGAAATTACTTTTTCAAGGTAAAATATGTTGTTGAAAAATACTTTGAAAAAAATTGTATGATTATAAAGTAGTTTAAAAAAAATGTGTTGTAAGCAAGTTTACCAAACATTTTAACATTTGTCCCTGTTTGAAACTCATTATTCAAAACTTATTTTTATTCCAAATTCACACATTCTATAAATCAATAATTTACACGTAAATATAAAAATATTCCATATTTCTTAATCACGTATTCTATAAAAAAAATCACTATTCTACAACTTATTTTTTTATGGAAAAAAAGTGTCTCAAACAAGGGCTTTATTCGAGAAAGGGCGTTTTTTAGATTGATGAGATGGCTTTGATCTTTTACTTATTGTCGTGCAATGATCTATTTACAAGAGTTTGATGAGGATATTTTACAGTGGTTGGTAATTTATTTATAAATAATTTCTAAATTACGTATTTTTTAAATTATTGTTTAATCATACACATTTTTTAATTCACTTTTTAATTATACGTTTTACCTTGAAAGTAAAACATCTTTTTTTATAAATAAATAATGTGATATTTTCAAGGTAAAATATGTAATTATAAAGTAGTATTGAGAAATTTGCATATTTAAAAAATAGTTTGAGAAGGTGTATTGTTTATAAATTTTATTTGTAAATAATTCACCAAACAATCACTAAATGCTTTGTTTATAATAAAATTCTTTTATCAAAGCCATTTTTATGACTTGACATTTTTTAATTTCCTTATTGAGATTTATGATTAAATTTCAACTTTTAAAGTTTCTTTTATTTGTCACAGATTACTCGACGGGCTTTAAAATGCTTCTAATTGATCACTCAATTTTAAGACGTTGCATTTCAACACTCACCCAATTTTAGATGTGGTCAAAATTGACTCATCAAACTTCAAAATACCTTCCATCGATCACTCAACTTCAAAGCAATCACGATTCAAAAATTTAATTCAGGGATATTATGAAAGCAAAATTATATAAGTAAGTAAATAGTTAAAATGACAAAAAAGAATGACAAAACAATACAATTTTATAAGGTCGTGCATAGATAAAAGATTTCTTAAATTCGTAGATACGATACAATGATTTACTAATTTACCACTCATACGTATCAATGTTCTTTTAATCAACTCTCTATCGTTGCTTAAAAGGGCAAAAATCACATATAAGACCAATTTTTAAGTTAAGATTTTCAACGTGAGTAACAAAAAAAAAATATTTTAAGATAACTCATGGCCGAGATACCATTAGATGATTTGAAACTAATAATAATAAATCTAACTGCATAATATAAGAATGTAAAAAGAGTAATATATATCTTAATTTTTCTCCAGTTATATAATCGTATACAATTGTTTAATAATTTTAAATTGTATGATGAAATAGAGCTACTAAATAAAATAAGCATTTTAAAGTGCGACGAGTAATATGTGATACTGATAAGTATATTTTATACACTTATCCATATATCTAAATTATGATATTATATTGTTATTTTTTAATAAACTCTACATAATTGCTTATTATTATTTATATTTCAGAAAATATCACAAGATCACGTGAATAAAATATTGCACAATTGGATTACATTTGAAGCTAAATTGGACAAAGTGCATGATGATAAAGTCAACCAGGAAATACTTAAGGAGTTAAGCCTGAGAAATCAAAGCTGGAGAGCTCAAATTGAAGATGAATTGAAGTTGGAGGGATAATTGAAGAGATTCCAAAGTTCAGGACTAAATCGCTGCAATTAGAAGATGAAGGGAAGGACTCGTGAAAGTTGGAAATCGTGCTGAAGACATTGTCCTGTGCAACCATGCCTGCCCAATTGGTAGCCGAGCAACAACGATTGAAATCTATAGATCCAGATTTTGGGTGGCCTGCGCGGCCGCGCAGTTGTCCTGCCCGGTTGCAAAGTCAAGTCCATGCGCGAATTTTCAGATTGTCTCCTTGATCACCTAAATTTATGCATGCAATTATAAAAAGGGATTTGTAAAGCACGAATCACGATATTTGCACACTCATTCAAGATGCATAATTTAAGGTTCTCCGATCAAGATCTTTGAGGTAAATTGAATACAAAGGCGTGAACATTGAAGATTAGCAACGGGAACAACTTTTTAGTACGAGAGTTCTTTTCTTTGTTTAATTTGATAAACTCGTGATGCGTTCTTTTATTATTTACTACGATTTTAATTCTAAGATGATGAACAATTAAACATCTTGTTGAGATTAGCGATATAGCATAGTTTTACACTTTTAATTTCACGATTCAAGTTTTACGTACATGTTGCATGTATTGGTTTTATTTTGAGTGTAATGTGTGAGTTAATTGGCCACTAATACTAATCATGGGTAGTTTTCATAATTCGAGATGTGAGCTAGCAACCTAGATAAAGGAATAAAAATTGGTAATTGAATGAACGATAGAGATATACATTTGTTATTATTGCGATCTATGTATGAGTTCTTGTGTTTCACGCACCTAATTATTATGACCCGCTGTATAAAATATACGGTTGACTGGATTAGGTAGATTTGATTTAGACTCAAAAGAGGAATTTCATATATATAAGTGAACTCGATCGAGTACATTATTAGGATTAAAACTTAAAGAGTGGTGTTATATCCCGATCTGAGGTGGAAAATAAATTAAGCGATCAAACAGTCAATGGTCAAATAATTACTCCAAATTGACGAAGCGGCCCATGGTATTTCAAATCACAAACCTAACAGTAATACCGTGGTCCTGCATCATGACCAATGTGGATTGTCATAACCGAAGTAATGTATTAGCCTAGGTGAAACAGCTTGACCGAGGTTATATGTTTGAACCGAGGTGAATTGTTTGAATTGATGTGATTTTGAATTGAGGTGAATTGTGCCTACGAGGTGAATCCGCGTGACCAACGTGAATTATAAGATCCGAGGTGATTTGAATGACCGAGGTGAAAGTATACGAGACAACCTCATTGGCCAAGAACAAAGAGGAAATGAAAATATGTAGCATTGTCAAATCAGCCTTATTATGTGTCAGTAATCATCATTATCTGTAATATGTCAGTATAATCATTTGATGTATGTCTATCAAAAGTGTCAGCCACCCTTATCAATCACTTCCTGTAGAAGTGATGTATTGTAATGATTATGTTTAACCTTCTCAATTACTATAAATAGAAGGAGTAAATGCTCATTTAAGGGCATGTGATATTGAAAAATTCTCTCAACTTTTGTCATTTGAATATCGTAAACCGACCTGAACATTAGATCAGTACTGAACTAGACGTGAATCTGTTCGATTATTGCTCGAGTTCATTATTGATTTGATTTAGCATTCAAGCCATATCTATTTTCATATTTTATCCAAACTTTATTACCTTAAGGAATATTGGAATTGTCAATCACAAGAATACAATTATCATAATCACCCCTAAATAGCAGATCTTCAAAGATAATACTCCCTTTTATTTGTTGACCAGCTTCGGTACAAAAAGTGACGTCAACAAGTGGAATTAGAAGTATTGATTGTGTGAAATCGCGAATCCCAACATCTTTCATTCATAATTTCATCAAAAAAATTTAATTTTGAGAAATTTCCTGATTTAGTATAATTTATCAAAAACTTGTTTGTTCAAATAAGGTTTTAGAGTTGATACAATCTCCATACTTGATTACAAATCCTTGTAGGGCGATAACTCGGACTCTTATGTCAACTTTATTACTTAAGTGCAATATCATACACTTTCGATAACTTTACACACATCAAACATCACTCAGAGTTGGGTGGGTAATTGATGAAAACCCTTTCGGTGTGTTGACCGAAAATTTCCACAACAATTTAATACAAAACCCAAGAAAGCTAAAGTGGTAAATAAAGGGATAAAACACCTTAACCCAAGTTAAATTAACCCAAAATTCAAGGATTAACAAACCCTAGCCCAATGGGTATCAATCAAACAAATTTCAAGGTGGCGGAAAATAAACAACAATACAAGAATAAGAACACTGCAAAGTTTATTAACTTCCAAGTAAATACTAGATCAAAGAGGTTTAACATTACCTCAAAAAGGGCCTCTCAAGAGAGCATTTCACATTGAACATCCAAAGTTATCTTTCAAATGACAAGAAAACGTGTATAAAAGGTACAAAATGGGTAAAAGTTGCAATTTCAGAATTTACAAGAAAAACCCCATTTTCTTAAAACGGAGTGTTTCGGTCGATCACTGGGTCGACCGAAATGGGACTTTCGGTCGACCGCCACTCAGCCAAAAGCGACTGAGGCTGAATCAAAATTCCTCTGCAGAAGATTGGTCGACCAGAAGAAAGTTCGGTCAACCGAAATTGGCTGAAACTCCAAACTTCTCATTTTTGGCTCCAACTTGATTCTTGACTTCTTTTCTTGATTTATTCACATTGTCTAGCCTCGAATCTTGAACCTCTTCGACGTCGGATCTCGTCATGGGTCCTACGGGCACGTGCATCGATGTTTGACTTTCTCGATTCTCATCATCCCCTCCTTCTTGGAAAGGATTCGACCTCGAATCTGGCTTGATTGCACTAGTGTGAGATTCCTTGACCTTTGATCTTGAAACATTGCGGATCACGGGTTCATGCGATGAAGTTGGACCTTCGCGATTCTCATCATCTCCTCCATCTCGAAAGAGATTCGACCACGAATCGACAACTACAATAAAAATAGAAAATTCAGACACAATAAATGTAACTGAAATTTCATACTCACCGTGCAAAATCAATTTGTAGGCGTTGCCAAGAGCTTGAGATGTGCCAACACCGCAGAGTAGCAATTTGGATTTTATTAAATCGGGAACCCGTTCTTTCCTCCAAATGAACAACATCCAACCATTCGGGTCAAATACAAATCGCATTCAATCTTGGTTCGGATTGGAAGTACATTTTTCAATAAGCGCCCTAAATTGACGCTCGCCCTGCTCTATCAGGGGCTCAACCAAATTTGCCTTTTTATGCCCACCTAAACTAGCATTTCCATAAATAAACAAGTGCATCAATCTCAAAAGAGTTAGTAAGCTGGGGCCAAAAACAACATTAAGTGGAGAAAATTTGCTACTAGGATAAACACTTTTATTGCAAGCAAATTGAACAATCACAAATTGAGCATCATTTTTATGCAAATGCACCACTCCCCCAAAGAAAAGATTCATCATGTTGTTAGCAATACAGGTTTCAAACATGTAGTAAAATGTGAAAGTTTAATACCCCTACCAACATCCACAAAATTAGCATCATTTCTTTTCTTTAGTCTAAGTAAACCCAACACAAACTCCATAGAATGATTAATCCAAGGTTTACTGGGAACGTGTAAATATGTGTATAAAACTTGAGGTAAAAACTTAGATTTAGCCATTTTGAACGTTCGACCTTTACCACAAGTGCAAACATGTTTATCACCAATTTTCCAATGAGGCCAATAAAAGTGATCACAAAATATTTCCAAGGCCCCCTTGGTTTCAAAGTGCACAATCAAACAACCAACATGTGTCTCACTCATTAGAAATTCGCGCATGACACATTTAAAAACAAACAATCCAACTTTCAAAAACAAATAGTTATCATGCCCATAAAATCCATCAAAATATTGCTCACGGCACGATTCACAAATGTTTAACAAATTCAGATTATTGACATGGATGCCCTTAACATGCTCAATACAAAATGAGTTGGCACTTAGACAATTAGTCACGCATAAAAATTTGAATTTACAAATGAGGAATTTATCATGCCAAGGACCTTCATTACATGCAATATTTCCACATGACAAAATTTCATTTGTCAAGTCCACATCAATGTCATACAATCCTTTGATGTATTCCAAATATAATAACCTTGTTCTCGAAGAAGTGTTAGGAGCGTACCTCCTACATGTTGCATAGGTTACCATATTTTCTTTACCTTGATTGTATTTGCTGTGGTAGGAAAATATCTCCATAAAGTTCTTCCACTCGGCATGACTTTTGAGTTCTTGATTTCTTTGATAAGTCGGTCTCACGATCTCCTGCAACAAAGAAGTAACCAAGCTAGGGAGGGCATTGTTAGAAAATTCAAGAGTAAAGAACATTTTTGTGTGATCTCTCCTCTCAATTTTCTTTGTGGCACTCATCACTCCCTCACCTTTTTCTGAGGTAGTATCCTCAATTCTCGGTGCTCTCTCGCCTCTCCTTTTTTTGGAGTCGTGGCTCCAACTCTCATTGCCTCTCTTTTTTCTAGGGACGTGGCCCAAACTCTCTTACTCTCATTTTTATTTTCTCCAATTCTCTCAATTGAATTTTCATTTTCAATTTCTTTCTCCTTTTTCTTTTCTTCTTCATTTTCATTTTCACTTTCCTTGTCTTTCTTTTTCTCTTCTTCCTCCCACTCCTTCTTAGGTTTCATTTGATCTTTATGAACTTCCTCCAAACTCAAAGATAGGATCACAACCCTTTTTCCATCCATTTGGAAGCTACATCGGTTCTTCCTCTTGTCATGTGTCACACCCCTATCACTTTGCCAAGGTCTCCCCAAAATTATGTGTGTAGTGTGCATGAGAACTACATCACATATCACTTGATCACCATAGGTTCCAATGTTGAAGGCAAGAAGAACTTGTTCACTCACTCTCACTCTCCCATCATCACCCAACATTTGCAATACATAGGGATTAGGATGCCTCTTAACCGGTATCCCCAATTTCTCCACCCTACTAGCACTCACCAAATTCGTGTCGCTCTCCCCATCTATAATGAGACTACATGCACTATCCCCCACAAGACATCTAGTGTAGAAAGTATTTCCTCCATGCTTCTCCCTCTCATTATCATGGGCCAAATTTTTTGGTAGCCTAGCATTCATCTCCTTCACTACTTCTCTACTTCCACTACCGTCCCTCCTATGGAATGATGAAGTCTTCATTTGCTCAATATTAACCTTCTCATCCATCTCATCTCCACTCCTATCTACCCATTCTCTTCTCCTCCTATTCATACTCCAATCTTCTTCCACTTCTCCACTTCTACCCATTTCATGGAGTGATGAATTTTGCATTCTCGCACTATCAATATTTTCATCAACTCCATTTCTCCTACCTTCTAACCACTCTCGTCTTTTCCTATTCAAACTCCCATTTTGTTCACCATCCCTTTCATCATCCCAAACATCTATTCTAATTTTCCTATTCAACTTCCCATTTGGTTTTCTACTTCTATCCCTATACACAATGTTCCCAAATTTATCCATCAACCTTCTCCTATCATCCCTATTTTCTTCACCCATACTAGTTGATGTACTCTCCCCTCTTATTCATAAATTTTTCAACTCACTCCCAATCTTCTCCATTTGTCTAGTCATGGTGGTTGAAAGATTTTGTAACAAGTACTTCAAATCATGAGTTTGAACATTGGAATTTGATATGGTGTGCAAGTGTGAAAGTGTTCTCACAAGAATATTTTTTTCACTCGTGTTTCACTCAATTTTGGATTTTACCCTCTATTGAGCTCACCACTCTTGTTTTTTTCCACTCAAAATCTCCTTTCTCAAGTTCTCCAAGGAAGGTAATCAACTAAACCACAAAGTATAATTCTTGTGAAGTCATGGAAATCACAAACAAAGGAAGAAGGAATTTATAATAAGTAGATACAAATAGCAAGTAGAATTTATGTGCTTGCTAAACTCAAAAGGAACAATATTTATGTGGGATAGGATGTTAGGAATACAATTTAGCAATGAGATTGACAAACCACAAATAATAGACAAGGCATAGATGTAGAACAACAAGCACAAAGAGTGTAAATTTTGAATAAGGCAATTTATCAAACACTTTGTACTCAATCTTGAATGGCATTGAATGTGTAAAATGTGGATATATGAATGCCCCCAACAACTCAAATGTGGCAAGGAATGAATGATCAACAATTTTTCAATGTATGGAGCAAGTGATATATGAAATAAAATGTTGATAACACAATCTCAATGATGAGAATTGGATAGCCCCAAGTAATTAACAATATATGGGTATTGAACAAAGGCACTAATGGAGTATTTTTCTTTGGGACAATTGATCAAACACTTTGAATACACAATTTGGAAAGTGTAGACTTTTTAAGTGTTTGGCTAATGGAAACCCTCAACAAATTCAACAATCAATATACCCAATACATGAAATCAACAATACACATGGGTATATAAATTTTTCCCAATTTTTTCTCAATTTTCGGAATTTTTTTTTTTTTTTGAATAACAACAACAAAAATGTAAAGGATAGGTTTACCAAATTAGAGTCAAGCTCTGATACCAAATGATGCGAACCCCTTCGGTGTGTTGACCGAAAATTCCCACAACAATTTAATACAAAACCCAAGAAAGCTAAAGTGGTAAATAAAGGGATAAAACACATTAACCCACTTTAAATCTAACCCAAAATTCAAGGATTAACAAACCCTAGCCCAATGGGTATCAATCAAACAAATTTCAAGGTGGCGGAAAATAAACAACAACACAAGAATAAGAATACTCAAGTAAAGTTGATTAACTTCCAAGAAAATACAAGATCAAAGAGGTTTAACCTTACCTCAAGAAGGGCCTCTCAAGAGAACATTTCACATTGAACATCCAAAGTTATCTTACAAATGACAAGAAAATGTGTATAAAAGGTACAAAATGGGTAAAAGTTGCAATTTCGAAATTTACAAGAAAAACCCCGTCGGTCGACCGAACTGGTGGACCGAATTTATTTTGGTCGATCACTGGGTCGAACGAAATGGGACTTTCGGTCGACCGCCACTCAGCCGAAAGCGACTGAGGCTGAATCAAAATTCCTCTGCAGAAGATCGGTCAACCGGAAGAAAGTTCGGTCGACCGAAATTGGCTGAAACTCCAAACTTCTCATTTTTTGCTCCAACTTGATTCTTGACTTCTTTTCTTGATTTATTCACGTTGTTTAGCCTCGAATCTTGAACATCTTCAACGTCGGATCTCGTCATGGGTCCCACGGGCACGTGCATCGATGTTTGACTTTCTCGATTCTCATCAGTAATGGAGTGCAAGCTTTAAGTTGAGTGATAAATGAGAAGTATTTTGAAGTTCGCCTAGTAACTTGTGATAATTTTCAAAGTTGAGTGGATGATGCAACGCTCTAAAGTTGAGCGATAATGAAAAGCAATTCGAAGTCCCGTGAGCACAATGTGACGTTAATCTTATTGTTTAACTGTACTTGTAAGGAGTCTCATCCATACATTTGATAGGATTCGAATCGTCATAATTTGTATTGAAATGAGTCCCATCCTTACTCTAGGTTATACGAGGCATTTAATAATAATTTTTTTACGAGTGTTAAACTCGTACAAATTCTTATTCAAACAGGATTCGATGATCGGTGCGATCTTTTGTTCAAATAGACCACGATAATCGATACGTAAATATTCATTTCACGACAAATGAACACGCACATGACCTATGTAGTTGAAATGAAATTCAGGAATGTACAATAATAATTCCAGTACAAAACTAGTCTCCCAAATCCAACATAACTTTTTAAGTTTACATAATTAGATATTTTCAAAATGGCTGACACTAGAGCAGAACTGTAGATGTTTTATCCAACGATTTTTGTGGACGGTTATGTATTTATGCAATGGTGAAATACATGCAAGATGTAAAATTCCTCCAGTATCTCTAGAATTTGCAATACATTACCGATTAAAATATTGGAGTATTGTCGGAAGAAATTTTCCATCGTCTTCTGCAAGTAATTTTCAGCCTCTAACGTTTTAAGAACGGTGATCAGTCGAAAATATAATTTAACCTCTGTTTGGTAAAAGTAATCATAATTTAGCCTCTGTTTGGTAAAAGTAATCAATGAATTTTCAATCACGTGATCAGTTAAAAATATGACATATGAACATGTTCCAGAATGACTCGAATTTGCAGGACTGAGCATTAGAAATAAGAGTGTGTTTGATTGAGGGTGGAAAATGTGGATAGAAAATATTTTTCTTTCTAATTTTCCACCTTTGATGTTTGATTCAAAATTTTCCATGGAAAAAGTTTTCGTCAGGAAAATTACCAGAACAAATGCATACATTAATAAACAAACACGCCGCGTTGGCTACAAATGATTTAAAATGCCATAGCAATTGATAATCCCAATGGTTTCTTGCCTACAGATTTCACTAGTTCAAAAGAATGAGATTGATCTGGAAAACTATGGAGAAATAAAATCCCTTCATATAGGAAACCAAAAGTGGTTTCTTTGTTTCAACCACATCCTACAATAATGAACAATAATCATAATTAACAAACATTTGTTTCAAGAACGGCTCCAAGCACTTTATCATCGATGGAACTCCACATCTACGTCTAACTTCGTAGAAGTAAGAAAATCCAAGAAAAAGATACCTATTGGTTCACCGGAATTTGAATAGAAATTGGGGTAAAGAGGATCTGAATAGTGCCTTTTCCGATTTCAGAAGTGTTAAAGAACTCGAAACCTCATAATTTCAGTGCCTCAAACATCGAATTAGTGCAAAATTGGTCTTACAATGATGCATTCTTCATATATCTCCTCTCATATAGGCCAGTTATCTGGTCAGCTACGGCCCACATAATGGCCTGACCAGGTGGGATCCTCATAAGCCGCGGCACCAGTCCCTTCCACAATGCGAGCAAACCTTCCTCAGCATAGATAGTTTTGATAGCATGAACCATTCCTTTGTACTTCAAGTCACCTCCAGAACGGCTCTGAGCCATTAGCCTTGTCTTTACAACATCAAAGGGCCCAGTGCATACTGGACCAGCCGTCCCTGCAAGAAATCCCGATATCATGGACTGCCATGGCTGGAGCACTTTCCCATCTCCTTCATGTTTGTTCCACAAAATCCCATCAAATGCATTCTTGGCTGAAAACATAGCAGCCTGATTTGTCCCATTGCGCATAACAGTTGGAGCAGCTCCTGCCCACAGACCAAGAATACCTTCTTCCCGGATGATCATACGAGCACAATGTACAGGTCCTTTGTACTTAAAAAGTTCAGGACTCAATCCTTTCTGCTGCTGTAGTCTGATTTTCACCACCTGCGTTGATTAGATTTTGTCATCCTATATCTAGTTTAAACATATGTTCCGCAGAAATTATGCAGTGCCAATATAGGCAAAATAGACAATATAGAAAAATCCAACTTCAAAAATTTCAGGTGAATGGCGTCCTTCAAGTAATGCAGGATTAATTAACACACGGAAAACAGGTAGCATTGCTTAAGCCAAGTACCAAAGCCATCAAGCAAAGAAATAGATAAATCAGACTACAAGGCTACCCCTACAATACTCAAAATAGTATGTGAAGTAATAACTAGCAGTTACAATAGGGCATAAATGAATAGATGAAGGCGGGAAATGAAAATAGAATGGGGATGACACAATTAGCGAATTGATTGGTACGCATTAATTGTTGGAGAAATGGCCAGCAAACCACATCCATCACAACCCGTGGTTCACTCAATCTAAAGACCAAACATTCTGAAGAACTCAGAATCCAATTTACTCTACTTCATTTCATAATTACAAAATGAGATACATTTATCAGTCACATATAGCCCCTATTTGATAACACTACTTTTTTAGATTTTAATTTAATTCATAGTCAACCTTTAATCTTAACCACACTTTTATGAGACCCACAACTTATCAGCCACACTTCTCTCCAATTTTTATTAAAATCTACTAAAAATTTAGTTTTTATTATCAATATCAAACAGGGGCATAATACTCGTTTAAACCATAATACACTATTTATGTTCCCAGCATCCAAAGTAGCAGTTAAATTTATTCACAGGGAAAATTTCTCCGTTCTTTAATGTAATTATTACAATTTATAAATAACACAATATCTCAAATCACTTTTTAACCACACATTTCACCTCAAAAACATAAATAAACCAATTTATAAATTGCTACAGTGTTAAAGGACAGTTACAAGTTAATGTAATATTAGGATTGATTATCAAACACCCAAACCACGGAATTCCATTAAACATTTGCATTTGGTAATCAATCACACGCATTATTCAGAGCAATATGTTGTCAATTTCACCTTTTCCCACGTGAATTCTTTACCGGATCCAAATTATCCAATACATAGTGTTAGCAGAATAAAAGCTAAATCAAGAACTTAAATTATCCAAGGAAAAGGAACGGTGAGTAGATCATCAGTCATCACGAATCGTTTCTCAGTATATATATACATCCAATTATTGTTTAGTTAACTAGAATATATAAAGACTCGACCAAAACAAGAGTGATTTGCCATCATTTAATTAAGATTTAAACCTCTTTAACGAATAAAATAAATAAATTTAACTAACCTCAAATGGCGTGACAATAACAAGAGCTTCGAGCACGCCCGCCCCGAATCCGGAAAGCAGCCTCCCATGGTGACTGAGTTTACCCGTTTGCGCGTCCTTGAACGCCGACTGCAGGACCGCATTGGAACCCATCCGGAGCGTATACTTCAAAGTTAAGTGCGATGCGAATGGGGTCAATCCCTTCCATAAAGCACGCAGACCTTCATTTCGAGTTATGGTGGTGCCACAGTGGATAATTCCCTTGTACGAACTGGACCGATCCAGCTGGAGTCGGGTCTTGATAACGTCAATGGGCTGTAAGCAGCACGCCTCCATTACACCTCCCAGTGATCCCGATAGCGCCTTCATGTACGGCGGGATAGTTTTTTTGCTCTCATGAGTTTTCTCTGCCATTGGAAGACTGGAGGAGGAGGAGGAGGGGCGGGTCAGTTGGTAGGGTTTGGATCCTCCTCTTCTTCGCCTTCTTCTCAGATAATTGAAGACGAAGGGCCTTTTGCGGAATTCAGTTCAGGGACTAGGGTGTTAATTAAATTATGGATAAATTTCAAGTTTAATCCCCCAAATTTGTCGGGTTTCTGCCGCCAATTAGTGCCTGATATCAAACTCTGTGCAAAACAACCGTCAACTCTTACAACTCACCGGTACATTATTTTTACTGAAGGGTAAGTCAAATCACTTAAATTAAAAAATAATAAATATATACTCCCTCCGCTCCAATTATATAGACTTATTTGACTTTTCACACACATTAAGAAAGCATATTTAATGTTATTGAAAAAGTAATTTTGTAAAGAAAATCCTCAACTTACCCTATTTAAGTACCAAAACTATTATTATTGGAATTAATGAATAATAATACATTAGTAAACAAACAAAATAAATACTTTTAATAAAAAAATAAGTCTATATAATTGAAATAAGAGAAAAAGAAAAGACAACTTATATAATTGAGACGGAAGAAATATAATAAAACAAACAAGACTAAAAGAGCCTTACTTCAAGGCCGAGGGGCTTGCCCTAGTGGGGAGGGCACCCCTTATCAAGGCCATGGTCTTGGACAGTGTTCTAAAACGCGCGTACTGTGTGTACCTAGGCGCAACGTGTGCCTCTCGCGTCACTTTGTAGAAAAGCGCGAAACAAACGTTTTTAAAAATTTTATCTAAAAAACACGTCCGAAGCGCGCTCAGACTTTTTTTTTTTATTTTTACTTGTTCAAATATAGGTAAAATTTAAATCAAATATGTAAGAATTGGAAAATGTTTTTTAACGTCTACTCTCGCTTAAGCTTCAAAGGCTTGACTCTCGGGCTCCACGCTTCACACTTTTTAGAACACTGATCTTGGGTTTGAGCCTTGTGGCGGGTAGGGATTCGGGATTTAGGCCCTGTTCGGCAAACACAAATAAAAATTTAATTTGTAATTATTACAAAAATTTAAATTACACAATTTTCTATACCACTTTTTAACCATTCACATTTTTTCTCTCCAATTTTTAACCCTTCATCTTACTTAGAAAACACAAATAAATCAACAAATAATTTCAATTCCTTGATATAACACAAAACATTCCATTTATTTGCCAATTAATTTTTAAAGAACAAGGCCTTAATTATATTTGTAATGTTAAAAAAAAAAAAAAATTGCCTTTCTTCTTCAACGTAACCTCCCTCCCAATCCCAAGCCCCACTATCACCATTGAAAGCAAAACAAAAAACCAGAAATCGAACCAAGATTGATGCCAAGTGTTGATTATCAGTTTTGTTAGAGGGCTCTTAGGTGCCGGGATTTAAATTAGCAATGTACGATTAGTTCGTAACTAATTTCGATATTATTGAAACATCAACGTGCTTTATCTAGAGAACTATCAAATTAAATTGAAGGACTTTCAATGAAATTTAATGCCTATTTCATGTAGGATGTTTTTGGAGTATTTTTGAGTTTTTGAGAGAATGTGTAGTTGAAAAGTGTGAAAGTAATCGATCTCATAAACAGGTGTGGTTAAAAATGAATTTGGAAAAATAAGTAAAAAAAAATAAATCAAAGGGACCAAACAAGCTCTTAACACACAGAAATCAAAATAATAATTAATGAAATATGTTACCGTAGAGAATATATTGGTCGAAATTGAAAAGAAAATATGCTAAAAATGAATGAAGGGGAAAAAAAATCTTCTTAAATTTTATTGGACTGAGCGAGGGGATTAGAAAGAAAGCATTGGTATCAGAGTCTCTTTGAATTCGGCCCTCGCAGTGCGAGAGCAGGAAAAATAAAGAAAAATTTTGGTGGTAGTAAACCAAGACCTTGTTTGAGCCATATTTTTTTAATACATTTTAGTATAATTTTGGCACCGTTCAACGGCTATTATAATCAATTTAAATTGATTGTTTGTATTTTTTAGATAAATATGTAGTTAAAAATTGGAGAAAGAAAATGTGTTTGCTAAAAAGTGATTTGAAAAATTGTTCAGTTTAAATTTGTGGTTTAAACCACAATTGCCGAATATGGGCTTAATATATTTTTCTCTCTCTTATTTTCAACCACACATTCTTCAATGCATTTTCTCTCTCTTAATTTTCAGCCACGCATTATTTAAAAAATCACATTTCAATATAAATTATCTCAAATAATTCAACTATAATTCGTCTCAAATAAACATTGACTTTTGCGGAGGAGAAACGATGGGGTGCGTGGTTCGGTGGAGTAACTATGGTGGGTTTAAACATTTGTTTGTCTTTGTAATGAGTTAACTGTCTAAATGATTACTGAGTTTATATTCATCTCTTCGATCAATCACTGAACTTTTAATTGTTGAGTTTTGATTCCTGGACTTATATAAACGTCTTCGATTAGTCATTGAAATTTTAAATGTCGACTTTTAATCACTAAAATATGGGTTAAATGTCTCAATAATCACTGAACTTATGTAAATATCAAGTTTTGATCACTAAACTTATTAAAATGGTGGACGTTAGTCATTGACTAACTTTCATAACTGAATTGACGACGTAACAAACGAAATGTCCGTCACCTTCAACCGACCAATCACAACACTCCAAATTGCTAACTAAGAAATTTTTAAAAACGTCTTCAATTGGTCACTAAATTTTTGAAAACATTTTTTACTTCTGATTTGTTGTCTACAAGTGATAATTTGAAAGAGCGTTTATAAATTTTCAGGTCAGTCGTATCATCTTTACATGTTCAATAACCAAATTTCGATCAATTTAAGTCTAATGAACAATCGAAGACGTTTTAAAAATTAGTGACTAATTGATGACTTTTTAAAAGCTTTCGTATGTTGCAATTCTGAACTATAAGGTAACGTGAAGTAACGTGTACATTGCGTAATTAAAAAACGATTTGGAATAAAGTGACTTTATAAACACATTATGAATTGTAAGGTTGTGATCCCGAAGGAATTAAAAACGATTTTTTTCCTCATGCGGTAATGGGGTTGATCCCATTGCCACACTTTTTGACGGCTGATTAATGGGAGAGGGAAGATTTTTTTTTTTGTATTTTCGAGGTAAAATATGTAGTTAAAAATTGGAGAGAAAAAATATGTATAGTTAAAAAATGATTTGAAAATTTGTGTAGTTTAAATTGGAGTTTAAACTCCAAATTAATGGAGTCGACAAACATTTGGTTATTTATTAGACGAAAAGTACCAATTTACAGTCTCATGTGTCCAAATTCGAATTCCATTTTTAATAGTCAATTATTCATAGCCCATATTTCTTTTACACAATCATTACAATTTATAAATCAATTTATAAAGAACACAATTTTTTAATTCATTTTTTAACCACACACATTCATATCTCCAATTTTCAAACACACATTTTACCTAAAAAAATAAAAAAAGTCAAAAAATAAAAATAAAAATTGCTGCCGAACAGTCTGTAAATATTAATTGTAACACCTCGGTTCTAAATACTCGGTTCGCCACATCATCATCTCGTCTAACTTTTAAAATAATATTTTAGGAGAAGAATAATTATATTTCTAATTTGACAATATTTAATAAAATAATCATACAATCGATAAAATTTAAATTCTTGAAACTACTAACAGATATTAAATCAAACTCTTAATTAACTTCTATAAAGAAAACTTTTGTCAAAGTAATAGTTGAGAAAAATCTTCAAAAATTTATTTACTAACAATGAAAACTTAAATATTCGAACTAGAATTATAATAAAAATCCAATTATTTAATTATTATTGTCACAGTCGCCAATCACACGTCACCATATCTGAAATCTGCAACATTTGTTAAAAATGAATGAGCATTTCATAGAAATACTCAGTAGACTAATCACCAATTAATTAATATTCATCATAATTGAACACATAAATATGCAATTTATATTGTGAAATCATCATATAAATCATAAGTGCCACAAAGTGAACAAAAATGAAAATAGTCTCGTCTCGTGCAATAAAATGCACATAAATCATGGCATGCTTCATAACATTATAAATATTTCATAAAAAATATATTCTCGTCCCGTCTCAGATTCTCATGCAATAAATGCACATAAGCTACATAAAATATATATTTACATGCAATCATAATTTAAATCAATTAATAGGGACGAGTATATCTTAATTCACGAGTTTGAAATTTGAGATGAAAAAATCAAGTCATTCTTCTAAATCTCCGATCGCTTCGTTTAGCCAAAAGAAAATGAATCTTAATTTAGTGTTTTGGAAAAGCTTTTAAAACAAAATTAAAAAGCTTAGGGATCAACATGAAAATCTAAATAATCAATTTGGAAAGTTTTGGGGCTAAATCAGGATTTTCAAAAACTAAAAAGGTTGACTAATTTTTTTCCAAAAGTTCAAGGACTAAAATTAAACAATGCTTAAAATAACTTGGGAACTTAAATAACGAATTGAAAAACAAAGGGCTAAACTTTAAAGCTTCTTAAATACTGCTGGGTTTAAAATAAATACTTTTAAAGCTAAAAGGATAAAAATAACTACGTTTATAACTTGGGGCTTAAAGAGTAATTTTAATAACATCAAATCATTTATTTATCAAAATCAAATCCTCCCTCTCTACAAGTCGAGATTGAGGAGAAAGAGGTGGAAGGGATGGCGATCGGCAACGCCAAATGGCCGGGTGTCTCACTCCGGCAATGATGCCGTCATCACGTGGCGACGATAAAGGCGGTTGGAGGGGTGGCGGACGAAGAAGAGTCACGCGAATTCTGGGTAAAATTTGAGAACGAAATGTGCATAATTGATTCGGAATAAAGTCACTTTATAAATACATTATGAACTGTAAGGTTGTGATCCCGAAGTAATTAAAAACGAATTTTTTCCTTTATGCGGTGGCTGGAAACGTGGGGTTTAAAGAAACAAAAAAGTCAAATATGAGAGTAGGACACGATTTTATACAATTGAATTTTACCAGAATTTTAAATTGCACGTGACAGTTGAATTTTTTTTACTTATCATCAAAGTTAGTTCGATTTAATGGGGTTAAACCCCATTGACAACAAGAGAAATTCTTATTTATTAGACGAAAAGTACCAATTTACAGTCTCTATTGTCCCAAATTCGAACTCCTTTAATAGTCAATTATTCCTACAAATATTAATATTGAACAAGAAAATAGAGAGAATGGGAGAACCATTGAATCAACGGTTAAGTCAACCGATTAACCCAAAACTAAAAATGCAAATGCACTAATATTTGAATAATTGTATTACTAGTTTTATTACCCGAGCGATGCACGGTATTAGATATACACAAAATATTTGGGATAAAATAATTAAACTTGCAAAGAAAAATTTAACATAGAAACCATGTTGTGTATAAATCGCAAGTATACGATATCGCAATCAAGTAATAAAGGGACTTTTGAGTCCGGATTATCGTCCCACGGAGACTGTTATTAATTATCGAAATATGTTAGTTCTAAACCTTATTTCAATGAACAAAATAATTTGATGTTTGAAATCTAAAAAAAAAAAAAATCAATTAAAGAATGAAATAGCGAACTTTGTTTTGTTTTTAAAAACGATTGTAAAGTAGTTGGGATTCACGATTTCACCTAACCAATTAAATTAACTCCAATTCCATATTTTATTTCCTAATTATGTGCTCGATCGAATTCACTAATTCAAATTGAGATTCCTCTCTCGAGTTTAAATCAATCCTACCTAAATAAGTCAATCTTGTATCTTTACAGCGGGTCCGAATATTCCTTATCTAGATGCATTACACACAAGAATTCACACACGATCGCAATAATAACAAGAGTATATCTCTATCTCTCGTTCAATTATCAAATTTATTACCTAGATCTATGTTATTAACTCACATCTCGGATTATGAAAATAACACATTAAATCATGAAAGAGTTGCCAGTTCATTCACACATTAAACGCAATAATAAATCAACACGTGCATTAAAGCGTTAAAATAAGGAATATTGAATTAAAATAATTAACTAAGCCGCATCGTTCATCCCAACATAGAATTTAGTTACACATCTTGATTAAAGAACAATAACAAGAAAATAAGACGTTCATTGAAAATAACAAAGAAGAATGGAAAGATTGCACCAATTATCAATTTTTCAAGTATCTTCAATTCACGTCCCTCTGCGATACTTGATTCTCCAAGAATTTGAATTGAAATCTCTATTGTGGTTCGTTCTATGGAGAGGCAAATGTCTTTTTCTCGTGCCTTATGTGTTGTATATATAGGTTTTAGAGAAACCTAGGTCAAGAAATAGAGAATTCTGTTGAAAATCGCGAGAAAAAGCCCACAGTCGGCCCAACTGAATAAGTGCGCGATCGCGTGGCTTCAACCCTAGCGATCGTGTGCTTGACCCTAAAACTCTCGGGTTATAATTTCGCACCATCTCGCGATCGTGTGGTATGTATCCGGCGATCGCGACTTCTATCTTTTCTTGGCTGTGTAAGTTGGTCCCTGACTTTTAATTGCATCTTCAATCCCCGACTTTCAATTGTTGCGATTTAGTCCCCAAACTTTATATTTTTCTCGAATTGCTCAAAGAAGCTATTAAATCCTTTAATTAGGTCCTCCAACTCCTGATTTAGTCACTTTGGCACCAAGGATGTTTCCCGGTTGTTGTCACAAACATCCTCACTTGTCCAATTTAGCTCAAATTAACATCCAATTGTATCATTTTTCCATTAATTGCTTCATTCTTTGCCTTTTGGGATATTTTCTATAAAGTAAACAAATAAACACAAATTAAATAGCATATGTCCTAAAATGACAATAATTTCTTCTAATTTAGACATACATATAAGCGTATAAAATACACTTATCAAATACCCCAAACTAGAACTATTGTTCGTCCTCGAATAATGTAAACTAAAGTAATAAATTAAAATAACCACATGCAATTGTTTTTGTTGTGTCGACATGTTTACCAAATGCCTCAATAGTCCAAATCAATTCAAGCTTCAAGCAAGAGTTATGAACAACAATGCAAAAGAATTTCTAGTTATATCATGCCAGATTTTCAAGTGTGTGTATGAATAGTCAATGTCAAACGCATACTTATGCAAAAGATATGCTCAACACTGTGTGGCTCTTATGCATAATCAAGCCCGAATCCCATGTGGTCAATCTATGATTTCTAATAAAATTCCTTTCAACGCTCATGGATGATCACCACTTTCTGCTTTTCTCTCACATCCCGAATTTTTATCTATGTGGGTTCTAAAAATATTCTTTACTTTTTCCACACAAGGCAGTCTGAATCAGAAATGTGCGTGCATAACAAATCAAAAGAAAGCAGACCCCAATTCTACAAACTTAACCATCACAGCTCAGTCAACAAAGCTTATACCGTGCAATAAATTTTTTTTTTGAAGGACGACTTTTTTTTCTTTTAATTGTCCCTGTCTTTTACCATCTTTGTGCAGAACTTTTCATACTTACTTTCTACATAACCCCTGTAGCAGGCTTTCAGATCGGCAACTCCCAAACCAGTTGACTTTAGGGTACCAGGTTCAAAGAACCCTCAGACGTACTTGCCCGAGTCATAAAAGCTTAAACAGAAAAGTTAAAGATGTTATAATGTCTTATTTGTAAGTCAACTCTCCGTACTTGCTTTCTAATTGACTCCTGTAACGAGCTTTAGGTCGATGACTCCCAAGCCAGTTGACTTTAGGGCACAAGTTTGAAAGACCCCTCGGACTTACTTACTCGAGTCAAAAAGGCATTTGAAGAGCATAATAAGACTTCAGCACTTTTCTGTTTTTATGCTGGAAATGGTTTATACCCGTTGACCAAACTGTAATGACTAAAGTGCAAAACCAAGAACCACAGGCCTCCAACCCCCAATACATACAAATTCCAACAATTTTACCCCCAAACTTGCCTTTTAGCATGATTGGTTCTAATTTAGGTATGGGATGTCTAATGATCTACGTTCAAGGCTATTCAAGTCATTCCTAAGTTCAAATTGCATAGACTTTGCTTCACATGTATTAAACAAAATCCCTTACACAAACAATTATCCAACACTGGCTATGTGCGCAATGAATATGAATCTAGCAAAACATAACTAGTTCAAAATAAGTTCATGCTTTCATGTTGTCCAATTTTCAAGCCTAAGCACAAATTGATTCATACTATATCCTAGGCAATAAACATGTCAACACAGTTTTCAAATTTTTTTTTTTTTTTGAATCCCAATAAAATCGAATGGAAACATAGAATGAATATCATGAATATGAAAGCAATTTTCATGAGTGAGATTTTCCACACCCAAACTAGAAAGAAACATTGTCCTCAATGTTTGTCAAAAAGATCTAAAAAAATGTAATACAAGACAAAGAAGAGAGAACGAGAACTTCCCAGGTGAAATGTAGATGTTTTGTTGCTGTGATGCTTCCATTTGAAATAATGTTGGATGAATATGACCCTATTCTTGCTCTGCCCAACTTGATTGGATGTGTCTTGAGTCATAAACACCAATAAGAAAAAATGGAAGTTTAGCACCACACCCCCAAACTAAAGTTGAAACAAAATTTTGAATTTTCAAAATTGGTCGTCCACACACATTCAAGCTTTGACATCGCCTACAAAAACATAAATTTTCCCGAGCCATCTTTTGATACATTAAATTTCACAGCATGATCGACAATATATTAAAAATTCAACTCATTTGGAGATCAATAGGGTCATGAAATAATGTGGAGAAGTAGGTGACGTGAGACAGTTTCTGAGTGCAATGGCCTGCAGTGGCCTTGCAATGGGGCTGCCTTGATGCCAACATGGTTTTTTAATGGTTTTAATGTCAAGATGTAAACTAACTCATGTACCACACACACATAAACGTTGATACACATGTCATGAAGATAATTGCTCTGATAGATTTATACAATTAGTACAGAACTCTCTTTGTGGCATTTCATCAAACACGTGGTGTGCATTGCCAAAAATCAAAGGATATGCATAGGTTTGGAGGCATGAATGGACCCAAGATTTTTGTCTATTAAACCAAAAATCACAAACTTCAACCACTAACCTAAGTCCATTATTCACAATTCACAATTTCTAGGTTGGAGAACTTAAAGAGAATTTCACAATTTTGCCTAAAAATTGATTTAAGTGAAGAGATCATACATTCGATTGGATTTTGAAGTCATGTAAGCAATGATATTGATGCAACAAAGTGTTGATGACATGCACACAAGATGTAAGAGCAAATATGAGGTAATTAGGGGAGAGAAAACTTGTTTGAAATTGAAAACATGAGGAAAAGAACTTAACCTGCCGAATTTGGTCCCAGAACAGACACGCGATCGCCTGGTTGGAGTGCCAGCGATCGCGTAGTTCAAGGTTTTCAAACCTGTTGAATTTTAAATGCACATTCGCGATCGCCAGAGCCTACTGGCACGCGATCGCGTAGTTTACGACAGTAATGAGAAATTTTCCTATTTTTGATTTTCAAAATCGTTTTTAGTTCCTTAATCACTTCATGATCTATGCAATGACGTTCCAACATTAACTTCATGATCCAAACTAGTGTGTGTGTGAGTTGGGATGACAATTAAGAACCTAGTCTAATGAAAATATGCAAAATTAAAAACATACCTAAATATGCAAAAATAGTGCAACAAGCAATAGAGTTTTAACATGCAAACATGTAAGACCCTCGAACAGGTTACCTATCATGCATTTATCTAAAATTTTAATACTAAAATAAATAATGAAAGCGTAATAAGTAAAAGGGAAGAAAGGTTGGGTTGCCTTCCAACAAGCGCTCCGTTTATAGTCACGAGCCCAACTTTTTGCACATTCAAATCATGGAGGCTTGAAAGATGATCTTAGAGCCTTACATATCTTGCAATTTCCAGCCTTACAGTTCTCCACCAGTTTTCTCACTTTCTTTAATTGCAAAGCCTCGTTTTTAGCGAATTGTTGAGGGATGTTAGGCTTTTCTTCCTTCTTGTCCCTCCATCCATCTTTTGCCTTTACGAACTCATGTTTTGCGATTATCTCCTCCTCAATATTAATACCATGCTTGGTCTTCTCTTCTAGTTCCTGGACCACTCCCTCCACATTGAAGCAACCTTCTTTTAGATTATCAAGATCTTCCCTTGGCTTGATGTTGAAAGTGACTTGCTCCTTCTCGACCCTAAAAATGATTTCTCCCTTTTCAATGTCGATTAAGGCTCTTCCAGTAGCCAGGAAAGGCCTTCCAAGAATGAGGGACATTTGAGTGTCCTCTTCCATGTCCAGGATCACAAAGTCGACTGGGAAGAAAAAAATTTCAACCTTAATTATCACATTTTCCACTATACCATATGGGTACTGAATGGATCTGTTGGCCAGCTTTAAAGTGATATTCGTTGGCTTAGGATCCCCTAAATCAAGTTTCCTGTATACAGACAAAGGCATTAAATTAACACTAGCCCCTAAGTCACATAGAACATTATCGAAGCTGAAATTACCAATAGTGCAAGGGATAGAGAAACTCCCTGCATCAGTCAATTTTTGTGGTAATTTCTTCTGAAGTATGGCGCTGCACTCCTCACTCAGTGCTACAGTCTCAAAATCAACCAACTTTCTTTTGTTTGACAGCATCTCCTTCATAAACTTCAAATATAAGGGCATTTGAGCTAAAGCTTCTGCAAATGGGGTATTTATGTGCAGTTTCTTAAATATATCCAAAATTTTTCCTAACTATTGCTCCAACTGATACTTTATCAGTCTTTGTGGATATGGAATTGGAGGCACATAAGCTTTAACTTGCGGTCTAACTCATACTTCTTCTTCAGCTTTTTCTTGAACTTCAGGAGTCGACCTCTGTTCTTTCTTTCCTGTTCTTCCACCACATCTTTCTTCTGGTTCCTCTGCTTTTCATATTCTTCTGTAGTCACTTCAGATAGCTGAACCCTGCTCCTTGTTGTTATTGCATTTACATGTTCACGAGGGTTTGTTTCAGTGTTGCTTGGTAACTGTCCAGGCTGTCTTGTTGAATTGCTAGCTGCCAGCTCTCCCATTTGTCTCTTCAAATTCTTAATCTCAGCTGCTTGATTCATAATCTCACCATTCTGACTTTTGACTAGCTGAATTAACACTTCTATGTTCTCGGATATGTTTTTCTGAGACAGTTGCTTTTGCTGTTGCTGAAATCCAGGCGGCCACTGAACATTCTGATTGTTAGACCATGAAAATTTTGGGTGATTCTTCCATTCTGAGTTGTATGTTTGTGAATATGGACCACCCTGCTATCTGTTCCCAATGAAGTTGACATGTTCTGAACTTGATTGATTTTGTTGAAGTGGGCAGAAATTTATAGCGTGATTTTCAAAACAAAAATCACACAAAGCTGTTTGAACAGAATTCACTGGCTGCACACCCATACTGTCTATCTTCTTTGTCAACGTATCCAGCTTAGCAGCTAATGCTGTAATATTACTAACTGCAGCAATTCCTCCAGATTTTGGTGTAGATCTATTTAAGTACCACTGGTAACTGTTCGCAACCATCTTCTCAAAGATCTCAGATGCTTCTTCATATGTCATATCCATTACTGATCCTCCTGCTGCTGAGTCTGTATATTTTTTATTCTCATTCGTCAACCCATTGTAGAATGTTTGAACTAGTATCCAATCAGCGATTTCATGTGTAGGACATTGTCTGATGAGCTCGTTGAACATTTCCCAAGCCTCAAAAATTGATTCCCCAGGCTGTTGACTGAATTATAAAATCTCACGCCTTATCTTTGACATGCGGCCAGGTGGGAAAAATTTATCTACAAATTTCTAGCTCATAACTTCAAAAGTGATGATTGTGTGTAGGGGCAAAGAGTAAAACCAGGCTTTTGCTTTATTTGCCAAAGAGAACGAGAATAGCTTTAATTTCAGGCGTCATCTGAAACTCCATTCATGCGTTGCATATCACATAGTTCCAAAAATGTCCGAAGATGCGCATGAGGATCTTCAGATGGCAATCCATGAAAAACGCACGAATTTTGGATCAAGGATATCAAGGAAGTCTTGATCTCAAAATTATTAGCTCGGATGGTAGGAGGTACAATGCAGGTTCCAATGTTCCCCACATGAAGAACCATGTAGTCTCGCAAAACATGCCTTCCATGATTTTGTTGCTGTCTATTCACAGCTGCTGGCAGGTTTTGTTGATTTCCCTGATTATCCTGAATTCTATCATCTGCCATGGCTAAGTTTGTTTGTTAATTCGCTTCCAACCGTTGTCTACGCCTCTTTTGAAAGGTGCGTTCAATTTCTGTATCAAAAGGAAGCAAATCAAATGACTTAGTCCTTCTTAACATAAATTAAATAAAACAAAAATTAAAAACAAAAACTGAAAATTAATATAAAAATAAAAATAAGCAAAATAAAGTTCAAAGTAAAATAAGAACTAATGGGTATCGATATTAATTAACAGTCACCGGTAACGACGCCAAAAACTTGTTGTGTAAAAATCGCAAGTATACGATATTGCAATCAAGTAATAAAGTGACTTTTGAGTCCGGATTATCGTCTCACGGAGACTGTTATTAATTACCGAAATATGTTAGCTCTAAACCTTATTTGAATGAACAAAATAATTTGATGTTTGAAATATAAAACAAAAAAAATCAATTAAAGAATTAAATAGCGAAATTTGTTTTTATTTAAAAACGATTGTAAAGTAATTGAGATTCAGGATTTCACCTAACCAATTAAATTAACTCCAATTCCATATTAGTCTATTAAAATTTAAAATGATTAAAAAATATTAACCATTATTTACCATAATAGTAGTCTATTGGTGTGTGTGTGTGTGAGAGAGAGGCAATAAATGCATTCATATCTATCTAGATTTTGTATTCACATTTAACTTAAAACTATTTTGTATTCGCATTAATCTCGTTTTGCATTCACACTAATCAAACCATATAAGGGATGTGCATTTTTAGCGGACACTTCTATTTTTATTAATATAAAGATAAAGATATATAGATATATAGATTACTAGAACTTTACTCTTTTTTCCAGGCTACTCACATAAGAAAACTTTGAATCTAAACACAACAATTGCACACGATATTACATACTTCACAAAATTATGACACGTGCATCAAACTATTACACACACACACACACACACACACACACATATATCCTTATCCTTACACATTAAGCCCTTGTTTGAATCTCATTAATTTTTTTTCTACAGTACTCAATCTCAATCATTTATTAAAAGTAAAACTCACAATATTTGACTTTTCAACTAAATCTCAACCATCTATTCTCCTAAAAATTACTATTCATTTAAAAAAAACTCTTTTTAAATAATATTAAACACACGCTAAAAAGAGTGGGTTTGAAAATAACTAGTATATACCCGTGTGATGCACGGATGACATTATCTTCATTTTTTTTTTTTACAATGAAGAGTGTCGAACGAACATGATTCATGCATTAGTGAACACAAAGAAATAAAATTGGATATTGATAAAATAAAATTGGATATTGATAACCAATATTCAAATTTGGTTGGTTGAAAAAATTAAATTAAGTTTTGGAAAACTTCTTTAAAAACAACATTAGTAGTTGAACTTGATGGGTGTTCATTGTTATCGAAAATTAGTATCTTCAACCCAGCACGATTGGTAGCCCAAGATGCTGCTACGTATAGTTGTCCATGACTGAATACTGGTATTTTCAAATAAAGCTCAATATGCGAGAGGGATTAACCATGACCCCTATTAATAGTCATAGCATATGAGATTATCATAGGAAATTGTCTTCGTTAAAATTTGAAAGATAATCGTGGATTTGATGGAGTTAAAATCATTCTAGGAATAAAAACTTTATATTCAGCATTGCTTCCTAGTAAAGTTAACAATACAAGATTAATTAAAAACAACATAATTATGTTTGGCATACTGTTCTGTAACGCTATCATTACAATTTATAAACTAATTTATAAACAACATAATTTTTCAAACCACTTTTTAATAATCCAAATTTCCTCTATTCTCTTTTCAACCACACATCTTACTTTGAAAAAAAGAGAAAAATTTAAAACTATTATAGTGTTACCAAACACTCCGTAAATTGATTTATTTATAATGTTGAAGTAACAATTAATGGTCGAAAATTTGAGAGATAAAATATGTGATTACTAAGTAATTTGAAAAATTGTGTAATCTATAAATTGTTTTTTAAATAATTAATTATTTGTACCAACCAGATGCTAAATTTAGGGGTAAGTTCAATTTATTAAGTATTTGCCAACTCTATTCAGCAAGTTTTTTACCAACATACATATTTTTAAACAACATAATACCCCAATCATATTTCAATAATACATTTTTTCACTACAATTTTCAACCACATATTTGTCTTCGTAAAAATTTTAAAAAAGTTTTTAAACAGTTATTTATTATATTTGTTTGGTACGTTTGTTTAGTTGATAAATTCGTTTATTTTTTTATCTGAAGTAGATTTGAGATTTGTTTTTTAATTATTAAATTGAGATTTATTATCTAGATAGAAACATAATATCCAAATTATATTTTAATCATACATATTTCACTACAGTTTTTAACCACATATTTGTGTTCGTAAAAATTAAACAATTTTTTTCAAAAAAATTACTTATTAAATATGTTTGTTACCATTGTGTTGTTTATAAATTTAATTTTTACTTTTATTTTTAAGTAAAAAGTAATGGTTGAAAATTGGAGAGATAAAAATACTTGTGATTAAAAAGCGATTTTAAAAAATTGTACACAAAGCACTTTATTTTAATTAGGATTAGGAAACAACATGACCGAGGCAAACACGGTATAGAGTTTATATCTTTTTTCTTTTTCTTTTTTTTCCCTAAATAACCAAACAACCGTTCACAATTATTGAAAGAAGCTTGACAGCAAACCCTAAAATACTCTCTGAATTATTGAATGCTTCTCCTTCTTGGCCTTCGTGACTATTTCCTTGACTAGATTCATTGTCTTCTGGTTCTGGCATGATCTGTGGATATTCTGAAATTTCTTTTTCTGTTCTATTTTGAGAATAAATTTTTTCAATTGTCTCACTCATTTTTTCTTCAAGATCTTTTTCTTTTTTATTAAAAATTTTTTCTTTCTTTTTGATGTCTATTCTTTGCTGGATGGAGTCTTTTGAAGTTTCTGTATCTGAGAAAGTAAATGATTAATTGAAATAATATCGTTTTCTGGGTCTTGGGCTTCTTGGACAATTTCTTTCCCTTTGGTATTCTGACTACAAGATTCTTCTTGGGTATTTTGTATTGGGCTGAAATTTTGGGCTGGGCTAGAAAATGGTTCTTGGGATTCATGGGAGTATTTGACAAGATAGTCAAATTTTCCACTGGGTTGGCCCAATGTGTCCCAAATTTCTTTGGTCTGAAGGGGAAATTGCTGGGTCTTTTCAAAAAATAAATGGGCTTGTTTACTAGGGAAATCAACAGTTCCCTGAGTCTGTTGGACTTTTGGCAAGTCCATAGCCATCAACGGGTTTGAAAAGTCTTTACCAGCTACCGTTTGAGCTGGACTAGCTACTGACTTCTTGGGCTCAGTAGTACCTTTTCCTAAACTAATCTTCAGGCTGATTATTTCTTTCTCCATTTCTGTGATTTTCTTTTGTAAATGGGTTCTTTCTGAAGTAAGGTTCTGGTTGGCTTCATTGATGACTCTGAAGTTGTTCTTCATACATTCACAATGATTACAAAAAATGTTCTCTTCTCTGCTTGGGGAAAAATCAAGAGGCGGGTCTTGGTAATTTTTGAGAGGGTCTTGGTAATTTTTGAGAGAAGGGGAAATGAAGAAGTTAATTCCTATGAGCTGTCTTGCTGAGTCTAAAGATTCTTTTAAATTTGTAAATCATTTGTAAAGAGGGTCTTTAAAATTACTGATACTTTCTAAAACTTCTAACCATGTATGAAAAACGCTTAGCTTATGACCTTTTATGACTACATAAAACTTGAACTTTGTTCTGTTCTGATTAAAGTGTTCTGACAATGCATTCATGCATGCAAGAAAGTACTTCTGGTCTTTTGGATTCTTGTTGTATGAAATCCATAAATTGTGTAAAATGCATTTCTCTTCTTTTGAAATTGAGACGTGTGCAAGTGCTTTGAAAGAAATGTTACTACTAGGAAAACATGTAAGTTCTTGGTTACCAAATCTAATTCGTTCTGAGTAATTTGGTCTGTTCTGAGTAGATGGAGTCTGTAATGATGCATAGGAATTTCCCGGAGGAATTCCTGGTCTTGGAGGCGGTCTAGACATCTGTAGAAAACAAGATTATGATGAGTTTATCTCAAAAATTTCTTTATTTTCTACCATTCTACTAAGAATGTCTGCTGCTTTATTATCTACTCCTTTGATATGTTCAAATTCTATGTTTATTCCTGTATTAGTAATTCTATCAACAAAATTTAACCATCTTCTTCTGCTAGTTTTCTTGGAATCTAATTTTAATTTATTATAAAAAGAGACAATAGCAACAAAGTCTGTTCTAATTATGATTTCTCTTTTTGAAATAATAAAAAGTTCAAAACTATCTAAGGCATAATTAACAGCTAAAAGTTCTGCATCTATGCTACTCATGTTTCCTTTCTCTTTGAAGTTACCACTATTATATCTACAAATTCTTTCTGTGTTTTTATCTGCATATCTATTTGGTTTACATAATAGAATGGCTCCATCCTAATATGCTTCCGTCTGTTTCTATGATCAGAAAATCTGTATCTAAGGGCATTGCTAGTTTTGGTAAATTTTTTATTCTATCTTTGATTTCTTGTACAAGTTTTATGTCTTCTTGATTAAAGTGTCTTTGTCCTGTTGGAGAGGTCTTGGAATATAATGGTCCTGCAATTTTTCCTAAATCTTTTATAAATGGTCTTGCATAATTTACTAATCCTAAAAATTTTTGGATTTGTTTAAGATCTTCAAGCTTGTCTGGAAATTCTAACACTTTCTGTGCTATATGAGGTTGTAACTTTATCTCTCCCTGGCCTATATTGACTCCTAAAAAATCTATATATTCTTTAAACAAAATCATTTTTTTCTTACTTATGATTAATCCATGCTTAATAAATTCTGAAAATACAATTTGTAGGTGTCCTCTATGTTCTCTTCTGTTTTTACTAAAAACAAGAATGTCATCTATGTAGGCTATAATAAACTTGCTATGTCTATTAAAAATATCTTCCATTTTCTCTGAAAAATACTAGGTGCATTCTTTAATTCAAATGGCATGACTAATCATTCATAATGTCCTTCTGGACATGTGAATGCTGTCCATCTAATACTATCTGGGTGCATTTTAACTTGCCAAAATCCTGACTTTAAATCAAACTTACTAAAAATTTTACATTCTTGGATCTTATTGATTAAAACTGTCTTATCTGGAATTTTGTATGCATCATCTGTTGTATTATCATTAAGTCTTTTATAATTAATAACCATTCTGTTTTTTCCTCTAATTATTTCTGAGTGTTTTCTTACTATAAAGGCTGCTGATCTATGAGGGCTATCTGATCTTCTAATAACTCCTAATTTCATGAGTTCTTCAATATGCATTTTAAAATCTTCTAAGTCTAAATTAGTTGCTTCAATATTCTTAGTTCTTATGATATATTCTGGATTTTTAATCTTTATTTCACAAAAAATCTTATCTTTTTCCCAATATTTTAAAACATTTTCTCCTAAAATTTCCATTTTTTCTAATCTATTTATCAAATATTCTATATCTTGTTCTGTAACCAACATATCATAAATTTTTTCATTATCAATAAATTGATAATCTATTTCTATGTCTTCTAATTCTTCATCACTTTCTTCTAAGTTTTCTAAAAGTTGACATTCTTTTTCTTTATTACAGGGGTAAATTTTTTCTTTAGGGCTTCCACCACGCTTCTCAGCGTACTCTGATGAATAATGTATTGTCTGGGCTGGTGTAAATAATGTATGTTTCTGGAAATGTATGAAGTCTTTCGTTATTGTAACACTACCATTGTCTTTTAATAAAAAACTAAGACCTATAATAAAATCTGTTTCTTTCAAATTGAGGGATCTAACCCATGTTGAGTCTCTTGGTAATGTATATTCTGTACTAAGTCCACAATTTGTTTCAAAACTTATTTTACTGTTTGGTCTTAATAATTCTGTATATGTATATAATCCTCCATCCATTTGTTGTGCATTGATTGGATTTTTGGATTCTATAACATATTGATCTGAAATTAATTTTTTATTTATTATACAATTACTACTTTCTGAGTCTATTAATCCTAAGCATTTTATTATATAATTTCCTATTTTGATCTGACATTTTACTTTGATTGTTTTAAGTTTTTCTGAATTACAAACTACTTGGACGTAATTTATCTGTGAGCATTCTAAATCTGGTTCTTCTATCATGATTTGCTTATCTTTTCTATTTGATTCTAATATTTCAATTCTTTTAATTATTAGCTTCCGCATTTCTTCAAGACTTTCAATTCTTTTTCTAAGAATTCTAATTTCAGAAATTTCTAATTTATTTCTTTCTACTTCAATATTTGTTTCTTCTTTTTCTAGAATCATGTTTTCTTCTAAACATCTTATACATGCTTCTTTATAACATTCTAAACATTTTGCTCTAAGTTTTCTTGCTGGGTACCATTTACAAATAAAGCATGCTATATTATCCATTCCTATGTTCTTCTGCCATTTATGTTTACATGTGCCTAAAGATGTTTCCATGAATTCAGTTTCTTGTTCTGATTCTGATTCTTCATCTATTTTGAATTTAGTAAATTCATCTAAGATTTCAAAATCAGATTGTTCTTCTTCTATATTAGCCTGATCTTCTATTGATATAATACTATAAATAGATTCTTTATCTGAAATGTATTCATCTAATTGTATTAAATCTTCATTAGTGCATTCTATGAGAGTACTTTTCTTATCATAATTGTTTATTCTTTTGGGACATGTTCTTGCTAAATGTTCATTGCTATTACAAACAAAGCAATTTAGTTTATTTTTATAAGTTCTCTCTGGCTTAAATTTTCTAACGTGTCTTTTTTCATCTAAATAAGGTTTTCTCTTATTTGATTTTCTTAAGAAGTATCTTTTCTTAATTGGGTTTCTAAAGTTCTTCTTATATTTTTTCTTATAAGGTTTAGATGTTGAAGCTCCATATGTCTGAGGTGTAAAAATGTCTTTACAGGATTTATAATCTGTCTTTTTTAATTGCTTTTGGATTTGTAATTCTACGCATTTACCTTCTAGGCATCTTATTACATGTTGTATTCTCTGTCCTATACTCCAGTTTTTCTCTGGAAATTCTTTTACAGATGCTAGATTATTCCATGACTCTGTAATTTCTAATCCTAATGGTCCTGGTAATTTATGAAATAACTTATTTCCTATTTCTTGGTTAAATGTATTTCCTGAAATTGAGGTCTGATAATAATATTCATTTAAAAATCTTTTTACATACTTACCTTTAGTCCATTTATATAAATTAAGTTGTTCTAAATCTCTCATTGCTTTTCTTTGTATACTCATATGTCCTGAATTAGGGTATGCTCCAGTAATTAAAATTTGTACTTTGTTAACAAAATTATAAGGGTTACTTCCTAACTGTACTAATTGATCATATTCTTCTTTTCTTTCTATCTTATATGCTTCCCACATTGTCTTTGTACTTTCTCCTAAAAATGTTTCTAAATATCTATACATATCTAAGGGTTCCATGTCTTGTATGTTTCTAATATAATGTCCTATTATAGTATTCTTCCAAACATCTATGACATTTGTCCATGTCTGTGGATCATGTGCAGTAATGTTTAGTATTTGTGCTTTAGAGGCTGTCTGAAATTCTATTTTTTGTTCTAAAGGTCTCTCACTTCCTCTTGCTATGTATTTACTATTTTGCGGCGGTTCATTATATGTATTATAGGCTCCTCTAGGAGGAAAACCATCTCCATAAGTTAAAATCTCATGTTTAACAGTCTTATCAAAAGGAGTTTCATCAAATGTTCTGTATCTAGTTGTATCTTCCATAAGTTCTTTTGTATAACTATAATCTGTAACTTCTGTATTATTATCATTTTCTTCATTAATAATTCCTATCCTAATATTCTGTTCTGAATCATAATACAAATATTCATTTTCTTTTATCTGTTTTGAAATATACATTTGATCTTCTAATTCTAGGAGTTCTTCTTTATTTAAAATAATTCCTAATTCTTTTGGATAAATTATTTTATCAATATCTTCTCCTATTAGTTCTATGTGAACATTCTCTTGGTGTGGTTCTTGTTGTTCTTCATCAGAAGTCTTTGGTACATATTGATAATCAGTAAATCTTAGGCTTGTTCTACCATGTGCGTCTTTATAGGTTAAAGATTCCCTAGGTGCTATTGGCTTTTCTTCTTCTTCTAAAAACTTATCCATATCCCATTCTAATCCAGCTAATTGTTCTGCTGAAAATTCTTTAGGCTTAACCATATTTATTCCTTTACTACTCATTAGTCCTACTACTTTATCCATATATACTCTGTATTTTGTCTGGAAATTAATTGAGCATCTTCCTAAGAATCCTACGTGTATCAAAAGATTGTCTCCACTATTGGTTTCTTCATATCCTTTAGTCTGTATACCTATTTTAATTTTTTCTGAAAAATCTCTGATAGTCATTAAGAAGTCTGGATTACAGTAAATAATACCGTTATTACTATTCATGTCTACTTCCATACTTGCTATCTGTCCTTTTTCTATATTATTAAATCTCTCATCATAAATAGTGATTAATGTCTTACATCCTAAGCTCTTTATAGTTAATCCTTTTATTCCTATTACAATTAATCCTAAGTGAATAAATCTAAAATTTCTTTTTCTAAGTTCTTTCTTAGAATCTTCTGAAATTAAATTTAATTTGACTACTTGGTTTCCAATACATTGTATTTCTACTTCTCTATGATGTCTAAAGAATTGGGTTCTTGATTAAAAAATTCCTCTGTTATATAGGATATCTGGATTAAGTACTCTTAATCCATGTGTCTGAAATCTAGCATAATCTTGTTCTGGATCTATTATTTCTTCTAGATTCTGATTATGTTGTTCTACTCTTCTCAAAACTCTATCTAAGAAATTTCTATTTTCTCCTGATGTACTAGGTCTAGATGTTCCTTCACTGATTGTTCTTGATCTTCCTAAAAATGGAATTGTTAGATTCATCTTGGAAATTTTAAGTCTCTTGATAGCCTTCTTGTTACTTTTTCTTTGCCTGTTTCTTTAATATTTAAATTTCCTAATTTATTTTTTATAGATCTTAAATCGCTTTCTATTTCAGGGTCTATTCTTTTATCAAAGGCTTCTAATTTTTTGTGTAAACTTACTAAAAGAGTAATGATTATATTATTTTGTCTAATTAAAATTCCTTCAGTAGTTTTTGGAGAGTCTAAGTTTGTTATTCCTTCTGGATCCTTATGGTAAATTCTACAATAATCAAACGCTTCTTTGTAGTTTCTTTCAGATTCAAATTCTCTGTTCATTAACTAAGAATAAATCCTTTTAACTCTTCTGTCTTATTACTGATCTTTTTTGTTTCTTGCAGAATTTCTTTATTTGAATCTAAATTTTTTGTTATTTCTGGAAAATTACTTGTTAAAGTAATGGTTTCTTGTTTAGAAATTTTTTCTAGAATAACACAATTTTGATTCTTAATAAAGTCTAAATTTTCTTTAATATTTTTAAAATCTAAGTTTCTTGTTTTAAGATGATCTGAAACTTCTTCTAAAGTTTTATTGATTCTTTTATTAGCTTGTTCTAAATTTTTTGCAAAATTTATGACTAAGTCTATTAAAAGATTCTGACTTGGATCTTCTGAAAACAAACTATGTAATTTATGTGCTGTTTCTAAATTACAATTTAAAATATTATTTTCTATTGTCTTAAACATTTTACCTTGACTAGAAAGTTCTAGGTCTAGGTATTCTATGTATCTTTTATTAGCTATGGCTCTGATACCAAAAAGGGGGGGTATATACTTAAAATAAACACAGCCACTGGCGTAGAAGGGTTTATTCTAAGGTTAGATGCAGAGGTCGGCTTGTGTGCGAAATTATTGGTCTAAAAGACTTTCACAGTCTTGTTTATAGTATCCTGTCTCTATTCTATACTGTTCTAGATAATTAAAATTTTTGTTTCTAAAATTTCTTCTAATTCTTTGATTTTAAATTGTAAATCAAAACTTCTTTTACTATTTCTGTTAATATAATTCTTCTGTAATATGAATAATTTCACCTGAAAATCAACGAACTTCCTCAAAACATGTACATGATATGTAAAATAGGAAATACATGCTTTATAAATAAATCAACTAATCAAAATAAAGTGCAAGCAAACTTTAAGCAAATTAGAGCGAATATATTTTAATAAAAGACAAAAACTAATGTACTTTGTTGTCCCGAATTGGTTTACAATTAGGGCTGGGCAATTGATTGAGTTGGGTTGATTTTGGTCCAAACCGGACTGGACCAGACCCGACCTGACCCGAGTTGGATCGGTTGGGGTCGGATCGGGTTACATAAGTCCTACAAAAGAAGTCCTCATCATCCCAAAGCTTTCTCTTTCTACATATAAAATTAATTCAATGAAGAAACCTAAGATGGTCTCTAACCTGGAAATGGACGCAGCTGTATGAAATTAATTCAATGAAGAAACCTTTCTGAGGAAGGAAACCCAAGATGGTCTCTAACTTGGAAATGGATGCGGCCTTGCAACTGATTCAACTCAGCTGCGATTCTGATTGCAGAAAAGAAAATCACGGCAACGAAGTCACCAAATCGGTGGAGCAACACCAAGAGGAAAGCGTGGGGATTCTAATGAAATTTCCACATTCTTTATCAGAGAACTGAAGACTTGCCCCAAAAGTAAAAAGAGATATAGATCAATTATTGATCTATACAGTGATACGAAGCCTGTTATCATCAAGAAACATGATAAGAAATTCGGGAATTGAAAAATCCTCCCATACGAAGCCTTATGTTCTTCAGAAAACCAGCGCCAAGGGAGAATATTTCTTAGGTTCTGATGTGAATCCAATAACAGAGACTCTAGAGAATCCTCAAGTGATCGGTTTAAAAGCTAAACCAATTGAACCACACAAATCGACCCGAACCAAACCGAGTTTTGCTCAAATTGATCCAACCCGACCTGAACCGGTTTGGGTCGGGTCGATTTAGTAGAGTTGCTGTTTTTGGGCCCAGGTCTGTTTACAATGACATCATGAATGTTAGTTCGATTTTTTAAAATCATAAAAACTTTATTCTTCATCGATTTGAAACGACTTCGATGAATCCAAAAAGCACCCTAACTCAGAATGTACTGCAAAACCTGTGAATAAAATAGAATAGTCATTAAATATCTGCATTACAATATGATGAACCTAAAAACCAATCTTATATCTACTAATCCAGATAGGAATGTCAAATATCAAAATAAAACTAAAATCTTATGAACACAGACAATTTGTTGTTAGATGACTATAAAGGCCCACTCTAGTATTATCAAGTTATTTCTCCAAACAATTGTTATCATGTTTAGTCCCGCATTATCACTCTATCATCAATAAACATCATTGAAGTGTTCATAAAGACCCCGTTTTATTTGAACTGGTCCTTTTTGGGTGGTTGAAAATGAATAATACTATTAGAGATATAATGCTCTAAATCCTTGGTTCGATGGAAAATCTATCCTCCAAGTATAAAGATGTCAAGTTTTTGCCTAACAATAATCCATGGTCATTCTTTCTAATGATTTTAATGGTATAATAATTTTTGCCAAATTCAAATATTAAACTATGACTTCAATTTTCATTAGATGATAAAAAGAGGATATAATTAAATTGAAATGAAAGAAGAATTTAAGTGAAGTTATTCTTTCGCTATCAATTGAGCATTTCCAATAAGATTAGTGTTAATTTCTTGAAATCAATAAAATGTAAACATATTACTAAGAAAATTAATCAATTTATTCTACGACATTTTGTCAAGTACGTTGTGTGCATATTAAATACATACCACCACATCAAGACATTAATCCAAGTAAAATAATATGAAAATTTAATACAATTAATTAACCCTCATCAATAACAAGAATTCAACCATAAGAAATTAACATTTACACATTAAAGTTAAGAATAACTCATCTCAAATATAATTTAGCCAACAATGATTAAATTAACCAAAATAAAAATCAAAAAAACATTTACCATTACTAGAAAGTAAAATTCAAGTTTGTAGATGAAAATTCTATAACCAAAATATCTCAAAACCAACTAATTATCAACTGTCTGAATTTATTAAAGAAAAGGGAAATACCTATAAATAGATTCAACAACCATAAAATTTTGCAAAATAGACTTTGATACTGTAACATTTTGAAAATAGACTTTGACTATTCAAACTTCCTAGAATACCCTCGTACATAGGATTTTCAGCCAAAGCCATCAAAATATAAAACAACTTCAATTTAGTCCCCAAATAATTTTTTGTTGGAAGACAAAATTATAAAATTTGTTTTTATCCAATTCATGTCTATTTACGACCCTCACATACTTGAAAGAAATAGAAATGATTTAATTAGAAGATTACATGGTGAATATATAGAACTAGTATGACCTAAAAGATTGTGATTAAATTTTTAATTGTAGCTCGTAATTTTTTTAAGTTGTGATCAATTAATTTGTAAATCGTTACCGAAAATAAGTCATGACCAATTATTTTTATTACTTGTGACCAAGAAAGATGTTGTAACATATAATATTTGTGATTTGTGACAATAAATATGATGTGACATAAAAATTTGTGATCTGTGATCGAGTGTCAAATTTTAATCAATTAATTTGATAAATTGTAACCCATTAATTTTATGAATTGTGATCGAAAAATAAGTTATAACCTATAAAATTGTAAATTGTGATCTGAAAATAAGTCGTAATTGATATTTTATAATTTGTGACTAAGAATGAAGTTGTGATCTATTATATTTATAATTTGTGACCGAAAAATAAGCCGTGATATATAACATTTGTAATTTGTAACCAAGTAATAAATTGTAATCGATTATTCTTATAAATTGTGATCGAAAAATAAGGCGTGACATATAAATTTGTAATATATTATCAAAAAATAAGATGTGACCAAATAATTCTGTGAAATGTGATCAAGAAATAAGTCATGACACATTTTTTTGATAAAAATGACATCTAAATTTTGATTTGTGACTTTTGTTTATTATTCTGACATAATTCTATAGTATTGTGACCTTAATATGTTTAATTAATGAAATATTTTTCTATTATTTATTGTAATTAAAAAATAACTAATTAACACCTGAATTTAAAAGTTTCAAACATTTTTCCTTAACTTGAAATTGTATTTTCTAAACCACCTTAATTGGACATATTTGTATTTAAAAAAGGGAAAATTATATAAAACCTTGTGTTTCAAAGATGCAATTCAAAAATCATGTGAAGAAAATTTTTTTTTTTTTTTAAATTCAGGTATTAATTCATTTAGTTATGTGTTTAATAATTAAATATAAATATAATGATTTATACAAGATAAAAATAATTATCTAATATATATTATATTAAAACTAATATAATATTAAGTCCAAATTTCAAATTTTGACGTCACAACCTACCACCACCCCCGCCACCACCCCACCCCCACCCCCACCCCACACCCAAAATAATTTTTATTTTTTTCCTTTCGATGTTTTCGTATCATTCCCCATCTCAACCCCAACCCCACCGGCCTTACCCGACCTCATTGCAAAGTGACAAAAATTGATATCACCCTAATCATGTCCCCCGACCCCACCCACCCACCCTGCCCACCCCAAAAATAAGTTTATTTTTATTTTCTCTCGATGTTTTCCTACACTTTCCCAACCCACCCCACCCCGACCTAACCCCACTTGACCCTATCCTACCTCACCTCATCGCAAAGTGACAAATTGATCTCACCCTATCCACATCCCCCGACCCCACCCACCAACCCAACCTCACCACCCATATCATATCCCACCCCAAAAATAATTTTATTTTTATATTCTCTCGATATTTTCCTACACTTCCCCGTCTCATCCCACCCCAATCCAACATCACTCAACTCGACCCTCCCCACTTCATCGCAAAGTGACAAATTGATCTTATCCCAGCCACAGAACACGACACACCCTGCCCGCCAAGCCACCCACCCTACCCCACCTCACGAAAAAAACGATTTTTTTCCTTCTACTTTTCCACCTACCATCACCCAGCCCTACACCACCCTACCGATCCCACCCCACCCCAAAAATGATTTTTTTCCTTCTACTTTTTCAAGCCCCACCAACCCCAACCTGCCCACCCCACCCCACAAAATGAATTTTTTTTATCTCCATGTTTTCTCACCCTACCCCGCCACCCACCCCACCCAAAAATGATTTTTTTCTTCTAATTTTCTACACCCATCCCGCTCCTACCAGCTACCCACCCAACCAATCGACCTCACCCCACCCAAAAATGATTTTTTTCTTTCACTTTTTTACACCCCACCAAGACCCTACCCGTGCACCCACCCCACCATACCCACTCATCCCATTCCTACCCACCCCCAAAAATGATTTTTTTCTTCAATTTTTCACACCCCACCTACCCCGCCCCGACCCTACCCCGTCACCCACCCAACCAACTGACCCTACCCAAAAATGATTTCTTTCCTACTTTTTCACACTCCATCCCGACCCCAGCCCGTCACCCAACAACCCCGCTACTACCCACCCCACTCAAAAATAAATTTTTTTCTTTTCCACACCCCGTCTCGACCCTATACCCGTCACCCACCAACCCCACCCCTACCCAAAAATGATTTTTCTTCTTCTAATTTTTCACACCCCTCCCTACCTCACCACCCACCCAACAAACCGACCCCACCCAAAAATGATTTTTTTCTTATACTTTTTCTCGTCCAATGGTCACAAAAGTTATAGTTGGTCACATATTATTTATTTATTGGTCACAACTTACTCATTTTTTTTCATGATTAGTTAATATTTTTTGTCATAATTACCTAATAATTGGTCACATTCTCTACTCGTCATAAGTCACACAAAGTCACATTTAATCGACATTTTGGTTACACTAACCTAATAATTCGATCACCCCACCCCACCCCACCCTACCCCCACATGCAAAGTCACAACATGTCACACAATTGGTCACATTACAAATTTAGTTGAAAAAACTCACCCACTTACCCACACATTCCTAAAGTCACAGTTGATCACACAAGTTCATAGTTTGATCACACAAGGTCATAATTTGGTCACACGAGGTCACAGTTAGATCACAATTGGTTTAGTTGCAAAATTCGGTCACACAAAGTCATAATTCGATCACATACAGTCACACGAAGGCACGGTTCGATCACACAAGGTCATAGTTTGGTATCACATGTGATCGAACTATGACATCGTGTGATTGAACTATAACCTTGTATGACCGAATTGAGACTTTTTGTGATCGAACTGTGACCTTGTATGTTCAAATCGTGACTTTGTGTGATCAAGTACGGGATGTGACCAATTATTAGGTTAATGTGACCAAAATATTTACTAATTGTGACTTGTGAGAAATGGGGGATGTGACCAAGAAAACTAAGAATACGGAATATGACCAAATATTAGGTAATTGTAACAAAAATGTTAACTAATTGTGATTGAGGAAACGTGTAAATTATGACCAATAAATAAATAATACGTACTAATTATATGATAATTTTGATCAATTATAGGTAAATGTGATCAAAATATTGACTAATTGTGAGTTTGTGCGACTTATGATAAGTGCGAATGTGATCAAGAAAAATAAGTAAGTTTTGATCAATCAATAAATAAATTGTGATCAATTATTGATGACTATGACCAATTATTAGGTAACTATGACCACTAAATACATAATATGTAATCAATTATGGATCATTGTGACCAATTATATAGATTGTGACCAATTGTGACTTGGTGTGACCATCGGACGAGGACGTGATGTGACCTACAATTGTGTCAAATATAACTATGTGTGACCGAACTGTGACTTTGTAAGAACGAAGCGTGACTTTATGTGATCGACCTGTGACCTCGTGTGATCTAACCATGACCTCGTTTGACCTAATTGTGACATCCTGTGACCTAACTGTGACCTCTTTTGACCAAACTGCGACTTTGTGTGATCGAACTTTGATCTTGTGCGACCAACTGTGACTTTGGAGGGGTGGAGTTTTACAACTAAATTTGTAATTGTGACTCTGTGTGACCTTGTGTGACTTAACTGCGATCTTGTGTCAACTTACGTTATTGATTGTGATTTTGGGGGTGGGGATAGTGGGGTAGAGATCGGGTGGGGCTAGAAAAAGTAGAAGAAATCATTTTTTATGGTGAGGTAGGGTCGGGGTGGGTGGGTGGGTTAGTGGAGTGGGGTCGGGGTTGAAAAAGTAGAAGAAAAAAATCATTTTTTTGGGTGGGTGGGGGCAGGGTAGGGTGGGTGGGTAAGGGTGGGGAAAAGTAGAAGAAAAAAATAATTTTTTGGAGTGGGGTGGGAGGGTGGGTTGAAAAAGTAAAAGAAAAAAATTATTTTTTGCGTTGGTGGGTGCTTGGGTGGGGTGAGGTAGGGTGGGTTGAGATGAGGTGGTTGGTGTGAAGTGTGAAAAAATAGAAAAATAATTTTTTGATGGGGTATGGTTGGTGGCAGGGTGCGGTGGGATGGGGTGGGGCGGTTGGAGGGAAGTGTGAAAAAATAGAATAAAAATTATTTTTGAATGGGGGTAGGGTGTGTGGGGTAGGGTGCAGTGGGATAGGATGTGGCGATTGAGGTGAAGTGTGAAAAAATAGAAGAAAAATCATTTTTGGGTGGGGTGGGTTGTGGTGGGGTTACTAGGGTGGGGTGTAGTGGGGTTGTTAGGGTGGGGTGTGAAAATATAGAAGAAAAATCATATTTGGGTGGTGTGGGGTGGGGTGGGTTGCGAGGTAGGGTCGAGGAGGGGTGGGTAGGGGTGTGGATAATTAGCAGAAAAAAATTAATTTTGGGTGTGGTGGGGTTGGGGATGGGGACGTGGCAGGGGATGGGCGAGTCGTGAAAAAGTAGTAAAAAAAATCATTTTGGATGAGGTGGGTTGGGGTAGGGTCTGGGGCGAGGCTGGTGAAAATTAGGACAAAACAAAATTTTGGTGGGGGCGGCGAAGTAGGATAGGGTAGGGTCTGGGCGAGTTGTGGAAAAGTGGTAAAAAAAATTCATTGTTGGTGATGTGGGGTGAGGTAGGGTATGGTCGGGTGGGGTGGGGTGGGGTGGGGAAGGGTGGAAAAATATCTCAAAAAAAAAACTTATTTTTGGAGTGGGGTGTGGTGGGGTGGGTGGGTGGGTGGGTGTGATGGGATGGGACTAGTGGGTGGGTGCGGTGTTGTTGGGTTGGGGTGAGGTGGGTGGGTGGGTGAGATGAGAAAAAAATAGAAGTAAAATCATTCTTGTGGTGTGGTGAGGTGGGTGAGTGAGTGGGTGGTGGCGGGGTGGTTGGTGGGTGGGGTCGGCTTGGGGAGGTGTGGGGGTGGGGTGGCTAAGGTGGTGTTGGGCGTGGGGGTGAGTGTGGAAAAGTAGAAGGAAAAAAATTATTTTATGGGGTGGGATGGGTGGGGTTGGTTGTAGGCGTGGGTGGGGTGAGTGCGGGGTTGGGTTGGGATGGAGTTGTTGTGGATTATGTATTGTTTTGATTTTATTATTTAATATTAGTCTTTATTTGACAACTCATTATAATTATTATAATATTATATTAATTAATTAACTAATTAATACCTGATTTTTAAAAAAAATCTTAATTTTGTTATGTTTAAAAAGTGAAAGTTTTAATTGTATAGTTATGTACTTTTCCTTTTAAAAAAGGGAAGTTTGATCTTTTGTCAACTGTTCAGATCTATTGGGCCGATTATAAACCAAATTTTTTCGACTCTCAGGGTAAGATGTGTGGTTAAAAATTGAAAAGAGAAAATACGTGTGATTAAAAAATTATTTGAAAAATTGTTTAAATTATAAATTAATTTATAAACCAAATTTTTACAATTACCGAACAAAGGCAGTTCGATTCTACACTTTGATGACAAAATGTAGCAATAAAATCATGATGTTCAACTAACTCGTCTATATAACATAATTGAGAAAACCGAAATGTAGAACTCCTAAATATAGGGTAAGGATAAAATCCCACATCTTTTAAGCATAAAGCATTTGCTTGAAGTACTCATCTTAACAACGATAACCTTTATGTCTTGTTTGGAACAACTTAAAATTTGATTTTAATTTAAATTAAAAGTCAATAATTAATCTCAAAAAAATATTTTATGGAATCTCAACTTTTCAACCACACATCTCATCAATTTTTATCAAAATATACTTAGGCCTTGTTCTCTTTGCTGTTTTGAGATCGTTTTCTATTTTTATTTTCGAAAACACTAAAAACGCGTTCTTTTTATCATTTTCGAAAACGCATTTTGGAAAAAAAAAAAAAACGCAAATCGCCCAAAAAATGTTCAAAAAGCGAAAAACGCATTTTGAAATTTTTTTATTTTTATTTTTTTAAAAAATTATCCTAACTCAAAACTAAGCTTAAAATAAAGTTTTTTTTTTTTTTTTTTAAGGAGAATTATCCTAGTTTGGAACTAAGCCTAAATAATTTATTTATTTATAAGAATTATCCTAACTTGGAATTAAACCAAAATAAAGCTTTTTACTTTTTTAGAATTATCTTAGTTAGGAACCTAAACCTAAAATAAAGTTTTATTGAATTTAATATCAACATTACAAAAAAAATTAAGTGAGAATTCTTGTTGTTATATTTCAAAAAATTTCATGATAAATGAACTCTGGTGGTTTTGAATGAACTTGCATTTTCTGGATTTTAATAGAATCAGAACTTCCTCAAATCTTAAACATGATCAAGATGTGTTAATATAGACTCTTAATGCTCACATTAGTATGTTGCAGGTAACCATGTTTTCAGTGTATTGTAAAAGGAAATTTGAGTTTGAGTCAGTAGTATTCTGCAAGCAAATTAATTAAAAATAGTTTAAGTAATATTCTGCAAAATTTCAAACAGAACGCGTTTTTCAACTTTTCATTTTCAAAAACAGTTTTCAGAAATGACAAACTAAACACGTTTTCAACAAATTTGAAAACAAAAATAAAAACAGGAATCATAAAATATTTTCGAAAATAAAAATACAAAATAAAATACAAACAGAACGTCATCTAATATTTTGATTTTAATCTCTACCAAGTAAGGGCTTAAGATAAAACTCGTCTTAATAGTAAGTACTTCGCGATTAATCATTTTAAGAGATTGATGATCATATTACAGAGGAAAGTTGTGGAACTTTGAAAATCATGAATGGGGTTAAAATTAACATCAAGAAGCTATCATGACAGTCCAAGTGAAAGGTACAACCATAGGGGTACTGAGGTGTTTTTCTTTCATGAAGCGAGGAGTAAATCTTGAGACGTTAGCCTCATCGTGAACCAAAAATTGTAATAAAAATATTAAAATATATAAAAATAAATATTAAATAACATAAACAAAATGTAAAAGTCTTTACAATAACAAATTATTAAGAGTCCATTTAATGTAGGATATTTTGAAAAAAAAATTGATCTTTGAGAGAATGTGTGGTTAAAAAATGTTGAAAAGTGTGAAAGTGGTGAATCATATAAAAATGTGTTGTTAAAAATGAGTTTTGAGGAAAGTTGTAAAAAGATTCCGTTACCACACAGGGACTAAGTATCAATAAAGATAAATAGCAACTTAAATCAAATAAAGTATCTTTAAATTTTTTCTTTTTTATAATTAATTTAAATTGTTTACTTTTATTTATAGCAAAATAAATAACAAATTTAAGTTTTAATATAATGATATGATTAAATTAGATGTGCATATTATGCGAATTTTTTATTTTAAAAAGTAAAGGACCAAACATTTGTGAAGTGCACGCCTCTTAATTAATAAGGCGTATGTCTCGAGGCGTAAGCCTTATTCAACCTTTAAGTAATACGGGCATTGAGGAGGTTTTTTAGTGTCTCAGTCTGAGGCGGGCCTTAAGGCGCTGAGGCGGAATTTTTTTTTTTAAACCATGAAACGGAAGATAATTTTTTTATGAACCAGAGAGGAACAAGAAAAATGATGTCCTTTGAAAACGACAAGTATGTTCGAATGAACTTCAGATGTTAATATTTCGCTAACAGAACTTATGTTTACCAGTTACCAGACATGCAAAAAGTCATATCTAGAGAAAATCGTTTTAAGAAATTGGACTTTAGCGATACAAGCAATTTCGCCTAAATCTTTCTCATGGCAGGGAAAGATGATACAACCTTGATTATCACCATCAGATATAAATCCAAGAACTCATACGTACTGTACATCTATCATTATTTCCCGTATCAGAAGCCTGGAGCATTACTGGTTCTTGAATGACTGCAAAATAAAGCAATAACGTCCTCCTTAAGAAATTACTCATGAACTCCCATTTACTTGCAGGAAAATAAAATCCATTTAACTGATATGTTCAAAATTGCAAGCACCAACCTCAAAATTTTTTGACGCATCCTTCACTTGCTCAACAATATCCTTCTTCTTCTGAGCCGCTACAAAGAGCAAGAGAATTGAATAAATAACAATGATAGCAGCATAGTATTAAGGCATCTAGTGAAAAAAAGTATTGATTGAATTACAATGAAGAAAGATAAGGGTCATTACCCATATTAGAAAGATCCTCTATCCTTTTTGATGTCCTCACGGCGAACCTCTGAAATGTAGGACTGGAATAAAAAAATAAACAAACCACCTTTATGAGAAATCCCGTGTATGAAAAATACATCTCAAACATAAAATATGACTAAAGGTATAACGAGGCACAAACTTGGAGGTATCCTATTCACTAACAGACTCGAGAGAGGCCAACAAGTTGTAAAGAAAATGGAAGAATAAACAGCATATATTTGAAGATCGTGTAGATTGCTTCAAGCATACGAAAAGGATGCAGCTGGCCGCAATAAGAGAAACCAAACTATGGTCATAAATATCTCCGAACATATTACAGCACATGGGGTGCAATGAAATAAAGGAAAAGGCAATATCCATTTCACATGCACCAGGAGCAATACTTCAGCCATCTTATCAGGTTGTAATTGATTGAATAATGCAATAAACCTATAGTAGCTGTAGCCCAAGTATGCATTTAGTTTTTCTATTCACAGATGTAACATAAGCATTACAAGAAAGCGTTAACATATGCATTGCAAGATAAAAAAGAGAGCCTTGGATTGGTGATCTTCGTAAAGGAAATACCAGGGTGGTCTCAATAATGATCACACACAAGCATAAGTCAACATCAGCATCAATTAAAAACATATGAAACGGAAAATAAAAGGCAAATCAGTAAGGCAGCAACCGACTGGAAAATCATAGGTGTTCTTTTCTTAAAGTAAGTATCAGAGTACAACTAGAACCAGCATACAATTTCATTAGAAGAAAATATTCTGGTGTAACAATCCAATATAATATTAAACCAGAATGTAATTCTATAATATGTATGATTCTAACAACAAGGAAAAGCCTCAGACCACTAGATTTTGTGGAAAAACTGCGATCATCTCCGCAATCATTACAAGCCTACGATGAGTCATCATCGGCCAATGAAAAACCACCTCTCAATGATAAATTAAATTAACACGATATGTGAATTTCTGATACTGTTCAATATCATGGATTAATTCCGAAAGGGGAAAAAGGTGAAGTTTTTCTTCCGTATTCGATATTTCCATATATAGGCAAATAAATTACCTGTTGGCGAGGCCATTGACAATCAGCTCATTAGCTACATAAGATACAACTCTGTGGATGAAATTTCCACCTCCAGCCATCCTTGAATCCACCGCAAGTTCCTAGAAAATATAAAAAGACAAAAAAACTGAAGACGATAAATTAAAAACACGATCCGCGATAAGAATACGAGATTGCCTAAATATTGTTTAGATCATATTTATTAACCTATGAAGCGTATGCTCGACGAAACCCTAGCTCTATAATTTCTAGAAAATCAGAATCTGATCGGGGTACGCGGCTGGCGGACACAACAGCGCTACATAGGCGAAAAGGAAAATTTCAACTCTCTATTTTATTCCATTATATACTTTCTTAGCTACCGTTTCACAACTCATTATAATAATGAGCAATTATTATAATTTATAATTTACATAATTTTTCAAATCACATTTTAATCATACACATTTTCTCTCTTCAATTTTCAACCACAAAATTTACCTCGAAATTCAAAAAAATGACGGTTGTCGAACAGTCACTTAATTCTAATGTTCTAACTAGGTTCCCTGCTTGATGTGACTTAAGTTCTTTAACGCAATCATTATAATTTATAAATCAATAAACACAATTTTTCAAATTGTTTTTAGTGTATATTTGATATTGTTCAAAAAGTGTTTTTTTTAACCGAATAGAGATTTTTAGGAAATTGAATGGTTGAGATTTGATTGAAAAGTCAAATATTATGAACTTAACTTTAAATAGATGATTGAGATTGAGTACTGTAAAAAAAAAAAATTCAAATAGAACAAAACAAGAGCTTAATCAGACACATTTTCTCTTTTTACTTTTTAACCACATATTTTACCTCTAAAATATAAATAAATTAATTTATAATTTTTACAGTGTTACCAAGCATAGCCTAATTTTTTGTCAAAATTGTTAATTTAGTAAAATCAACAATATCGAATAATAAATTTTATGAAATATTATAATTTTTATCAATTTTTGAAGAACGTGTTTAACCTAATTTTGAGAAACATGTTTAATCTAATTTTCTCAAAATCTACTATTAATTTTTAGCAATACTAAATAGGATCTGAATAATAAATGTTTTCGATCCACTCGAGTTAGTATATTGAATTAACAATCTTGTTAAGTATATAAGATAATAATTAGTATCTCACACGTGCTATGCACGAAGGAACAATATGAAATGATTTTATTGTAAATATCATTACAAAATAAAAAAAACGTTTGAACACATAATTTGTTTTGATCAATGATAGAAACTGTCGCGAATATTCAAAATAAAAATAAATTATAATTCTCATCAATTTCGAAAAACCTCTTTATATAATACATTATTTGTACAGTTTGTAGTAAGCGTGCGCGTTGTTCTATATGGTTCTGGTTCCTAGAGAACCGAATTAAATCAATAACCGAACCATTCTGTTCTTTTGGTTGTAGGCTTCACTTTAAATAGATGGTTGAGATTTGATTGAAAAGTCAAATATTCTAAAAAGTTCACTTACACTTACACTTTGGCGCGTTTAACCTTGCGCTTAAACTTGAAGCTTGGTCTCTTCGCTTCGTCACACTTTGCGCTTTACGCGCGCTTCGCTCGAGCATTGCAGCGCTTTTTCGTGCCTAGATGCGTTTAAGCTTAATGTTCGACCTCACCGCTTTGTCACGCTTTAAGCTTTTTAAAACACTGATCCGTGTGTATGTACTCCTTTTTAAAAAATTTCAATTTCTGCTTGTAGTTCTTCACCTTTTTCGAGAACAGTCGCACAAGTCCAGCAAATTCTTGAAAACAAGATAGCAACAGATTGTAAGATGGAGATTGGTTTGTTGATTCTTGAAAAGTTGAAGGTTTGAAGTTGAATGACAAAATCAGTGAAAGAAAAATGATTTCTGATCTATGATTTTTTGTTTATTACTCGTTTTTCTTATAGTTTATTGTAATGTTGAATGAGTCAATAGTCTTTGGGTAATTGATAACGATTAATGGACCGGATAACATGCATTAAGATTAAGAATTGATGATTTTTTATTTTTTTATTTATATTTTTTAAAAAATAAAAAAATCGTGTTTTGTTCTATCTGTTTGGTTCTTGGTTCTGTTTCTAGTTTTGAATCAAGAACCGGAACCGGAACCAAATAGTTTTTAATTTTTAGAACCAGAGTCGTTTAATTTTTGAAAGAACTAAACCGAATCAGGACCAAACTCGAACCGAGCCGCTGGTTCCGGTTCTTTTACCTAGACCTAGTTTGTAGTTGCTCACACCCATATGATGCACATAAGTTGTTAAAGAAATTTTGTGATTTTGACTTTTGAATAATGATTTTTAAGAGAATATGTGGTTAAAAAGTGTGGAATCTTTTTTGAATTTTTGTGTAATATTATCTATACTCTATACATATATAAAAAAAAAGTCGATGCAAAAAATAATACGGCTATAGTTTTTTGCTCAAAATGTCTTTCTAAATCTGAAAATTTATACAAAAAAAAAAAAAAATGTAATAAATATTTTAACAATTATTATGATACATTTATGTCATTAATGGCATTAGAATTCATGTTATGCTATTAATGACATCAAAATTTTAATTTGTTTTAATGTATAAACTATTTTTGTTTTATTTTGTAATAGTTATTATTCTTTTGACAATATGTAATATGGGTGTCAAATCGAAAATCTCAACGAGAAGTTTAATACGACCTAAAAAGTAGGAACAAACTGTAAACATATTGTCCATAAAATCGTTTCAAAGATCAAATGTAAAAGTTTTTTATATTTTTTACTTTTCCTCAATATTTATATCATTTAAGTAAGTTCTATTCTATACGTTGTAAATAATATATTGTAAGTTCTATTATATATGTTGTAAATAATATATTGTATTAATGAATGATAGTTGTACTCCTGTAGCCATAAGTATTATGACCTTACGTATCATTTATCTCCCTATAGATATGGAGCTTTCGTTCATAATAATATATACAAGTTTATTTGTTTCTTTATTTCTTCTATCATTTCTCTCTAATTTATAACACGTTATCAGCACGAGTCTTTATCAAATTGAGTTATTAAAAAATTTCAAAATTTCACATATCAAAATAAAAGTTAGAGGTAATATCACGTGCATCGAAGTTAATTTGGTGTCATGTGAATTTGTTTTCATCCATTCAAATTCTGAATTGCATTATGTGAATTCCGTGCACCAATTTGCATAATCAAACATTTTCTCAAGTTTATGCAACCGCCGACTTCTTTATTCTCTCAACGCTGACAATTTTTTCTTTTTCTATTCTAAACTAGTCCGCCACCAAAGTTTCTAAATTCTATGAGTTTTTTCCGTGCATATTTGTTTTTGACAAGTGTTTACGCTCAAAAAAATATCCAAAATGCAAGAGGTTTAAGATTTGGCCCAAATCAAAAGAAGCCCAACGTTAATGGCTCATTATAGGCAAGAAATTGAACGATTGGACGATTGTGCTGCAGCTAGGATATTTGGACGACAGGGCAAGCGATGGAGCAGTTGGGTGACTAAGCAAGTAGAAGCGGTTTTGACGCTTGTCTTATGATCATATAGCCAGTTGTTGACGAAGGTAGCAGCTGAAATGGCGAATTGTAGAGGTTACTCAGAGCGACGTGAAAAGCGGATGTTACAAGGACGTGGGCAACGATTATGCAACGTGGAGGAATCAAATTAATCCATGCAAGTGTTACAAATCAAGGCGGCAAACCAAATATTCAAATATTGGCAGCAGTTGAAGGAAGTTTGTGCATTTGTATATATTATAAAAACTTAGTCATTTAGAAGGACCAATCAATCAAATCTCAACAAGAGAATATGTAATTTCCTTTATCTTTACTTTTATCGTCAAACTCTTAGTGTAATTTGTGTGCTTGCACCCCTTGGAGGTGTTTTGTCTTCACCGTAATCTTCATAAATATAGCACCCCTCGTTGGAACTTTGTATCGAAAGGTTTGTTCCTTACACATTCATCTGATCCCCCTTTGGTAATTGTTAGCGATGTGACGTCCGCGCGAAAGCAGTTTGGCACATCCAGTGGGACAATTTGGTGTGTTTTTGAAGATACGAAGTGAACCATCATGCCTCACAAGAATTACGACAAGGAAACAGCAAGTCATCATCTCCCCTCTATAATCGAAAGATATGAGGAGAAACATAGTCCTTCAGGAACAGACGGAGAGAGTCATAGCCGTTATGAACCTATGACGGATTTGAATCCTCGAACCATGCGCGCACTATTCAGTGAACTCACTCAAGACGTGGTTGAACAGGTAAATCTGCAATATGTCCATAATATGGAAAAGTTTATTCAAAGAGAGAAAGAACAATTCAATAATATGGCCAAACTAAAAATGTTGAATGATAATATGAATAAGTTGACAGGCTAAGATTTTCAATCAACCTTCCCAAATATAGGACATCATTTTCAATCCAGGATGATTGTAGGACATAGTTCCCCAACCTTAAATCCAAATCAGGGGATAAAATGGCCTTTTGGGCCGTCCACTTCGAACTTGGGGAGTAATCCAGTGCCAGTGTCAAACTTGGGGGGTAACCCAACTTCAAACTTGGAGAGTAATCCAGTGCTAGTACCAAACTTGGGGGCTAACCCAACTTCAAACTTGGGGAGTAATCCAGTGCCAAATTTGGAGGGTAACCCAACTTCAAACTTGGGAGGTAATCCAGTGCTAAACTTGGGGGGTAACCCAATTCCAAACTTGGGGGGTAACCCAACTTCAAACTTGGGGACTAATCCAATGCCAAGCTTGGGGGTAACCCAACTTCGAATTTGGAGGGTAATCCAGTGACGAACTTGGGGGGAAACCCAACTTCGAATTTGGGGGGTGACCCAGTTTCGAACTTGGGGAGTAGTACCTCGGAATAGCGTCCAAAATAATGGACAAAATGTTCCACATTTTAACGATGGAGCGAACAATAACAACATCTTCGCCAATGGTAATTGCGCTCCAAATCCTTTGCCGAACATCAGGCCACAAGCACCACCAGTGGGAAATCAACCTATAGGATTCCCTTATGATTCCAATGCCTTGTTAAGGAATCAAGTCTCTAAGATGGTGCGAGACCAAATAGTAGTAGGGATGCGTCCCTATGTTAGGCCTGACTTACACTAACCCATACCCAGATTGGGTGGATCAAGCCTATCCGTGGCCTAGGGGTTACAAGGTGCCAGAATTCTATTTATTCACTGGTTTGGGGGAGGTCTCCACGCTAGAACACGTAGGGCGATTTACGTTGTAGTGTGATGAGTGACCGATTATCATAAGACGAGGCTTTTCCCAAGTTCCTTAACAGGGATGACTTTCTCTTGGTTCATTAACCTGCCAGCGAATTCTGTGCAAATGTGGCAATAATTAGAACAACTATTCCATGCCCAGTTCTATAAAACGGAATCCGAGGTAACTCTGGCCGATTTTTCCAATCTAAGGCAAATGCCCACTTAGTGGGCTGAAAGCTTCCTCCAACGGTTCAAAATGGCTAGGAGTAAATGCTTTGTACCCCTGTCGGAAAAAGAATTCGTTAGAATCGCTCAGAGTTGCCTGAGTTTTGACCTCAAGAAAAAATTCCATGATATGGAGTTTCCTGACCTATTTCAATTGAGCGCTAATGTAATAAGATATGAGCGTCTGCTGAGAGAAGAAGAGCAAATGAAAAATTCTAGTAAAGGGACTTTTATAGAGACCCAAATTTTGACATACACACGGTAGGTGACGGATATGTTGATCAGGCAGAAGTATGCTTGGCCAAGCTAGTCAAAGGGGACCTATATGCTTGTCCCCTGGCAGCAAAATCTGGCGCGATAGTAAAAGACGAGCCTGTAGAAGAGAAAAATAAGAAGGCTAAAATATTTTCATTCGACGTTAGTAAGGCGGACTTTATATTTGACAAGTTATATAAGGATAAGCAAATCAAGTTGAGCGATAAACATAAGTTGTCAAACCCTGAACAAACTAAGGGCAAAAAATACTGTAAATGACATAATGCATGGTCTCATATGACTAACAATTGTTTGGTTTTTCGGTACGTGTTGCAGGAAACCATTGAGTTGGGGAGGATCACGCTTGAGCTTAAGAAAAAGATGGAAGTGGACGAGAACCCATTCCCACAACCGCTTGGAGTGAACATGATGGCAACTGATTTTGCCCAGAAATTGCCAATGTTCAAACTAGTAATTGATGTTGCAGCAGAAGATGAACAACAACGTCCCAAAGTGTTTGAACGACTCAAGGGAAAAGAATACCAAGGAAACATGAGTATCTTATGTGATAGATGCAAGGAAGAAGTGGTAAGTATATGGAAGGAACCAAAGCACAAGGTTTTCACATTCATCCCAGAGTTGCATCAAGTTTCCAGCCCGATAGAGGACGAGGCCCAGATACACATGGAAAACCGTCTCAAGAAAGGCAACTATGGCCAACAAATCACAGGAAAACATTTAGGCTGCAGCCATGCCAATCAAATGTTTGGCATTCATTCCAGTACAATGCTAGATGAGTTGTGCCCCTTAATGAGATGACAAGGACCCAGCAAAGGCGTTTTCAAAGGAACTACGACAAAATGATGAGGCGACAACAGGGAGAGTTGCCCCTAGACATAACGAGCCTGACTCGGGAAGCTGACCAAAATGAATTTGATGGTGATAAATGGAACAACACAGAGGGATCAGTGAAGAAAGCGTCTGGAAGTTCCATCAGAAAATCGAAGTTCGAGCGCAACAAAAAAGAAGGAGACGAAGAGGAACCAGAGCAAGAAACCGTCATTCAGTTCGGGACATTACCCCCAGTCATGGCCAACAACTATCTATTGGCCAATGAGTTTAGAAGCAAAGAGGATGTAGGAGAAGAAGGTGGAGAAAATGAAGGAGCAGCCTGTGAGTTGATATGTGAAGGCCAAACGTCCCAAGAGGTAGATTAGGAAGAAGAGGACGATGACATGACAGATAACGAAGAAAGAGATTGTTTTGGAGGTAGAAGCTAGGAAAAGAGGGGTGTCGCGCAATGTGTTGCTAAAGCAGTTGTATCAAGAAGGCGTGCGTGAAGTGGATCTATTAGGTGAGCCCTCTGGACGAGCGTTTGATTTTTACATACTGTACGGAACGCCCAAAAGGAAAACAAGAGTACCACGGGTTGAGAAGTATGGATCGCCTCCTAGGATACTTCCTTCTCCTACTGGATGGTTTACAAATGAAGAGTCTAGAGATCAGAATGAGGACAAGAAGTATTGCAAGCCGAAGTGACGAAAAGAGTCGAAATAAAGGAAGACAGCCAGGAGGTAGAGATTGATGCAGCGGAAAAGGTTATCTTTAGGAAACCCTCCGCGAAACTAACCAGGCATCTGAGGCCACTGTATGTGAAGGCCCAGATTAATGGAATTCCAGTATCAAAAGTTCTTATAGACAATGGAGCCACTATAAATACCATCCCGTCCAGAATGATGAGAAGATTAGCAAAAAAGGAGGATGATATGATCCCAACAGAAGTTATCCTCACAAGCTTCAATGGGGGGGGGTGACGTCTGCCAAAGGAGTTATGCCATTGGACGTCACTGTGGGAACTACCACAAGGACCACAGTTTTCTTTGTGATAGATGGTCCTACCAGCTATAACGTACTTCTAGGGAGAGATTGGATCCATGGAGCCGGTGCATACCTTCATCGTTCCACCAGTGTTTAGTATTCTGGAATGATAAAAGAGAAGCAGAAGTGATACAGGCAGATCATAAACCATTTATGGCGGAAACGAACTCTATAGAAAGATTCATGTACGAGGGGAATTATGGGCCTGTTAGAGTAGTGCAACAGGGAGAAGAAACTCAAGTCGTCGCACTAAGCGAAGAACCATTCTCGGTTGACGCCCTAACAGAGATGTTTAACCAGATGAGGCCAAATATAGTGGCCCTTGAGAAGCCAGTCATTGGCGTAAAAGTGGTTGAGGAATCATGACAAGCAACCAGCGAAGAGGGAATGTGGTCGATATTCGGGCCTCAAAAGCCAGACCAATGGCTTTCAATAATAAGTCTGAAGAAAACGCAAAAGAAGCAAAAGAGGCAGCATCATTGGCAACGTTCAAGTGCAAGTTGACTGTTTTTTAGTTGGAGCATGATGCTGGTAGAAAGGTCTACAAGGTGAATTGTTTGGAGGAAGAGTTGCTCGCAAAAAACCTGGACGATGAAGCAATAGGGATATCCAAACAGGGGCACGCTCAGGCGCAAGACCCTCTTGTAAAAGTGAACATCGGTTACGAAGGGGAAGAATGCCCAACATTCATCAGCCAAGCACTCCGTAGGGAGGTAAGTGATGAATTGATTGCCTTATTAAAAGAATACAAAGATTGTTTTGCTTAGAAATATGAACACATGCCTGGTTTAGATATGAATTTGGTGGAACACAGACTGCCAACTAAGCATAATTTTAAGCCACATAAGCAGCCACCTAGGCGTTTTGCCCCTAATGTATTACCTGAAGTAAAAAAGGAAATATAACGTCTTTTAAAGGCTGGTTTTATTAGGATGACCAGGTATGTAGAATGGTTATCTAATATTGTGCCCGTATCTAAAAAGAACGGTAGCATTAGGGTGTGCATAGATTTCAGGAATTTAAATTTAGCCACGCCTAAAGATGAGTATCATATGCCAACGGTGGATTCTTTAGTAGATTCAACTGCAGGGCATGTCATGTATTCCTTCATGGATGTGTATTCCGGATACAACTAAATTTACATAGCTGACGAAGACGTGCATAAAACGGCATTTAGATGCCTAGGGGCCTTGTGATGTTTTTAGTGGATGGATAGTCATACCCTTCGGCCTAAAAAATGCTGGGGCCACTTATCAAAGGGAAATGAATTTAATCTTTCATGACATGATTGGGGGATTTATTGAAGTATATGTAGATGATATTGTGGTAAAGTCAATGAAAGAAAAATACCATTTTCAACAACTAAGACGTTCATTTAAACGAATGAGGCAGTACAAGTTGAAGTTAAACCCTTTTAAATGTGTGTTTGGTGTTAATTCAGGAAACTTCCTTGGTTTTCTGGTACACAAGAGGGGGGTCAAACTTGACAAAAATAAAGCAAGAGCCATTCTAGAAGCAAAACCGTCTGCTAACAAAAAGGAATTGCAAAGGTTCCTAGGTCAAGTAAATTTCTTAAGGCATTTTATTTCTAATTGTGCAGGGCGAACGGAAGTTTTTTCGCCTCTTTTAAAGTTGAAAAATCAAGACGAATTTGTCTGGAGGGAAGAACACCAAAAGGCTTTCGACAGTCTAAAGATATACTTATCAAGTCCGTCTGTGCTGGTGTCACCAATTCATGGGAAGCCAATGAAAGTCTATATATTTGTGGAGCAAGGATCTATAGCCGGAATGGTCGCGCAAGAAGACCAACTGGACGAGGAGAGAGAGATTTACTACTTAAGCAGACAGTTGACGAAGTGTGAATGTAATTATTCAGCTATAGAAAAACTTTGCCTCACTCTATATTTCACGTATACTAAACTAAGGGCCTATTTACGGCCTGTAACCGTGTATTTGATATCTAAAGTAAATATAGTCAAGTATTTGTTTTCTCGCCCTGTTTTACATCAAAGAATTGGCCTTTGGACATTGGCCCTTTCTGAATTTGAAATACAACACGTACCTCAAAAGGCAATTAACAATCAAGTTTTAGCCAACTTTTTGGCTGATCATCCCTGTTTGGACATGCCTAAGGAGGTTAATTTAGAAGTGGATTCCCTCAAAACGAAGCCTTGGGTTCTATATTTTGATGGATCAAAAACTTACCAAGGCGCGGGGGTTGGTATAGTTTTAATAAATCCCATGGGAGTCTGTTACAAGTATGCTCTCACCTTGGAAAGATCATGTACTAATAATCAAGCAGAGTACGAAGCATTGATCACGGGCTGGAACTGTTAGCAGAGCTGAAAGTGAAGAATGTGATTATCCGAGGAGGTTCTTAGTTGGTAATATACCAATTAACGGGCGATTTCAAGTGCCAGAGAGATTCTGTGATAAAGCAATACGAGCTCGCCCAAGAGCTTTTGGAAGAATTTGATCAAGTGAAGTTTCAATATATAAGAAGGATTTACAACGATGTAGCGAACGAGTTAGCCCAAGTCGCTTCAGGTTATTCAAAAGTGGTGAATGCAACAACAACTTGTGAGTACGGAATAATCCTGCCCGTCTTAAACAGGAGGATGTAAAGTGATCTCCAAAAAATCAGGAATTTTAGCCCGGTCAAAAATCTCCTTTGTGGGGCCATGGCCCACCATACGCACGTGCCACCGGCGAAACGTAGTGTCAGCCTTTGACCAAGTACGTATACCCTTCTCACGAATTGGCTTTAGTGGAAAAGGGTTTAAGAAGGGTGGGCCTTGAGTACAAGGAAATAATTGACCCACAACCACTCGCATAACTGAGTCAGCATCATTAAAGGATGGACCCAAGAAAAATTCATTCTTGTCAAGATTGGCCGGAGAAAGGGGAGCTGGGTTCACGTATGGCTTAGTAAGGAGTGTCTTGAATTCGTCAAAAGAAAGGAAATTTTCGGATTGCTTCCCTGAAGATGACATTGTTGGCAGAATGCGTGCGAAGTATAAAGGTTGAAGTGAAATGGTAGACAGTGAACAGTAAAATTTATAGGAGGAAGAATAGAGCGGTGATGGTAAACATGGACGAAAGTAGGAGAAAGTGCGAACATGGGTGAAGCGACGTGATGAAGTAGCGCACCCTTTGAAAAACGAGGGTTTAACTAAAAAATCAAAAGAAAAGATTACAAATCTGGATTTTCTAAAATTGATGTTTAAAAATATTGGAACGTCCGATTTCATATTAGTCAATACTTTTAATTCCATTCATCAAGTTTTAATCCTATTTATGCGTTCGGTCGAATTCACGGATGTATATTGAAATTCATATCTCGAATTTAAATTAATTTTATCTAACTAAGAAATTCAAGCATTAAACATAATAAATAAATCAACACATGCAACATATACGCGAAATTTGAATTATTATAAAATTTAAAAGTAAAACTAAGCTACATCGTTTGTCCGTACTAAAAGATTAGTTGTTCATCAATAAAAAAATAAAAATGCAGAAATAAGAATGACAAAGTATGTAGAGTTTATCAAATTAAAAAAAGAAAGGAAGTCTTACACTAAGAATCCGCTCCCCATTGATAATCTTCAATTCCCCCGCCTTTGTCTTGATTTTCACCTTTAAGAATTAGATAATAGAACAATGGATTATGGTGTTTAGAAGTTGTGCAAATGTTCTAATTCCAAGAAGCTATATTTATAGTTGGAGAAGAGACCTAATCGAAAAATGAAAGAAATTTGTCAAACTCGTGCGCGAATCTTTTTTGTATCTACACGGTGTTCAGTGTTTCGATCATATCTTTCTATTCCCTTATCCGATTGAGGTGATTCAAAGTTTGATAGAAAAATAACTTAAATGGATACAATTTTTCTTGAAATAATATTTTCTCGATTCAAACGTTTACTACCCCGAAATTAGGTCTCAAAGTCCAAAAAAAAAATCTATCCAAAATCTTATGCGATTGAAATTAATTTATAGTAATATTCTATTCATTTTTTACTTATACTTGAATCCAATCGACTCATACAAATCTTCAAAGTATCATCTAGTGGTCCGAATTAATCATTAGATATTTGCAATTTGGTTCACTCATGTTTAATTTGCTCTTCAGTTCTTCAACTTCCAATTATGTCATTCCAGTTCCCAGATTTCGAAATTCCTTCAATTAACTTATCACTGACCTTAATTGATTTCATGCACTTCTTCATGTGTATAAATTAGCTCCATTTATCATTCATTTGTTCGTTATTCACTTCAATTCCTTCATTCTCTTAACTTTCAAATATTTTCTACAATATTAACAAATAATAAACAAATCACTAGTATTTATTCTAAATCGACAATATTTTATACTAATTTTGACATATAAATAAGTGTATAGAATACACTTATCATTGATCATCTAAATATTACTTGTATATCTAATAGATTTGATACATATACTAGATGATTGCATGATGTTCACAACCTAAAGTTTGTGAAATTATTGATCACATTTTAAATTATGAGCATAATTTTTGGATTATATAATCAAGAATGTGTCTTGATAATGCTAGTTGAAATGAATCTCAACATTTTAATAAGTGTTAGTTGGGATGTCAATAAATGGTTTAATATTATTACTTGTTAAAAGCCTCCAATTTATTTAATTGAGAACAAAGTACTTCCCTTTTGTATAGGGAATTCTATTACACATCATGTCAACATCATAGTTCTCCCTGTTATAATTGGCTTATGATTATATTCTAATTTTTTCACAGTGTAATTGATCTACCACAATGCATTGAAATGAAAAATAAAGAATGCTGAGAATAAATGCGTGGTTTGAACATATATCCCAAATGGATGATATTTTATAATGCCGAAAAAAAGATCGTCAATATGATTGGACAATTCTCTCAACATTGAGGAGCAAATTAAGAAACTAAAAATAATATACAAATGCATCATTATATAAATCCTCACAAAAGATCACTTGAATCAGTATTTCAAAAGATAATTTATTTAGATGCATTAATTGATCAAAAAGATCAATAATATCTCACACATCAGCTTCAAATGTTTCATCTCGAATTAAAGTCCTAAAGGACAATTAATTAATATGATATTTGATGGTACGTTTGAATTGTAATGATATTCGATTCTAATCTCCAAATGAAAATGGAGCAATTAGTAAAGATGATCTCATCAAGGAGGCATGTACTCATGTGAGAGTATGTATTGACATAACTAATTGTAAATCTTTACTCTTTCTCATTTTTCTGATGTAGAAACCTCAACTCTTGGCTCTTATCTTGTCTCTCCTTCTTCTAGAGTCGTGGCTCTAACTCTCACTTTCTCTAATTTTTTTAGGGTCTTAGTCCCAACTCTCTTGCTTTTAATTTTCCCCACATATCCTTCTTTTTATTTCTCAAACTCCTTCTTAAGTTTCATTTGATTTTTGTTTACTTTTTCCAAACTCAAAGGTAGGAGCACCACCTTTTTTCCATTCAATTGGAAGCAATACAGGTTCTTCTTCTTATCATGCTTCACACCTCTATCACATTGCCAATGTCTCCCTAAAAGTATGTGAGTATTATGCATGGGGGACTACATCACATAGTATTTGATCTCTATAGGTTCCAACGTCGAAGGTAAGAAGAACTTGTTCACTCTCCCTCACCTCCTCATAGTCATTTAACATTTGTAATAAACAAGGATTATGATGCGTCATCACCAGTAATCCCAATTTTTCAACTATGCTAACACTCACCAAGTTAGTGTCACTCTCCCCATCTATATTGAGACTACATGCCTTATCCCCCACAAGGCACCTAGTGTAGAAAATATTTTCTACATGTTCCTCCATATCATTAGTATGGGCCAAAGATGTTTGTGGACTAACAATTCTCTCCACCTCTCTCTCCTTACTACCACTCTCCCCATGGAATGATGAAATTTTTTGTACACTATCAATATTCTCATCCAATCCACTCCTACTCCTATTAAAACAATCTCCTCTTTTCCTACCCATGCTCCCATTTTGTCCTCTACTCCCATCACTATACAAAATATTCCCAAATTTATCCCCCACTCTTCTCCTATCGACCTCTCTCTTCATTACCCTTAGTTGATGTACTCTCCCTCTTGTTCCTAATCTTTCCAACCTTCTCTCAATCTCCTCCATTTGTCTAGTCATGGTGGTTGAAAGAGCTTGCAACATCTATCACAAGTCTTGAGTTTGAGCATTGAAAATTTGCTCACTTGAAGCATTAGTGTTGGACATGGTGTGCAAGTGTGAAAGTGTCCTTACAAGATGTCTCACTCGTGTTTGCACTCAATTTAGGCATTTACCCTCTAATGAGCTCATCACTCTTACCTTTTTCTATTACAATTTTTCTTACTAAAACTCTCCAAGGCACTTAATCAACTAGATTGAGAAATCAATTCTTGTTCCATAAACAAAACAAAGAAGTAAGGAAAGTTTGACACAATAGCAAGTATAATTTCTTTGCTTACTATTATACAAGAAAATGATATTTGAATTGATGTGGCAATGTTTTTCAAGGTTTTATCACAATAAGCTAGATAAAAGGAACAAATGGTCAACTAGAAATGTGTTTGGTGTTTGAAAAGTAGGATTTAGAGCCCGTTTGGTGTATGGAGAGAATTTTTGATTTTTATGGTTTTTTGTGTTTGTTGATGGATGTATGATTTAAATTGATTTGAAAAGTAAAAAATTGTGGGCTTGACCAAAGATGAATGGTTGAGATTGAATTTGAAAAGTTTTGGTAAAAATAATTGATGCACCAAACAAGCTCTTAATATGAATGTTCTCCTTCAAGAATTTGTCAAACACTTAGTAGGCTCATTTGAATTTGCACAAATACACAAGTGTTTGTTCAAATGTAATCCTCAACAACTCAAATGTAACAATAATACCCAAGATGTAGGAATCAAGAAATACTCATGGGCATACAAATTTTTTCAATTTTTGGTGAATTTTCATTTTTTTTTAATGAAGAACAACAAGAACAAAAATGTAAATGATAGATATACCAATTTTAGAGCCAAGCTCTGATACCAAATGATGCGAATCCCTTTGGTGTTTGAACCAAAAATTCCCACAACAATTTAGAATCAACCCAAGAAAGCTAAAATGGTAAAATAAACTTTGACCCAAGTTTAATCTAACCAAAATTCTGAGGAATAAACCTAGCCAAATTGACAAATAAACAAATTCCAAGATTGATAAAATACTCCAAGTGAAGTCGAGAACATTACCTCAAAGAGGCTTGATAGAGGAAGGATTCATACCTTCAAAGTATTCTTCACACACTTACAAATGAACAACCAAGTTATTTCTAGGGTTTGAGAGTTGTATGCTATTTATAGTACAAAATATGAAAGAAAAAGAAAAATCGAAAAAAAGGAAGAAAACGCATGTTTTCAAAATTTCAGTAAATTTTGGTCGACCAGATGGTCGACCTAGTCACTTTCGGTCGACCAAATGGTTGATCGAAATGAGCTGAGGGTTCTCCAAATCTCTGAGCTTTCGATCGACCGATAATGTCTGATCCTGCCACCTTCAGGATTTTGATCATAACTTTTGATCCCAACCTCCAATTGAGGCGATTCAAAATGATTTGGAAACTAGACGAGAATGGCTACAATTCTTTAAGAAATAGTGAATCTCAAATTCGTATATTATCTCCACCAAATCTGTGATTTAATCCCAAGCTCGATGCATCTTCATTTCTTTCGCCTCGACTCGATTCCTTAATTTATAAATGAGTCCCTTCAAAAATTCTTGGACTTCCTTGACTTCGGATCTAGTCATGGGTCCCGTCGACTCGTGCATCAAGGTTTGAGTTTCTTGGATCTCATCAATTGGGGTATTTTTGAAGTACAAATGAGTGATATTAAAAAGGGTAATCAATACCTCGGTACTTTGGGATTGCGGTGAAATGATTAGAGAATCTATTTGAAATGTAGGAATCGTTGCCTTCTAAAGTTTCACGACTAAGTTTGGTAGTAAAAATTTTAGAATTACAATGTGAAACATATACGATGCTTGAAGCATACAATATAATCCTTGAAGGATTAAATATATTTGAAACATATAATTCATGTTTTTAAGAAACTTGTTTGATCAAAGTATAGAGATACTTGGCGATCTGGATATTTAATGTGTTTAAAATATAATCACTTTGTAATGGAATGTGATTGGTTATGTAAACTTAGAATGGTACAAATGACTCTGTATGACAAAGTGTTGAAATTGATGTGTACCATTATTGTGAATAATATTTGAAAATCGTGAAAGATGATTTTCAAGATGCAAATTCATAGTTAATTATTTACCTAAAGTGAATAAGTTAATTGATCACTGAAGTGAATAAGTCACTTTTAGATTTGAGAATTGCATAAATGCATTGATGAATATTGATTATAGAACATGGCTCGTTACAGTATGCTCAAATGATTAGAAATATGATATAATTCTTCATGTTCAAAGGAAGAATTGAATTTATATTCGAATAACAAATTATATGTGATATGTGCCATTTATATATGTTTGGTGAACATATTTGATATTGCACCGATTAACAATTGAAATAATTATATGAAATATCAATATAATTGTAAAGTTTCCATGAGGAGGAGCTAATATGATGCGCTACACTCTTTTTTTCTTAGTCGAAGTTTTGTCCCATATGGTTTTCCTAATAAGATTTTTAATGAGGTAGCTGTTATGACATATTGATAAAGAGTGACCAATAATGCCTATATGATACAAAGATCAATATTTGTATTTGTATTTGTTATTATCATCATTGATAATTTAAATATGGTTGGATCTCTTGAAGAGCTTTCAAAGACACTTGATAAATTAATAAACATGATAGACAAATTTAATGTAATAATGAGGCATATTTTTTGTACAATTATATTACATGGAGAATATTTTTATGATTTTTATGATCATCATAACATATAAGTCATACATCCCCATTTATCTATTGATATACTCTCCTATATGAGAATCCTGAAGATATCAAAATATAAATTATTTAATATAGATTGAATAAGGGGGAGTAGCCATATGGATGATTCAATATAGATTGAATCAGGAGAGTAGATGTATTCTTTTTCCTTTGTTCAGGTTTTTTCACATTGATTTTTTCTTATAAGGTTTTAACGAGGTAGCATTAAAATACTCTCGAATTTTCAACGAATTCACTCAAGTGACAATGTAGCAGATTTATCCGTAAAAGCAACGTCGACATCTATATTCAAGAAATTGGTTCACAAGATTGATATGTGACGACTCAATGATCAACACCAGGGGAGTAGCTGTACCCTTTTTCCTTAATCAAGGCTTTGTCCCATTGAGTTTTCCCGACGAAGTTTTAATGAGACAACATTTATCTGAATACTCCAAGAACAATTATATTTTTTTCTTTGTTTGATATTTTTGTCTCACTTAGTTTTTATCAAACAAGGTTTTAAAGAGACATATATTTTGTAATGAGTAATTATATTAACACCACAATTTCTTATAAATACATCATATTTTAATTGTATTATTGGTCTCTAATCTTTATATATTATTATATTTAAGTTCTTAATTTCTTTCGCCATATTCTTATTATTAAATTTTCAGTAATTAACAAATCTTCTACTCATAGATGATTTTCATCCAATTTTTTTTTGTTATCTTGCTGTAAAACGATGGGCAAGTAATTACTAATTAATCATAATTTTGATTTTTTTTTTTTACTTTTTAAATATACGAGGGATAAATACTTTTTTATTTCCTTATAACGAATTTTTTTGTAGAGCCCGATAGGAGAGATAAGATGTAGTAATTAATGAAAAACACAAAATAAGAATATAATGAAAAAAAGTTAGGGATGGAAAAAAACCCGAACGACCCGCCCCGAACAGCTTTTCGGGGAGGGTTCGGGGTGGCCCGCCCCGCCCCATGACCCGAGATTTTTTATTTTTTGTGTGTGTGTGTAGGAATGAGAAACTAAAAATAAATTTAATGAGGTTCAGAAGAATTGAATCTTGGTGGAATTTAAGGGTATGAGAATATATAACCACTATACCATTATATTGTTTATTGATTTTTTTTCCCTTCAAATATATATATTATGTTTAAAGTTCAAACTTAAAAACTCTAACTAGTTCGACTCCTAAGTTTTTCACCTAAAATTTTATTACCAATTTATATAATAAATATAATAAAAAAATTTAACATTTCGTGTCATTTGGCAGGACCGCGACCCGCCCCGCGAACAGTCGCGGGGCGGGGTGGGTCGGGGCGGGATCATGCCGTTTCGGGTCCGGGCGGGTCGGCCCCGTCCCGCCCCAAACCCGACCCATTGCCATTCCTATATTCCCTATATATATATGAGACTTTGGTTCATAATAATACACACAAGTTTATTGGCCTCTTTTTTTCTTCTCTCATTTCTTTCTAGTTTATAATAATACTATAACACTATATATAAACTATTTTTTGTATTAATTATTATTTTTTTGATAATTATTGTATTATTTTGAAGTTGAAAAATATATAATATGGGTGTCAAATCGAAGATCTCAACATGAAGTTTAATACAAGATAAAATGTGAGTGATAAGTGTATTTTATACACTTATTTATATATCAAAATTAGAATATTACATTATCGTTTTAGAATAAATTCTACCTAATTGTTATTTATTTGTTTATTTTTAAGAAAATATCTCAAAATCATGTGAATGAAGCAATTGATGGAAACAATACACAATTGGATGATATTGGAGCTTAATTGGACAATTTGGAAGTTGTTGGAGTCACCTGGGAAATATGCATGGTTCTAAAGTGAAGAAATCAATATTTGAAAGACCAAATTGAAGAAGTTGAGAATTGAAACAAGCTAATTGAGAAGATTCGAAAGTATGAGGATCAAAATGCTTCGATTGAAAGTGAAGGACTTGAGTTGCAAATAAAAGTAAAGGATCTACTTAAACAAATTCCAAAGTTGGAAATTGCATAAGAAATCAGAATTGCGCGGTCTCACTAAGTATTAGAACGCGGTCGCACGCACAACAGTTAAATTGTGAGAAAGTCAGAATGGGTCTTCATATACACGCGCAGCCACACGCTTTAAGCCTGCATGGCGTGCAGGCATCCTACTGGGCTTCTGGTTGGGCTTTTTGCTCGATTTTCATCAGGTTTTCCTCATTCTTCCACTAGATTTTTCCAAAACCTATATACACAACTTGTGAGGCGCGAATTCGAGACCTTTGCCTCTCCTAAGAAGAGCATAAAATTCAAAATTTTAATTTCAATTCTTAGGAGATTAAAGCAAAGTAAGGGGCTAGACTTGAAAACTGCATGAAAGGGTGAACAAATAAACCTCCCAGCCTACTAAACCGAACCAAACCGCAACAAATGGTTTGATTTGGTTCGGTTTCAAATGTGAAATGGTTTGGTTTAGTTTGAAAAAATTTCAAATCGCTTTATACGATTTGATTTATGTTTCAATTTTCGAAACCTTGGTTTGAAACCGCAACCCGCCAATATTTAAATAAATTATAAAAAAATGAGTGCAGAAATAGCTCATCAAATTCAAATTGTTAATTGTTATTGAAACTTTTAAATCGTTTTGAGTGTTGCTTTGGTTTCTTTTTTCTAGTAGAAATGAGTTATAGAATAACTTTTATCAAAATTTGGACGTATTTTTGAAAGATTTGTAGCATATGTCAATTGCAAAAAATGTGAGATTTTTTCAGGAATAAAGTTATGCGCTAATCTATGCATATTTGATCCCTCCTATAAGCAGTCCAATCACTTTCCCAACTAGAAATATTGAATGTTGCAGAAAAGGTAAAATGATGTATGCAGTTTCCATTGAAGAACTTTATAAACAAATTATAGCATACTGAATAGAAGAAATATTCTTGTAGTAACACAGTGTGTGTCTTTTATTTACGTGAATGGTTCTGAACAAATAAATTTCATTTGTAGTTGCAACTTGTCGGAGTAATCTCCTTGCCCAATATGAGTTGCATTTCAAAAAAATTTAAGAACACCTTTTGACGTAATTTACATAATGGTCGATAGGTATTTCTTAGTTATCGACTACAAATTTGGTGTTGATCCTTTACTCAACGTTGTGTATCAATTACGAAATCTGTGATCCCTGCTACTGATAGATTAATCATTCATTCATTCTTGCATTATCGTACAAGAATGGGGGCTTGGTTCGGAATCTACTAATTTATTTGATTGTAAACTGCGGTTTTAAACCGCACCGAACCGAAAAAATGGTTTGATTTGATTTGGTTTAGAAAATGAAATAGTTTGGTTTGGTTTTGTTTGAAAAAATTTCAAACCGTTTTAAATGATTTTGTTTGAAATTTTGCTACAAACCTCCGAAACTAAACTGTGTTCACCCCTACATGAAGTTCGATTCTTGTTGAAAGCCTGCTTTTATTGTTTTTGTTATTTAATTATAATGTATAACTAAATTCTCATGTAACTTAGTTAATTATTTTAATTCCAAACTTCTTTGATTTAATTATTCATTGCATGTATTGATTTTGTTTGAGTTAATGCACGAGTTAATTGTCCACTAATTCATGATTTCGTGGTTTACTTTTATAATTAGAGAGGTGAGCTAACAAATTAGATTTAGGAATAAAACTTAGTTATTAGACAAGCAATGTAGGAAATGGTAACTCAGTGAAAGTTTTGTTATTGGAATTGTGCCATAGCCCATAGTATTTTTGCTTCCTTGATTATTTAGCATCCGTTTCATGAAGTATTTATAAACAAATTTCTAAATAAAATTTCTTCTAAAGTCACTTTTAAACAACATATTTTACTTCGAAAAATAAATATTTTTGTTTATAAACACAAAAAAAACACACACACACACACAATTATACCAAACAAATGCTTAGCACGAGCCGCGTCATCCAGAACAAAGCATAGTTTTCACCGTTGATTCACTTCTAATCAATGGCTAATGTATACGAAGACATTAGATGCGGATCACCATTTTAAACCGTCGATAAACACCCAAGATCCAACGGCTTTCAAGTATTCTTCTCATCTAGACTTTCCAAATAAATAGCCTTCCGAATCGCACACCTTTTTCACTCACACTGACAAACACATCACAAATCCAATCCAATAAGTTGAAATTTCAGATTTATCTCCAAGGGGAAAAAATGTCAGGACGAGGCAAAGGCGGCAAGGGTTTGGGAAAGGGCGGTGCCAAGCGCCACCGCAAGGTGCTGAGGGATAACATTCAAGGCATCACAAAGCCGGCGATTCGGCGATTGGCTCGCCGTGGTGGGGTGAAGCGTATTAGCGGGCTTATTTACGAGGAGACACGTGGCGTCCTCAAGATCTTCCTTGAGAACGTCATCCGTGATGCAGTCACCTACACTGAGCACGCTCGCCGTAAAACTGTGACGGCCATGGACGTTGTGTACGCCCTCAAGAGGCAGGGGAGGACCTTATATGGCTTTGGTGGTTAAATTGTTTTGGTTAGGGTTAGAGAGATGGGGTTTGGGTGGTGGGGAAGCTTTGTATAAATGAGGGATTTTGTCAAGGGAAGTGTTTTTGTGTTAGGTTTAAATGATTGTACTTTGATCTATCTTAGATCCTTCGTTTGTTTTTCAATTAATGAGAATTCTGTTTCAATTATTTTAAACGAGTTTCCGTTTTATCTTAACTTAATCTAATCGTGGTTCATTTCTATCTTCGCTTTCAAATTTCCAGCGTTGTTGATTTCTACAATGTTTGATTTGGACTGTGCGACTGCTTCACTTTTTGAATCTTGCATGCTGTAATGCCCTTTTTTGGAGTAGTTGCTAAGTTTTGGATAATTCTTCAGTTATTTCTTAGTTTTGTTGAATGTCATATGGGATTGTTTAGAATGAACATCCATCCTTGATTTAATTTGTGAAAAGAAATTTGTGCTTAGGAGTTTGGATTTGAGCCGCATTTCCGTACTGACAATTGTTTGATATTTCATACATAAACAGATTTTTGCTTTTAGATATCTTGAACATTGAAGCTTTAGAAGTGAGAACTGAGGTTTTCCAGAAATTGATCGGCTAAACTGGTAAGCGTGATTTCCTGTGCTTAGAGCTTATGATTTGTTACTATAATGATTAATTGAAATGGGCTATGATCAATAGTTTAAAATGATATATGTTAAGCTTTTGTGTTGAGTTGCTTTATTCGTCCTTAATTCCCTTTCCTTTCTGGTTTTGTGGCTGCTTCAACGAATAACACAAGGTCACTTTCGGCTGTTGCAGTTATCAATCAACAATTCCAACTTATTTGCCTGCGAAGGTCGTGTGAATAGAAGGTAAGTAATGTTGGAGGTTGAGATAATGGGTGAAAAGATTTTCGCATTATTGAAAATAGTGTAATTTGGAAATACTAGGATTTTGTATTAATATAGTTAAAATTTAAATATGGCAATTTACGAGTGTGGAGTCAGAGATGGTGCAAAAGGTTGTCATGGTGGTGTTGAACTAAATTAGAGGCGAATTTAAAAAATATATAGAGATGGGAATGCTATTTGTAGTCGGCGATTACTGCGGTCGCCCTACGTGGTATACACATGACGGATGGTTATTTGATGTATTAACGTGATAGTTTTTTGTTGACTAGTGCATCAAATAATCACCCGCCAAGTGTATGTCACGTAGGGTGACTACCAGTCAGTGACTACGAATATCATTTATTGAAAAGAAAATATTTGGATGTGTAATGAGTAATATAGTTCATTTTTGAAGTTAGCGTGAATTTAATGTGTCAGTTTCAAATTAATGAAGTGAGTGCATACGTATTTGAATGGGTATATTTAAGGTCTTGGTTGATTCGATTTTGAATTAGCTGTCTTCTTATCATCTAATGAATTGTTAAAGCTCTGAAGTACTCCTTTCACTAACTACTCAACGACGTAACATAGTTGGCTGCGTCAGCATCAGCATTGGACATGTTAAAACACATTAGTAGAACAAATTAATAAGAAGTTGAAAAAATGTCTACATTGGACATTAAAATCCAAGTTAAAAGAATCTTTTTTTGCACAAGTTAATTTTAACGTTAAATCTAGAAGTTTTTTAACTGCTGATATGGCATTTTTTGGGTTCAAAGTTCCATTTTTTTTTTCCAATTCTTGCTATGAACAACCTGTCACGAATTCCACCGCCCTCCATTCTCTCTCTAAAATCTGAATGATAGGGTGTATAATTGTTGTTTTATTTGTGATACTTCTCCTTAATTCATTGATTTTAAATGCTTAATTTGCGAATATTAATCATATTTTATGATATGTGGATTAGGTGGAGAATTGAGGTCAAATTGGACTCAAATCACAAATTAGAAGGAAGAAGTTTTGAACTCAAAAAGTACGCGATCAGATCAGGACTTTGCATAAGGCGTGGGCACGCCTTATTAATTCTGAAAGACAGCAACATCAAATAGTTAATGGGCTGGACTTGTGGACCTTGGAGGTAAATGAGCTCAAATGTTGGACTCGAAAATCGACCACACATGAGAAAAAAAGGGTTGGGAATTGAGGAAATTGGCAGTGGACATTATTTTACAATTCACTTTGGAGACAATTCCAACAACAGCAATTTTATTTAACATGGAATGCAACACATGTTTTGGGCCCTGATTACTCAATTATTATTGGGAAAATTACATAAAACCTTTTGTTTCAAAGATGCAATTCAAAAATCATGTGAAGGAAATTTTTTTTTTAAAAAATTCAGGTGTTAATTCATTTAGTTAGGTGTTTAATAATTAAAAATAAATATAATGATATATATAAGATAAACATAATTATCTACTATACATTATATTAAAACTAATATAATATTAAATCAAAAATTCAAATTTTGACGTCACAACCTACCACCACCCCACCCACACTGCCCCTCGCCCACCACCTTACCCCACCCACCCACTCACCCCACCCCACCCAAACCAAAAATAATTTTTATTTTTTTTCAATTCGATGTTTTCCTATCATTTCCCATCTCACCCCCATCCCAACCCCAACCCCACTCGACCCTACTCCGTCTCATTACAAAGTGACAAATTGATATCACCATAACCACATCCCTCGACCCCACCCACCCTGCCTACCCCAAATCCTGCCTACCCCAAAAATAAGTTTATTTTTATTTTCTTTCAATATTTTCTTAAACTTCCCCATCCCACTCCACCTCAACCCAACCCTACTTGACCCCACCCCACCCCACCGCAAAGTGACAAATTGATCTCACCCTCGCCACATCCCCAGACCCCACACACCCTGCCCACCCATACCATCTCACCACCCATATCCTACCCCACCCTAAAAATAAGCTTATTTTTATTTTTTCCCGATGTTTTCCTACACTTCCCCATCCCAACCCCACTCCACTCCACTCGACCCTACCCTACCTCATCGTAAAGAGACAAATGATCTTATCCCAGTCACAGACCACCCCACCCCACACCAAAAATAATTTTTATTTTTTTCCTTTCGATATTTTCCTATCATTCCCCATCCCACCCACCCACCCCACCTCATCTTAAAGTGACAAATTGATCTCACCCTAATCACATCCTCCGACCCCACCACCCACCCCGCCTCATCACCCATATCACACCCACCCCAAAAATAAGTTTATTTTTATTTTCTTTCGATGTTTTTCTACACTTCCTCAACCCACCCCACCCCAACCCCACTTGACCCTATCCTACCCCACCTCATCGCAAAGTGACAAATTGATCTCACCCTAGCCACATCCCCCAACCCCACCTCACCACCCATATCCTACCCCATCCCAAAAATAAGTTTATTTTTATATTCTCCAAATGTTTTCCTACACTTCCCCATCCTACCCCAACCCAACCCCACTCCACTCGACTCTACCCCACCTCATTGCAAAGTGACAAATTGATCTTATCCCAGCCACAAACCTTGACACACCCTGCTCGCCTCGCCACCCACCTACCCCACTTCACCGCAAAAATGATTTTTTTCCTTCTACTTTTCCACCTACCACCACCGAGCCTGACACCACCCTACCGATCTCACCCCACCCCAAAAATGAATTTTTTCCTTCTACTTTTTCATGCCCCCACCAACCCCACCCTGCCCACCCCACCCCAAAAAATTAGTTTTTTTATCGCTCCATGTTTTCCCACCCTACCCTGCCACCCACCCCACCCAAAAATGATTTTTTCTTCTAATTTTCCACACCCACCCTGCCCCTACCAGCTACCCACCCAAGCAATCGACCCCACCCCACCCCTACCCTTGCACCCACCCCACCATACCCACCCCCCCAAAAATGATTTTTTCTTCAATTTTTCACACCCCCACACACCTCGCTCCAGACACTACCCCGCCACCCACCCAACCAACTGACCCCACCCAAAAATGATTTTTTTTCTTTTCCACACCCGTCTCGACCCTATACCCATCACCCACCAACCCCACCCCTACCCAAAAATGATTTTTCTTCTTCTAATTTTCCTCACCCCGTCCCTACCCCGCCACCGACCCGACCCAAAAATTATTTTTTTCTTATACTTTTCCTCGTCCGATGATCACAAAAAGTTATAGATGGTCACAACTTTTAATATAATTGGTCACAATCATTTACCAACTCCACTCGATTTGGAGTTTGACTTTCTCGTGGAGAGATTTTACCAACTCCGCCTTTCTTTTCCCATCTAAACTACCTCGTTCATCAATAGGTAACGGAATCAAATCCAAAGGAGTTAGAGGGTTAAAACCATAAATAATCTCGAATGGAGAAAAAGAAGTAGTAGAATGAACACTTCGATTATATGCAAATTCAACAAAAGGTAAACATTCTTCCCAATTCTTTAGGTTGCCCTTAAGGACGGTGCGAAGAAGTTGTGTTAAAATTCTATTAACCACCTCAGTTTGGCCATCGGTTTGGGGATGACAAGTTGTTGAAAACAAAAGTTTAGTTCCCAATTTCCCCCACAAGACCTTCCAAAAGTGGCTAAGGAATTTAACGTCCCTATCCGACACAATGCTCCTAGGAACCCCATGGAGTCGCACTATCTCCCTAAAGAATAGGTCGGCTATATGAATGGCATCATCGGTTTTATGACAAGCAAGGAAATACGCCATTTTACTAAACCTATCTACAATCACGAAGATGGAATCACTACCTTTCTTTGACCTAGGCAATCCTAAAATGAAGTCCATAGAAATTTCCGTCCAAGGTTCACTAGGGATAGGTAGGGGTGTATATAATCCATGCGGTTCTATCTTGGACTTGGCCTTCCTACAAGTTATGCACCTCGAACAAATTCTCCCAACATCTCTACTCATTTTAGGCCAAAAGAAATGTTCTTGTAAGATTTCCAAGGTTCTCCTTACCCTAAAGTGACCCATTAATCCCCCGCCATGGGCCTCCCTTACCATCAACTCCCTCAATGAGCAATTTGGCACACAAAGTTTACCTTCTCGAAACAAAAACCCCTCATGCCTATAATACTTACCAAATCCAACCCTCTCACATGATATAAATATACTAGCAAAATCCGCATCATGCGTATACAAGTCCTTAATGCTCTCAAAACCCAACAATTTAGCACTCAAGGTAGTAATAAGAGCATAGCTTCGAGAAAGGGCGTCGGCTACCACATTCTCCTTACCTTGTTTGTATTTGATGACATAGGGAAAAGTTTCCACGTACTCCACCCATTTGGCATGCCTCTTGCTCAACTTCCCTTTCCCGTTCAAGTGCTTCAATGACTCATGGTCGGTGTGGATGACGAACTCTCTAGGCCACAAGTAGTGGTGCCATGTCTCTAACGATCTCACCAACGCATAGAGCTCCTTGTCATAGGTGGGGTAGTTCAGGGCGGCTCCACTGAGCTTCTCGCTAAAGTAGGCAATCGGCCTTTTCTCCTGCATCAAAACTGCTCCAATACCTGTGCCTGAAGCATCACATTCAATCTCAAAAGTTTTATCAAAATTAGGCAAGGATAAAACCGGGGCGGTGCACAATTTGTTCTTTATTTCATTAAAGGTCTTTTCTTGCGCCTCCCCTCATTTAAACCCAACATGCTTTTTGACAACCTCGGTAAGCGGTGAAGCTAGTGTGCTAAAATCCTTGACAAAACGACGGTAAAAACTAGCTAACCCGTGGAAGCTTCTTACCTCGGTGACACTTGTGGGAGTGGGCCATTCCTTAATGGCTTTTATCTTCTCCTCATCGACCTCTATTCCCTTAGTACTAACTACAAATCCAAGGAAGACCACACTCTCCATGCAGAAATTACACTTGTTGAGGTTAGCATACAATTGTTCTCCTTTCAAAACCACAAGCACACTCCTCAAGTGTTCAATATGCTCATTCAAATTTTTGCTATAAATCAAAATATCATCGAAGTAAACTACCACAAATTTCCCAATGAATGCACGCAAAATATGGTTCATTAATTTCATAAAAGTGCTCGGTGCATTAGTGAGAATGAAGGGCATAACCAACCACTCATATAAACCATATTTAGTTTTAAAAGCGGTTTTCCATTCATCTCCTTCCCTCATCCTAATTTGATGGTATCCACTTCACAAGTCGATTTTACTAAAAATGCACGAACCATGCAACTCATCTAGCATATCATCTAACCTAGGAATGGGGTGTCGATACTTTACCGTTATGTTGTTAATGGCTCGGCAATCGACGCACATTCTAAAGGTTCCATCCTTCTTGGGCACTAGTAGCACGGGAACGGCACAAGGACTCATGCTCTCACGAACATATCCTTTACTCATCAACTCCTCAACTTGTTTTTGGAGTTCCTTGGTCTCCTCCGGATTGCTTCGGTATTCCGGTCTATTTGGAATGACGGCTCCGGGGATGAAATCAATTTGATGCTCGATGCCTCTAATGGGTGGAAGCCCACTAGGCATCTCCTCCGGAAAGACATCCTCGAACTCCTGCAACAAAGAAGTAGCTAAAGTGGGGAGGTAAGTGTGAGGGTCGTCAAGTGTAAGGAGGGACTCCTTATACACCATCAAAAGAATAGAATGATTTTATTTTAAAGCTCTCTCCACATCATCTTTAATCGCATAAAAATTCATTATTTTCTCAATCTCTTTTGCTCTCTTTCTTTTTTCTTGCATCCCCTCATTTTTTTTCTCACTATTTTTTTCCCCTCTTTTTTTTTTTCACTTTCCTTTTGTCCCTCACTCAACTCCATCTTTTTTTCTTCTTCTTTCTTTTTCCTCCTCCTCCTCCTCCTTCTTGAGTTTCAATTGGTCCTTGTAAACTTTTTCCGGACTCAAAGGTAGGAGTGTCACGGGTTTTCCATTCATTTGGAAACTATACCGATTTTTCCTACCATCATGCAATACCCTCCTATCATATTGCCATGGTCTCCCCAATAATATATGTGTAGCTTTCATGGGCACCACATCACATAGTACTTGATCCTCATAGGTCCCTATGTTGAAAATAAGTAGTACTTGCTTGCTTACTTTCAACTCACCATAATCACTCAACCATTGCAACTTATAAGGATTAGGATGTGGCATTAAAGGTAATCCCAACCTCTCGACCATACTAGTGCTAACTACATTGGTGCAACTTCCCCCATCAATGATGAGACTACACGCTTTGTCCTTCACAAGACACCTAGTATGGAAGATATTCTCCCTTTGCTTAGCCGCATCATCAACCTTAGCTTGGGTGTTGAGAGACCTAATGGTGACTAAAGACTTGGGTGGACTAACAATTCCCTCCACCTCTTCTTCATCGTCATCACTATCTCCTCTACATGACACCCCCTCTTCGTCATCTTCATCTTCCGAGTACCACTCCCCATTTTTGATAATCATCACCCTATTGTTAGGGCACTCTCGAGCATAATGCCCCCACCCTCTACACTTGAAGCATTCTATATCCCGACTCCTAGAAGTGGTAGGAACAACCTTTGGTTTATCCCCGACGAAGCCAACTTCCTTTCCCTTGGAGGTTTCAATATTGTCCTTAAGTGGTGCCTTATCAACCCTTTCACTCCCCCACTTAGACTTCCAATTGGAACTAGGACCCCCCAAGAATTTTCCTTGTCCCTTTCTTTTAAATTGCTCCTTCTTCTTCAATTGAGCCTCCACTTTAATAGCCATGTGTACCAACTCCTCCATCTCAACATAATGGTGTAATTCAACCACATTGGCTACCTCCCTATTCAACCCACTCATAAATCGAGCCATAGTGGCTTCTCTATCCTCCTCTATGTCGGCCCTCATCAAAGCTTTCTCCAACTCCTTATAATAATCTTCAACACCCTTTGTTCCTTGAGTAAGAGTTTGTAGTCTTTGATAGAGCCCCCTATAGTAGTGACTTGGTACAAATCTTTTTTCTCATAAGGCTCTTCAACTCATCCCAAGTATCCACACTACCCTCGAAATTCCTTCTCCTAGTGAGTAATAAATTATCCCACCAAGCTAAGGCATAGTCGGTAAACTCCACTACCGCTAACTTAAGGAGTGCTCTTCAATGTTACAAGATAAAGAAAGGATTTTTACCTCTCAAACTCTCAAGGAGTGCTCTTCAATGTTCCAAAAAACTAACTAGGGTTTGAGGCTTTACAAGAAGATATAAAAATTGAAAGAAAAGAAAGTTTGCAAAATTGCACAAAAAACCCCGCTATTCTATTCTGGGGACTTTCGGTCGAACACCTGGTCGACCGAATTGGCAGTTTCGGTTGTACAAAGGTCGGCTGATCCTGCCTGAAGCTATGCCTCAAAATCCTGCAGAGTTTCGATCGATCGGAGGACATTTCGGTCGACCGAAATGTCCTGAACTTCAAAACTTAGGCAATTGACCTCGATCTTGCTCTCTTCCACGTGGACTTGATTTCGGAGCTTGAAAATGAGTCCCGCCATCGACTCTTGGACCTCTTTAGCCTTGGATCTTGTCATGGGCCCCACCGGTATTCTGATAAAGGGTTGACCAGTTTGACTTTGACTCGAATGACTCCCTGGATTCTCATCAGATGGGGTGGGGTGGGGTAGGGTAAGGTAGGGTGGGGGTGGGTGTGATGTGATGGGATAGTGGGTGGGTGGGGAGAGAAAAAAACAGAAGTAACATCATTCTTGTGGTGTGGTGGGGTGGGGTTGGTGGGTGAGTGAGTGGTGGTGGGGTGGTTGGGTGCGTGGGTGGGTGGGGTTGGGGAGGAGTGTTGGGTGGGGTGGGTGGCTGTCGGTGGGGGTGGGGTGGGGGGTGGGAGGAGGGTTGGATTGGGATGGAGTGGTTGTGGATTATGTTTTGTTTTTATTTTATTATTTAATATTATACCTTTGATTGGCAACTCATTATAATTATTATAATATTGTATTAATTAATTAACATATTAAGACCTGATTTTTACAAAAAAAATTTAAGTTTGTTATGTTTAAAAAGTGAAAGTTTTAGTTGTATAGTTATGTACTTTTCCCATTATTATTTGGGCCCAACCTTACCTAGATGAACTCTCGGCAGCAGACATGAGGTTAAGAGGGGGAGCTGAGATATAAAAAGGAGGGGGGAATTAAAGGAGGACAGACACAGATTTTTGGAGAAGAGAGAACGACGGCTGAAGGAGGAAGGCAAAAGAAAAAAGTAAAGAATCTGGGGTCGAATTGAACAGGAGAGGCAACCACATATTTTTGATCGAATTTTGTGGAGTTTGACTCTTTTTACTTTAATCATTATTTCTTTTTTTTAGTCTTTGATTGATAATGTATATGAGTAGCTAATTTATTTCTCCATTTCAAGGTTATTCGAAGTTTTGATTTTACAAGAATTGTGAGATCTAATTAGATTTATTCATTTATTTAATTATTCTCTATTTATATGTCTTTTGATTGTGAATTGAAGTTGTTGTTTTGATTTATTAATACAAAGTGCACGTTGTTTTAATTGTCAAAACGATACTTAGCCAATTAGGAATCTAAATCTGTAATTGTTTAGGTTTTCTAATACAAGTGGCAAATAACATAGTTAATTATAGACTGATTTTTGACTCATGTTATGAGGACATATAACCTAACTTAAATGAATCACACGTGTGAATTTGTTGGTTAGAATTGGTCGTCTCTCTAGAAATTAATGCTATTGGTAAATTAAATCCTACGATCGTATCTAGGGTTGTTTATTGATTAGGGGAATGATCAACGAGCGTCTCTTGATTATCGATAAAGTAAGGAGAGATAGGTTGTTAGATCGTATCAATGACCATAACCAATTTAGAGAATGAGTAAATGATTTTATTTTTGCATCCTCGATCAATTCTGTGAATCGATACTGAGATTATACCTTGGGCTGAATATTTGTTCAATTTGATATTTTCAAACATTTTAATTTCGCACTCGTTATTTACAAATTGATTTCACATTCAAAAACTCAAAACCCCACCCTTTATTTTTAATTCATTGCTTTTAATTTTTCCGAATAATTAAATCTAACCAGTCCCTGTGGATTCGACCTTGCTCACCATTATTGCAATTTATTTTTACAAGAGCGAGAAAACATTATTATTTGTTGGATTCGACATCCATCAAATTTTTGGTGCCGTTGTCGGGGATTGGTGTTAATCGGATTTAATTTTTCATTTATTGTTATCTATTTATTTGTTTATTTATTTTTATATCTTTTACTAATTTCTTTATTTCTTTTATGCCCCGTTGTTCTCGTACAGGTGAGTTGCGATACGATCCTGAAATTGAGAAGACAGCTCGGAAATTAAGGAAGGAAGCCAAGTTGCGCAAACAAACCAGATTGAATTTAGTAGCTGACCCGACAGATTGAACAACTGATTCTCCTAGAGGTTCTGAAACTGAGCAAGAAAAAGCAATGGCCAATGAGGAACGAACCTTACGGGAACTGGCTGCACCAAATGAAAATCAACAGCCACTTTGCATTCAGCATCCAGTCCTAGATGTGGGATTTGAATTGAAATCTGGACTGATCCATTTGCTACCCAAATTCTATGGGCTCGAGAATGAAGATCCCCACAAACATCTGAAGGAATTCCACACGGTGTGTTCAAGTATGAAACCACAAGGAGTGACTGAAGAACAAATCAAGCTGCGGGCTTTTCCATTCTCACTAGTTGACAAAGCAAAAGATTGGCTGTTCTACCTACTACCAGGTTCTGTAGCTACATGGACAGGAATGGTCAGATTATTTCTTGACAAATTTTTCCCAGCCTCAAGAGCTGCAAACATCAGAAGAGAGGTATGTGGAATCAAACAGAGAGATACTGAAACCTTGCATGAATATTGGGAAATGTTTAAACAGTTGTGCGCAAGCTGCCCCCAACATGGAATTTCTGAACAATTACTCATTCAATACTTCTATGAGGGATTGTTACCAATGGAGAGGAAAATGATGGATGCAGCTAGTGGAGGAGCCATAGTGAATAAAACCCCAGCTGCCACTAGGGATCTGATCTCCATCATGGCCGCTAACACACAACAGTTTGGATTCAGACAAGACACTACTGTAAAAAGAGTGAACGAGGTAAATGTATCTTCCCTTGAAAATCAAATAGCAAATCTAACCTCTCTTGTTCAACAAATGGCTGCAAGAAATATGCAACAGGTTAAGGCATGTGGAATTTGTGCTGCCACTGGTCATCCAACGGACACATGCCCAACTCTCCAAGAAGATTCATTTGAGCAAGCTAATGCAGTTGGGAGATTTCCAGGCCCACCTCAACCGAAGTATGATCCTTATTCAAATACTTATAACCCAGGATGGAGGGATCATCCCAACTTTAGTTATCAGACCAAGCCGCAATTCCAACAATTCCAACCTAGACAGCCTACACCTCAACCGCAACAACCTTCTTCGAGCTGAGGTATGTCTCTAGAAGAAATTGTGAAATCACTTGGAACTAATACACAACAGTTTCAACAGGAAACGAGGACAGGCATGAAGAATTTGGAGACCCAAATGAGTCAATTAGCGTCAACTGTGAGACGCTTGGAATCTCAAGGCAAATTACCTTCTCAAACCATTATCAACCCAAAACAAAATGCCATTGCAATCACTTTGAGAAGTGGAAAGGAACTGAAAGAGCCTAGTAAGTCAAAGCCAGGTAGTAAGGGAGAGGAAACTGAAAAGGAAGTCATCCCACAACGTCATGTTGACCAACCTGAAGTGCTTGACAAAGATCAACCCAGGATTTTCGTGACACCTCCTCCATTTCCTACAAGATTGAAAAAAATCTAAGAAGTAGGAAGAAGAAAAGGAAATCATGGAAACATTTCGAAAAATTGAGGTAAATATTCCCTTACTCGACGCAATTAAACAGGTGCCTCGATATGCTAAATTTCTTAAGGAATTGTGTACCAATAAGAGAAAATTAAAAGGGAATGAAAAGATAAGTGTTGGAGAAAATGTTTCAGCTGTTCTCCAGAAAAAGCTACCTTCTAAATGCAAGGACCCAGGTATGTTTACCATCCCTTGTAAAGTAGGTAAGGTTAGAGTCGAGAAGGCCATGCTAGATCTAGGAGCTTCAATAAATGTCATGCCTTTGTCTGTTTACTCATCTTTAAATACTGGTCCATTGAAAGAAACAGGCGTGATTATTCAACTAGCTGATAGGTCCAATGTGAACCCTGAAGGAGTCTTAGAAGATGTTTTGGTTCAAGTAAATGAATTGGTTTTTCTTGCTGATTTTTATGTACTTAATATGGAGGAAGATGATTCTTCTAATCCTACACCGATTTTACTAGGGAGACCATTTCTTAAAACATCTAGGACAAAAATTGATTTGTATGCTGGAACACTCACAATGGAGTTTGATGGTGAAATCATTAAATTTAATATTTATGAAGCCATGAGATATCCTAGTGACGTGTCCCTTGTTTATGTTATGGATGTCATCGACCCTCTAGCACAAAATATTTTTGATCTTAACAATGATGATAAATTGAATGTTGCTCTTAGCAGGAACCTCACTCGTGATGGACTAGAGAAGACTATGAATTTTGCGTTGGATTTTGATTTGTAGGAAGCAATTCATGAACTTGAGTCGCTTGAACCAATAATGTATAATGTATCTCAGATCGAATTGCCTAGTTCTCACACAAAACTTCTTTCTTCTATTGAGCAGGCACCAAAATTGGAATTGAAACCCCTACCGGAACATTTGACGTATGTGTTCTTAGGAGGAGGAGAAATGTTACCGGTAATTATTTCCAAGAAACTCTCTCCCTTGGAGGAAGAGAAATTGACCCGAGTACTTAGGGAGTATAAACAAGCAATCGGATGGACTATAGCAGACATTATGGGATTGAGTCCCTCTACTTGCATGCATAAGATACTACTGGAAGAAGATTGTAAACCTTCTAGAGAAGCCCAACGAAGACTGAACCCACCAATGATGGAAGTGGTAAAGAAAGAAATTTTAAAACTTCTTGATGCAGGTATGATCTATCCAATTTCTGACAGTAAATGGGTGAGTCCAGTTCAAGTAGTTCCAAAGAAAACAGGTATAACAGTTATTAGGAATTCTGAAGGTGAGATGATCCCTACTCGTGTTGAAAATGGGTGGCGGGTGTGTATTGATTAAAGGAAGTTAAATGCTGCAACTAGAAAAGATCACTTCCCCTTCCCATTTATTGATCAAATGCTTGAGCGTGTAGCAGGTCGTACTCATTATTGTTGTCTTGATGGTTATTCAGGTTTTCTCCAGATTCCAGTGGCACCAGAAGATCAAGAGAAAACCACATTCACGTGCCCGTTCGGCACCTTTACGTATAGACGGATGCCATTTGGACTTTGCAATGCCCCTACTACATTTCAGAGGTGTATGGTTAGTATATTTTCAGATTATGTGGAGAACATCATAGAGGTATTCATAGATGATTTTACAGTCTATGGTAATTCTTTCGATTCATGTTTAACTAACATTACGAAAGTTCTTGGCAGATGCATAGAAACAAATTTAGTTTTGAACTATGAAAAATGTCATTTTATGGTTGATCAAGGAATTATTTTAGGCCATGTTGTGTCCTCTAAGGGTATTGAGGTTGATAAGGCTAAGATAGATATTATTAAATCCTTACCCTACCCCACAACTGTTCGGGAAGTTCGTTCCTTTCTTGGACATGCAGGTTTTTACAGTCGCTTTATCAAGGATTTTTCCAAGATCACTCAGCCCATGTGTAAATTATTGCAAAAAGATATGGTGTTTGAATTTGACGAGGCGTGCAAAGGAGCATTTGATAAATTGAAGGATATGCTCACCTCAGCCCCAATTATCCAACCACCTGATTGGAACCTCCCATTTGAAATCATGTGTGATGCAAGTAATCATACAGTAGGTGCTGTGCTTGGACAAAAAGTTGGAAGAGCTCATCATGCCATATACTATGCTTCCAGAACACTTGATAACGCACAAAGCAACTATTCAACCACGGAAAAAGAACTTTTAGCTATTGTTTTTGCTTTAGAAAAATTCCGTCAATATTTACTTGGTACTAAAGTGATTATTTATTCTGATCATGCAGCTCTCAAGTACTTGTTTTCAAAGAAGGAGGCGAAACCTAGGCTGATTCGTTGGATTCTCTTGCTACAAGAGTTTGACTTAGAGATACGGGATAAAAAGGGCACAGAGAATTTGGTTGCTGATCATTTAAGTAGATTAACCATAAGTGAAGAGCCATTACCACTAAAGGATAATTTTCCAGATGAGCATCTATTTTCTATTAAAGAAGCAATCCCCTGGTATGCTGATATTGTTAATTATCTAGTTACTAGGACGTTACCACATGATTTGTCTAGAGCTCAAAAAGATAGGATAAAGAGTGATGCTAAATATTATGTGTGGGATGACCCTTATTTGTGGAAACATTGTTCTGACCAAATTATTCGTAGGTGTGTCTCTCAACAAGAAATCCCTTCGATTTTAAAATTTTGTCATTCATATGCTTGTGGGGGACATTTTGGTCCTAAGCGAACAGCCCGTAAAGTACTAGAGTGTGGATTGTTTTGGCCTACTTTATTTCATGATTCATACATATTTTGCAAATCTTGTGAACAATGTCAGAAAACTGGAACAATAGGACGTAGAGATCAAATGCCACTCACCCCTATTCTTGTTTGTGAAATATTTGATGTGTGGGGTATTGATTTCATGGGTCCTTTTCCTTCTTCTTATAGTAATGTTTACATAATCCTTGCTGTGGATTATGTTTCAAAGTGGGTGGAAGCTAAAGCCACCCGAACTGATGATGCTAAAGTGGTTGCAGATTTTGTCAAATTCCATATTTTTGTTAGGTTCGGGACGCCTAAAGCCGTCATTAGTGATCGCGGGACTCACTTTTGCAATAGAGTGATGGAGGCTTTATTGAAGAAATACAATGTTACCCACCGCGTCTCTACTGCATACCACCCACAATCTAATGGACAGGCTGAAGTATCCAACAGGGAAATCAAATCCATACTTGAAAAGACTGTCAACCCAGACAGAAAGGATTGGAGTCTACGGCTTGATTATGCACTTTGGGCTTACCGAACGGCCTACAAAACTCCTATAGGTATGTCTCCTTACCGTTTGGTATTTGGTAAACCTTGTCACCTTCCAGTAGAATTAGAACACAGGGCATACTGGGCCATTAAGCAGTGCAATATGAGAATGGATGAGTCGGGGGAGCAAAGAAAATTGCAAGTGCAAGAGTTGGAAGAGATCCGCAATGATGCCTATGAGAACTTAAGGATCTACAAGGAAAAGACAAAAAATTTCTATGATCAGATGATTTACAGGAAAACATTTTCTATTGGTCAGAAAGTTTTACTTTATCATTCTAAATTGAAATTGTTTCCTGGTAAGTTGCGTTCTAGGTGGATAGGCCATTTTCTTGTTACTAATGTATATTCTCATGGTGCAGTTGAAATTCAAGGATTGGATACGGGTAAGATTTTTAAAGTCAATGGACATCGCTTAAAACCCTTTTATGAAGACTTTCCGGTACGTAATGTTGATCAATTTGATTTAGAATGCCCAACTTACACTAATTGAGCGATGGGAACGTCTAGCTAAAGACGTAAAAGAAAAACGCTTCCGGGAGGCAACTCGAATTTCTTTTCCTTAGTTTAACAAGCAATTTTTATCTCTTTATTCATTTCCATTTATTTGTTTATTTTTACTTATTTATTCAGCATTATTTATTTTATGATCCATGTAATTTTTTTTTTTTTTTGAAGTGAAATTGACCTTGTTTTAATTTTTGGGCAGATAGGAATCTTCATTAGGACGTGGGCACGCTCTATGAAGAAAGCACTTAGTTCAAATAGTGGAGAAAAACTTGGAATAAGGCGTTCCCACGCCTTAATCAAAGTGCACTTCAGATTACAAGGTCATTGCTATCAACTTGAAATAAGGCGTGCCCACGCCTTAATCAAAGTACACCTCGGATTACTTGGCTATTTTTCATAACTTGGAATAAGGCGTGCCCACGCCTTAACCAATGTGCAGCTCGAATTTACAAAAAAAAAAAAAAATTCAAAATCAGACAAACCCTTACAAAACCACCGCCTCTCTCCTTCTTCCTTACACAACCACCGCCTCCCCATTCTCTCAACAAGCATCCGCCACTCTCCTTCTTTTTCTTCCACTTGACGCCGCAGACCGAACCACCATCGCCGGTCCTCACCTCCATCGCCTTCACCGCCTTCAACCATCTCTTCTTCTTCTTTTCAACGCCACTGCGCGCTCTCTATCTCCTTTTCTTTCATCGTCGCGCCGTGCCCACCCACCGCCGGCCACCGTTCAGCAACCCATTCCTTCATCCACCTTTCATATCATCACCTATACCCACTTCCCACACCCCCTTCGCACCTCTTCTGCGCGACGCCGCTGCGCGCCCTCTTTCTCTCGACCCGCTGTGTAGTCTACTTCCCCCAAATCCGCCGCTTGGCACAACAACTAGTCACTCTCCACCTTTGTTCGAGTCTGCAGCCCACCCTTCGCCTCTCCTCCGCGCGCCCAGTCGTCTATTTCTCTCCTTCACACACAGCAGCTGACCCTGCAGTACACGACCACCTCGCCCCTTTCCCTTTCTATCACCACAATCACATTCACACTTCCCTTGGGCATCATGGGAAGAAACAAAACACCTCAGTCCAGCCGTGGGAGCTCGAAGAAAGCTGTGAGACCTCCTCCCATTGCGGACACGCAATCAGCCCCTGCTGAGGCCAACTCTCCTGTGCACAAACGAGCTCGAATTGGTAAAGGTTTGCACATTCTTCCACCCTCTGATTCGGATTTGAATGGGTGTTTGCAATTCACTAAGAAAAAGGACAAAGAACGTTATAGGATAGTTTGTGATAAAGACATCATACCTTGCAAATATATTGATCGGAATACCATGGAATCTTTACATATTGATAGGAATGTGTTTGAGCTTATTGAAAATATAGGTTGGCGTTCTTATTTTTCTATTCAACATCCTGCATACATTGAACTCGTTAGGGAGTTTTACACCACTTTTGAATTCAAAAAGCCTGATGATTTCACTTTCAATAGCCCTAGGGTGGTTCAATTCAGACTTATGGGAAAAGACTTCAAACTTTCAATCACTGATTTCAATTTATCATTTGGTTTTATTGACAAGGATTATGCTGAAACCGATGAATACCTGAATAGTGCATGTGATTATAGGGATGATTTTGAACCGGTTGCTTTGTACAAAACACTGTCCACCTCTAATTTCTATCATCCAAGCAAATCCAAAGATTCTTTCCTTCGTGATCCTGCCCTAAAGTACATACATAGGTTTCTTGCATTCACATTTTCGGGTAGGAAAGACTCGGCAGCTGTATTGTCAAAATCTGAATTTTATTTCTTGTGGTGCATGTTGAACAAAATCAAAGTGAATCTTGGCTACTGGATGGCCTCACAATTTTCTAATGTGCTGACTAACAAGCGTCCTTTAATTTTAGGATCTTTGATCACTCAGTTAGCTATTCATGAAAACTTGATTGATCCTATTAATAATGATCTTCATGTTTCTTGCGAGATGCAACCATTGGACTTGCATTGCTTGGAGATCATGGGGTTGGTTTGGAAGGATGACAGCACGTACAAATTCCATGAACCAGGGCCCATAGCACCTCGGGTTACACGCATGATTCCTACCACCAGAAACCCTGAAAGGGCCATCATCCCCTTTCGTGCTTCTGCATCCACATCCACGGGGTCAGCCACGGGACGTAATGAGGATCGATTTGATAGGATTGAGCATCGGCTCACGAGGATGGAAAGAAATCAGAATGCATTCTTCGCTCACATGGGATTCAACCCCCCTTCGCCACCATCCAGTTTATAGCTACATATCTTCAGGGAAGTCCTCTATCATATATTTTTTGCAATTTTTGCAACATTGAGGACAATGTTTAGACTAAGTGTGGGGGTGGAAGATGCTTTTGCCTTTTTCTTAATTTACACTTTCAGTTTTAATTTTAATTCCATTTTCTTTTCTTTCACTATCTTTCATGTTTGGGAGATGCTCTATTTCGAAAAAATAAATAAATTGGATGAGTAATTGATTTCTTATTCATTTCATTGGATTCGATGGGGATTGATTGAAGAGTGTGTGGGATTTAATGAGCATTGACCCTATTTTGTGAGTTTTGAGCCTTTTGAGCATTCACATTTAACTCTACGACATGCTCTATTCTTTTGATTGTGTGATTGTCAAGCGTAGTGGATATCTTCTAGAACTTGCTTTGTTATGCATGTTGAGATGCCTCTTGGTAATTGAATGCACTAAATAAGTATGGGCACTTAGGTGAAGCCAACTTTAGCTTTCTTAAAAAGCCTACCTTGAAATATGCCACTAGAAAGCCACTTTTGAGCAATAGCCTTTTTGTTGAAAATCAACCACAATACAAGCCATGAGCACTCCTATTCCTTGCTAATATTCCATTCTCTTGAACCTTGCATTGAAGGAATATATGAGCTTATTCACTTGAGCTTCAAATTATTTTGGTTGAGAATAAAAGACATTGAAAATCAAAAACCTATGATGTGAAAGAAATGTTAGGGAATAAAGTGGTCGAGTTGCAATCTATACCTAATTGAGTCAAACCAAAGTTGATGTGTTGTAACACCACTCCGATTGACCTAACTCCACTCTTTTTAGCATTAATCTGAGTTTGAAACCAGGACCAAGCAATGACCTATATCTCATAAATGGATGAGAGCAACACTTATAAACCGTAATTCGTGAGCTTTTGAGCCTATGAGCTATTTTTATCTTTATATTAAGCTCTTATTCTTTAATGTGTGTCCTGCATGGTTTGTTTATTCTTTGATGTGCTCTCTTGTGCATGTCGTTGTAGTTTCTTGACTCAAGTGCAAAATATAGTAAAGGCATTAGGTGAAACCCAATTTGGCCTTCTTAAAGAGCCTACCATGATACATGTATCAATAGAAGCCTCTTTGAGCTTTAACCTGTCTTTGGGATTTTGTTGCCACGTTACAAGCCATGGATTTCCATTCTTTCATATTACCTCTATCTTGAACCCACAAGAGAGGAATTTCACAAGCTTATATTGATTGAGAAGTATGAGATAGCCTTAGCTTCAGAAAAATGGGAGCTTTCATTTGGTTATATTCAATGTTTAAGTGATAATGGGGTCAAAAAGAAATAAAGTTGATAAAAAAAAAAAAAAAAAATTCCTGTGAAGAGAATAAACCCCACGTGCATAATAAGAGTCAAAGGCTGAATCGGCTGGATGCTAGGAAATTATGAAAAAAATCATATTGAAAGGTGGAGGAAGAGATATTGTTTTGAATTGAATCAGCTTGTGAACTCTCCTCTCAACTTAGCCTAAATATTTTCCTTTTATCCTACCTAACCCGAAGCCCCGTTACAACCAAGTAAAGACCTTTACTTTGCACTTGTGTTATTGTTAGCTCCGGTCATGACATCTGAGCAGTCTGTGGCAATGAATTCTCCATGCAGTGAGCTGAGTGAAAATTCTCACCCTTATACACTTCGTGCGATGAGAGAAATACCTTGTGAGGGTGTTTACTCCCATTACATGTGCTTATGAGTGGTTTGAATTGCTTGGTCTATATTTTGAGCCTTCAAGTTGATTGAAATTAACACCCATGTTGTAATTCATTGATAGTTGTTGAGGGGATACTCACGAGAGGTGGAAGGATATAAACTACACTGGGGTATGGAGTGATATGATTGAAATACATGAATTTTAAGTGAGTTATTACGAAGAAGTTCATATAATTCCTTCAATGAAGATCGCCAAAAATGTATCCTTTTTATCCCACCTTACCCAAGCCCCATTACAACCGGTGTTAAGACCCATACTTTGTGTTCAAAACCATTGTTGGCTCCAATGTGATATATTAGCAAGCCTATGGTAAGAGTTTTCTATACTTTGACCTGAGAGTGCATATATACTTTACACCCTAAACACTTTTAGCGAATTGTGTGAATCTGACATGAGGTGTTAAATCCCACCACATGTGGATTTTGAAAAATCTAATTAAGTGACTAGCATAGTGTTGAATTGTAGAGATAGAAAAATGGATGATGATGAGAGTACATTCCATTAACTTGATGCTAGATTATGCTTGAGGACAAGCATTGTTTAAGTGTGGGGGGATTTGATAGGGTGTATAATTGTTGTTTTATTGTGATACTTCTCCTTAATTCATTGATTTTAAATGCTTAATTTGTGAATATTAATCATATTTTATGATTTGTGGATTAGGTGGAGAATTGAGGTCAAATTGAACTCAAATCACAAATTAGAAGGAAGAAGTTTTGAACTCAAAAAGTAAACGATCAGATCAGGACTTTGCATAAGGCGTGGGCACGCCTTATTAATTCTGAAAGACAGCAACCTCAAATATTTAATGGGCTGGACTTGTGGACCTTGGAGGTAAATGGGCTCAAATGTTGGACTCGAAAATCGACCACACATGAGAAAAAAGGGGTTGGGAATTGAGGAAATTGGCAGTGGACATTATTTTACAATTCACTTTGGAGACAATTCCAACAACAACAATTTTATTTAACATGGAATGCAGCACATGTTTTGGGCCCTGATTACTCAATTATTATTTGGGCCCAACCTAACCTAGATGAACTCTCGGCAGCAGACATGAGGTTAAGAGGGGGAGTTGAGATATAAAAAGGAGGGGGGAATTAAAGGAGGACAGACACAGATTTTTGGAGAAGAGAGAACGACGGCTGAAGGAGGAAGGCAAAAGAAAAAAGTAAAGAATCTGGGGTCGAATTGAACAGGAGCGGCAACCACATATTTTTGATCGAATTTTGTGGAGTTTGACTCTTTTTACTTTAATCATTATTTCTTTTTTTTAGTCTTTGATTGATAATGTATATGAGTAGCTAATTTATTTCACCAGTTCAAGGTTATTCGAAATTTTGATTTTACAAGAATTGTGAGATTTTATTAGATTTATTCGTTTATTTAATTATTCTCTATTTATATATCTTTTGATTGTGAATTGAAGTTGTTGTTTTGATTTATTAATACAAAGTGCACGTTGTTTTAATTGTCAAAACGATACTTAGCCAATTAGGAATCTAAATCCGTAATTGTTTAGATTTTCTAATACAAGTGGCAAATAACATAGTTAATTATAAACTGATTTTTGACTCATGTTATGAGGGCATATAACCTAACTTAAATGAATCACACGTGTGAATTTGTTGGTTAGAATTGGTCGTCTCTCTAGAAATTAATGCTATTGGTAAATTAAATCATACGATCGTATCTAGAGTTGTTTATTGATTAGGGGAATGATCAATGAGTGTCTCTTGAGTATCGATAAAGTAAGGAGAGATATGTTGTTAGATCGTATCAATGACCATAACCAATTTAGAGAATGAGTAAATGATTTTATTTTTGCATCCATGATCAATTCTATGAATCGATATTGAGATTATACCTTGAGCTGGATATTTGTTCAATTTGATATTTTCAAACATTTTAATTTCGCACTCGTTATTTACAAATTGATTTTACATTCAAAAGTTCAAAACCCCACCCTTTATTTTTAATTCATTACTTTTAATTTTTCCGAATAATTAAATCTAACCAATCTATGTGAATTCGACCTTATTCACCATTATTACAATTTATTTTTAGAGCGAAAAAACATTATTATCATCACTTAACAATGTTCACAATATATCTCTTCAATTCTCTCTCAAGAATTGCAGGTTCCTTCATTTTCCATTTGAACAATGGATTCTCGACCCCCTCATTGTAAGCCTCAGTTGAACCACCAGAACATTTTCTCAAACAATTCATCAATTTGATTTTGGAACAGTTCCAGATTCACAATTATTCCGCTAACTGTATGCGTTTAATCCACGATTTGTCCGGGCTCTATAGATTCAAATTATGTTGGGGGTCAATCCCAATTTTCATCTCAAGATAGCAATTTAAGAATGCCCCAGAGTTAAATAAGAAGAGGACTCTATCGCAGAGCAAGGAAATGTGTCGTAATTGAGCAAATGATGAAGATGAAGCATTATGCAAAGCATGGTTGCAAATTTCAAAAGACGCCATCACATGTTCGGATCAACCAAGGGTACGACTATGGGACAAAGTATTGCATGAGTTCCATATAGTTCTAGGCCGAGATACAGAGAAAATTAGCTCAGCTTTAGTGAACCGTTGGTTGGTACTTCAATCGCACCTCAACAAGTAATCTGGATTTGTGCAATTGGTGAAGAGACATCCAACTAGTGGCTTCAACGCTGAGGATTCGGTTAGTATTCTAGTCACCCCTATGCATTTTATGTGTTTGTTGAAATTGGTAGCCGAATTTTGAATGCCTAAATTGAACAATTAGTTGTAGTTTATACTGCTGGCTGATACAAATTAATGCATGTTGGTTGAAGAATTTATATGAATGGATTTATTGGTATATTTCAAAATGCCCACTCGGTGAATAAGTCTTTATGATTCAACATCAATATCTTTTCTCTGGCATATTCTTAATTGATTGTTGATGAGTTTTTGAAGTTATTTAGAGAAACTTGTGTGCATTTGCTGAAATTGAAGATACATACGTGGGTATGAAAATGCATAGACACATTAACTTTTCTGATATCATTAACTTTAATTGTTTTATTTATGTAGATAGGAGTTGTAGATGAACTTTATTATGAAGATTAGGGCCATTACTTCAAGTGGTATTCTTGTTGGTTGATTCTTAAAGACGGTCCAAAATGGTTTGTTTAATTGTCAAGAGGTGAAGAAAGATCTGATAAATTGTCTACAGATTTTGGGTGCAGAGGGTTAAAGTTGAAAATGCAAGGAATAGTTGGACATTTTCGGGTTATGTAGTTATTGGGCTGAGTTTTCAGTTTTGGAAAATTTCCAGCGTGGATTCAATTATTACTTGATTAGGCTGGGTTGTGGTAATAAATTTAACTACAAGTTAACACTTAACATATCCAATGTAGCAAATAATAATAGTTAAATTTAACATGTTGATGTGTCATTTAACATCTACATTTTTGCTTATATGGCTAGTTAAATTTAACTAGTCTAATGCGGACACTCTTAAGGATACAACTTTTAACTTGAGATTTCCCCAATTTCCAAAGAATGGATCTGAATTATTTTGTCTAGTGTCTAGTTATGTACTTACTCTGTCCTACAAAGATACGTTCATTTTTCTTTTTTGTTTGTCCTAAATTAGAGATCAATTTTCTTGTTGAGAGTATATTAGTATCTTAATTTTTTAATATATCCCTATTTAATATATATTGTTATCAACAATTATGAACTACTCATTATTCAACGTAAGGATATACTGTTAGGTAAAATGTATGTAAGAGCTTGGATATACTATTAAGTAAAATGTAAGTAAGAGTTTGTTTGGTAAAGTCAAAATTTTCACCACAACTTTTCAAACTCAATTTCAACCATCCATTCTTAATCAAGTCTATAATATTTGATTTTTCAAGCATTTTTAAATAACACATCCATAAAAAAAAATAAAAAATCACAAAAATCAAAACTTTTCACATTACCAAATATGCTCTAAATTTATAGTTCTAATATACATTAATTATATTTTTTTAATTTGTGTAAAAATATAAATAAGTCTATATTTATAGGATGAAAATAGTGTTTATTAGCGGTATTTCATCATCAAGATGTACTATCAAATTTGTTTGTTAGTAAGACTCTTATAGAGTGTCTTGGCTGCATGGATTGCAAGTAGAAACTAGACATTTGGCTGCACTCGCTATAGACACTTGGCTGCATAATTTGCAAGTAGAAACTAGACACTTGGCTTGGCTGCATGGGTTGCAAGTGTAACTAGACATTTGGCTGCTTGAATTGCATGACAAGGAAAGACCATTCTTCTGCGAGAAGCAATCTATGATCAGGAAAATATTTTTAGTAATCCATTTTCCACAGGGCCTAAAAAATTCAATTAATTGGCAAGTCTCTATTTTGAGGGATAATTTTCCATTGGTCCGAGTACTAAATTCGATACTCCATGGAGTATTAGAAATGCTTTTAATGAGATATATTTATCGAATCTCTAGAAGAGACCAAATATGGAAGGGCAATGCTGGAATTTGGAGTATTAGAAATGCTTTTAATGAGCTTTATAGGGTATCTTCGTCCATAAGAAAGAGGTTCCACTAATTGATGTTTCTGTTTTATACGTGATTTTGATTTTATTATATCTATTTGTTTTCTTTGAATTGATTATTTTATTTCATTTGCTTATTTGTGAATAAAACAAATGTGTGATTATTAATCCATAATCTAGTTTCTATTTGTTTCAATTAAACAGTTGACAATATCCATTGCATCAACTTTTATTAAAATTTTCTAACTCAGAAATTCTCCTTGTACAAGGCTGTATGTACTGTACTGTTATAGTGAGGGCTTTGTATGTACGGGGCCCGTATATGTAGTAGTGCTCTTTCTAAATATTTAATTTTTAGAGTGATGAGGCTATATTGTACAAGTAGAAATTCCCAAATTAAAAGCCAAACACATGCTGGATAAACTGCAAATATCATCCCATTAAAACAGTTCTTGAGTCAAAAAACCTACAAGATTAGAGGTTAGATTTTCTTTCTTCCTAGATGAAAATCTAATCTACCAGCCATTCACTTCTTCATACCGATGCTGCTCTGCCTCTCTCTGCCTTCCCAGCCCCCGAATTCTAATCTGGAACTGAATCACCGCCACGAAGAATCTCACGTTTTGGAGCGGACTTAGTGTTTCCACCACCACTTGAACTGTTCTAACCCTCAACAGGTCTGCACGAATCACCAAACTCAGCATGGCTGATCTCAAGCTCTCCAGTTCTAAATCAGGCCGAGTTTCTCTAATTTCTCCGTTCATCAGCCGCCTTCTTCCTTCCTCCCTTACTAGCTCCGCCAGTGGAGGAGCTGCCACACTTTCATGAATACTCGACAGTTCGTCTGCCAATAATTTCTCTTCCGTTTTTGTCTCCTGCTTCAGACGTTCAATTCTTTGCCTTTGATTCTCAGATAAATCACTCACTGAACTTGTCACGAGGTGAATCACTAACCCGGGTTTAAACCCAGCAATCCAAAAGAGGGCTTTCTCCAGAGGGCTGAACCAAGTTGGCGAGAACACAAGGAATGTGTGTCTTTTAGCCATTCGCGAGTTTTCTAGTAAGAATTCTTGATAGTGAGCAATGGCCCTATCAATGAGTTCTCTGATACCATCTTGATCACGAGACTCGTGGTGAGTTTCTTGTATCCTCAGCAACTCCTCGAGCAAGCTCTGCTGGCGAGCAAACCAGCGTTCAAGAAAGGCCTCAAACGACTCAAGGTTGTTGCCGGTTCCACTAAAGCTTTAAGCTCGGGGCCATTTAGGAATTGATTGACTCAGTCTAGGCATTTGACAGTAGCCAACATAGGAAAAAAGAGAGATGCATGGTGCTGGTGCGTAGTTTCTGATAATATTTTGAGACTAGTTGCTGAATTTATACAAGTTTTCTTAGCTTGCTGCAAAGGGTTTTCTGGTTGCTGAATCTGTGTGTGAAGGAGACACTTGGCTACTGCATGGATTGCAAGTGGACAAAGGCCATGGGCACGGCCAGTGTGAAGCAGTTTATTATATATCAGAGATATGGGAAAATATGGCCAGGCCTTGAACACGCACAAACCGCCAAGAATTGCAAAGGAGAGTTGGTCCATCTCGTCTCTATCCTCAACCATTTGTAAAGGTGCTGGTTTTTAAGCACGATGCTAAGCCCTGTTTGGTAGCAATTAAATTCAAGTTTTCAGTAGATTTTAATTAAAGTAGATAGAATTTGTGTATGAGTGAAATGTTGTGAGAGATCTTTGAAATGTATTTTAACAATTTTAATTAGTTTTCTTATAGTAGCGCCACTTTGGTACAAATATCCAAATAATATATTTTGTAAATGATTTTTAACGAATGAGTTAGTATTGACTCCACATCCAAAATTACTGTATCGTGAAAATATGTAACTGAAAATAGGTTTGAAGAAAAAAGTTGAAGGTCAAACTATGGGGAACTTGAGGAAAAAATTGAAAATTTCTTTCATTATCAAACAAGCCCAAAGTCGTTAAGGACTATTTGCATTGATTTATTTGTGGTCCGGAAGCTAGAAGGGTCGAGTTTGGTGTACTACCGTGTTAATCAAAGTCTATTTATTATTCACCTAGTCCAACTAACCCTTTATTTGGTAAAGTGTTGTTTATAAATTTTGTTCATAAACAACCACATGACAATATTTTCTTGATTTCAACAATTTCGGCTAGTTAAAGATTCTAAACAACTATTTTTTACTTTTCAAAAAATAAAAATAAAAAAATGGATCAATTACTACACATAAATTTATAAACAATATTTTGCTGAATAAGGTTATTATATTTGTGTTCAAAATGTATATGTTTCGTTAAATGGGGTAGTTTGGTTTCAAGAAAAGTGAATATGGTCCAAAAATTCTACTTCAACAACCATTTTGAATAAACATTTAAATAACTCTCTCACATGGGGTATGGGGCCCTTCAAAATGATTGTTCAAGTAGCAAGTTTCGAAATAAATGTGCATAAAGATAGGTTCTTCTATATGCTTTTTATTGACATATGGTCAACTTGACCTTATTGTTTTGATCATAACAAACAAGAATATATTGTGTTGCTAACAAGTGTGCTTCAAGTGTTTCATATAATGATAAATATTCAAAGCATTCAATGTTCAAATCTTTTATCAAAGATATAAATCAAAACTATGTGATCAAGTACATGGGACGCAAAGAAGATCAAGAAAGAATCGAAGATATTCAAGATCAAATTTCAAGTCGGAAAGTATGAAGACCAAGCAATGAAACATACAAAGAATTGAGCATTTACAAATTGTTTTTCAATCTTATGTAAGGTTAATGCATCAATAGTTGACAATGTACTTCACAAAGTCAAGTAACATTTTTAAAGAAATTAAAATATCTTTTTCAAAATCAACTTTGATCAGAAAACCTTGAAGAATCAAAATTTTGAAATCCTGATTTTTCAGGTCGACTGCAAATTTATGAGGTCGACCGCATGACACTTTTAGGTCGACCGCAAATTTTTTCAGGTCGACCGCACTGCCTATTTTTGAACTCCAACGGCTAATTTCTCGCAACGGCTATATTGAGGTCGACCGCATGGCAAGATAGGTCGACCGCAAAAGACAGTATGTGCAAAATTTGCTCTATAAATAGCCTTCTCTCTTGCATTCATTTTGAACAACAAAGAGGAGATTTTAGAGAAGCTTTCTTGTGAAAAATTCATTGTTCTTACTTAATTTATATTTATCTATCTTTATTAGAATACTTTGATTGATCTAACTTTGTTTTATCAAAATTCATCAAAGTTTTTGGAAGAAAGTTTTGTGAAGATTTTTGGTTTTATATTGTTTAAACTTCTTCAACATCTTCACACCACATTGGAATTGAAGTGTGAGTCTCTCTTTGTTCTAAACTTATTTTAATCTTTTAAAAGAGAGAAATTCCAATTAAGGAATTTTGATTATTTGTGCTACATTTTTCATTATCATTTGATTCATCAAAGTTCCATTGCCTAAACACTTTGAGCTTAACTAATTGTTAATTATTCAAGTGTGACATCTCTTGGTACTTAATTTGATTCAATATTTTAACAAGAGATTATTTGAAAAACTTTGTTTGATTGCATTGAACTTTTCATTATCATTTGCATCAAAGTTTTTCTCTAACACTCGAGCTTAATTCATTGCTATCTATTGAAGTGTTAGCCTAAATCTCTCGGTACTTAATTTGAGTATATCATTTGTAAAGAGATTTATTTCAATTGTAAATTCAATTCATTATATCTTGTGGTTTCGAGAGCCTTGTGAAAACTCGATTGTTGGTTAAGGGTAGGTGCTCCTTGTTGTAAGTTACCTAAGGATAAATGCTCCTTGTTGTAAGTCACTTAAGGATTTGGTACTCCTTGTTGTAAGTTACCAATATAGTGGATTTGACCTTACTCGTGATGGAGAGCTCGGTAACGGGGGACGTAGATCACGTTGGTTGATTAAACCTCCTTAAATCGCGTTTGCATTTTTTTATCCCTTTTACTTACTTACATTGCATTTACTATATTCTATCAATTTATATTGTGCAACACTATATCTAAGTGCTATACTTACTTTATCAATTAAGTTTACACATTTATAGCACACTACATTGATATTTAAGTTACTTGCAACACTAAGTGCTCATACTTATACCTATTGATTTTTAAGTTTGATATTATTTATCGAAAAAGTTTTATAAACCAATTTACCCCCCTTTTAGTTAGTTTACTCTTGGACTAACACTTTTTTTTTCTCCCCGATACCAATTCACACAAGTACCTGGGCACAGAGGGGCCCTAAGCGGCCTCAAGCCCCCAAAATTTATTGGAGCCTTGGGCACAAGTATAAATTTGGGAAAATTAAAGGAAACTTTAGGATCTATACCTTGAATAACCTTGATTAATTCAACAAATCACCAAGAATGCTAAGAATTTCTCAAACCCACAAAACTGAGATTCCAACTACAAATTGTGCAGGCTTACCACCACCGATTGAGAAACCAAGAACACACCCTTTTCCCTTTCGACAAGCACTCCCTCTCGATGTAAAAAATCCCCAAAAATTATCCCAAAATCAATACTAATTGAAGCTATAAGATGAAGATATATTTTGGTAAGAATGAAGAACAAAGTCCATTTTTTTTTTTTTGAGAGTGAGAGAAGCCGAGAGACTATTTTTCAAGAATAGTATGTTGCACCATTTTTACTAAAAATCAACCCCTTTTAGTAAAATACCCAAGTCCAAATAATTTGTAAAAAATCGTTTTAACAAATTTACGCAACAACAAAAAATATGGTTTCCAATCGATTTTGTGGTAATAAGCCCTTTATTTATTTTTGCCCCCGATTACTAAGCAATCTTCAAAATACCACACAAGTTTATGTTAAACGAGATAGCATTTTTAAGGACTTATTTGTTTGGTTTTAAGTCAATAATCCTACAGAAACATTAACTTAAAATTTAAAATTCAACGGGGATAAGTTCTAATTTTTAAAAATCAGGTGTCAAATAAATTTTAATTTTAATTCATTTATAACTATTTGCATTTTCTCTTCTTCATTCATTCGCATCTCTCTCTCTCTCTCTCTCTCTCTCTCACACACACACACACACACTCTCTCTCTCTCTCTCTCTCTTTCTCTCTCTCTCACACACACACACACACACACACACACACATTTCAACGCTCCATGGAAATTGGATATCTTCGTAGTTATACAGCCAATGCTTCGTTGAAGATGAACACTAGATCCATAGTGAAGTGAATGAAATATATGTATATATATTTTCTTATGATTCTCTATTCCTCTCCATCCATCTGTTATCATCTCTATCTATTTTCTATTTCACTATGCACAATTGCACGACATTGTGGTTGTGGTGGTGTTTTGGGTAGAGTCAATTGTGGTTGGACATTGTGGGGTTAAGTAGGGAAAGATGAAGTAATTGATCATAAATAGTCACAGTTCACACGTATTTGGTCAATTTAATCCATCACGAGTCACAAACAATCACATGCCCACAAAAAGTCACAATGTTCACAGATCTGCTCACAAACGGTTACAACTCATATAGATCCGGTGACACTTAACATGAAATTAGCCACGAATGGTCACAACTCATATAGAACTGGTCACAATTAATGCATTGCATGTCACATATAGTCATAATTTAATTGTTTGTTATTGAAGGTTGTGATGGTGTTGTGGTGGTTGTGCGCCAGAGGTGGTGCTGGTGTTTTAGATGATGCTAGTTGTGGTCGGGTACGATGTGGCTGTGTTAGGTAGAGGAGATGAAGTAATTGGTCACAAATGTGGCGCATGATTTCACATATATGTTTCAACGAAGAAAACATTAACTTTTAGATCAAGCCTAATACAACTAAAAGAGATAAATAGTATGAAACTATGCTAAATGTTACTTTAATGAGTAATAATTGGTTGAATTATAAAACCGTGACATTGGTGGATTGAAACAAAACCTAGTACGTCTTTTCTATATAACGTCATTTTAACAGCAAGTATCGATACTTATGATAGAAAACTGCATATGATGTTTAGATTTTATAAAAGTTAAACATCTAGTACATTTCATATTACAAAAGTACCATATTTTGGGATTCGAAACTAACAAAATAATCTCATAAACACGTAATGCTAGGTTCTACAAGTTCGACTTTATCTCCTTATCACGATAGGCCATCAACAACATTTCTTCTTCTTCTTCTTCTTTCTCAGCAAAGTGGGACTTGACACCATTGTCATAACGCAAATTGGCAGTGCATTTGGATTGAAAATGACCACACTCGTGGCAGCGTTAGCACTCGATGTTAGACTTATTGAATTCTCCTCTACCTTTGCCATTGCCATCTCGGTTTCCTTTGCCTCCTCTTCCTCTTCATGTACCTCGACCACGACCTGTGCCTCCTTCATGTGTCACTTTTAAGGCATGCACTTCACCATTATGCCTCTTGAACTTCTATTCATGAGTTGTTAATGAGCTTTGTATCCCATCAATAGTGAGAGAATCGATACCCTTTGACTCCTCTATGGAGTAAACGATATAATTGAACTTCTATGTGAGAGTGCGCAAAATCTTCTCTACAATCTTCACACCCTGCATATCCTCTCCATTGTTCTGCACATCATAGGCTACCAACATCACTTTTGAGAAATAATATGTAATTGACTCACCAACTTTCATCTCCAAGACCTCATACACTCCCTTGATACTTCCTTTTCATTGAGTCCCACAAGTGTGTGGATGTATTCTCCTAGATAATGGGCTTCAAGATTGATTTGTCGATTGATTGAAAGAGGTAATTCTTAACCTTTAAGTCTTTCAGCTTTAGTTCCTCCAATGTTTTACTTTGTGCCGCAGACATCATCTCTTTAGCAGTGGGCTCCAGTTTCAATGAGAACCAAGTATTCCTTCGATATCAAAAAGTTCTCCATTAGCATGCTCCAATGGTTGTAGTCACCATCGAACTTAGGAATGATGGGCAACGTGAAACTGCTTTCTTTAGTTTCCATCTCACAATCACTCTTTCTCACTTGTTAGGATACTGCGGTTCCTAACGGACATGACCTCTCACAATCAAGCCCTTTTTTCAAGCTCTAATACCACTTGTCAAAACTGATACATAGCAAAAACCAAGTGATCAACTGAATAACTTCGATGATTTTATTGATTGAGGGGAATATAAATAGTAGTAATGAAACAAACTACTCAGAAAAAACTAGAATCCTAATCTCTTCAGTGAACAAACTTGTCTATCGTTGATCAGCTTATTGACTCAAACTGAAACAACAAACAACAAATAGTAAAAATACTAGTTAACAAAGATGTGATCACTTCAACAATTAGTAATAACACGGTCTAGGTGACACTAAGAGTTTGTTTGGTCCAAGTGATTTTTCCCTTTTTTTTCTTCTTGAAATTCATTTTCAGCCATACATTTTTATGGATCAATCATTCTGTATATTTTTCAACAACTTTTCAACCAAATGTTTTTCCAAAAACTCAAAATATCTTCAAAACTCTAAACACTAAATAACTCCAAGTGTCATTAAATGATATACAATGAATTATCTAATTTCACCTTTATTTGAATTTAGTCTAGGTGGCACTAGGAGCTCGTTTGGTCCAAGTGACTTTTTTCAATTTTTTTCCTAAATCCACTTATTTTTAATCACATATTTTTAGGGGTGGACAAAATAATCGAACTAGACCAGACCAGACCAAACCTGTACAAAAATATTATTTACCATAGATTTTATCTCATTTCTTATTAGACAAAGATTTTAAATCATAAATCTAATTCTAAGTCTAATTCATTTTTCTTCTTTTCAATTATAGACACGCATTCAAACGGCTTTACTTGCACTTGTATAATATAGCAATCGTTGCACTCCTTAGTCACCATCGACGTCATAGATGTTTATTTTTAAAAATTTATGTATATATAAATCTCGGCTCAATTCGTCAATTCTCAAGAGTTAACCCTAACTCAAGTTGCAAATTCATCCCTAACTCACACGGCACTATGTTAGAATGAGACTCAGAACTTCATTGTAACCTGTAACTATAAGTTTAAACGGTCTTTATATTCGATTCTCTAAGTTTCAACGAGTCGGCGAGCTTCCTTCAGGCGAATTTCTTCTTCTTTGATTTGGAATAACATGTTACTTTTTTCTAAATTTGTATTTTGTTAACTAAAAATTTCATTTTCTATTTAGTATTGATGTTGATTATTTCTAATGAAGAAGTGTATATAAACAGGTTTTAATTTGTATTTATTATTTAAAAATTCAAGTAACGGTCTCAGAATCAAACCAGAACCGAGCGGTTTGGTTCCATATCTTTAAAAAAACCAATTGGTTCCATTAGTAAAAAAATCATCGATTTTTGGTTTGGTTTGGTTCTTCTGGAACCAGAACCAAATCGAACCAAGTCCACCCCTACATATTTCTATGAACTAATCATTTTTTACATTTTTCAACAACCTTCAACCACATATTCTTCCAAAATTTCTAAATTTCTCCAAAACTAAGTGTCATATCTAATTTCACCTTTATTTGAGTATACTATATTTCAAATTGAAGTAAGTAATTCAGTTAAAGATTTTGTTCTTGTATTCTTGTCCTAGACCTGAATCTTCTACTATACCGTAGAGTGGCACATAAACTCTTGCTCTAATACTATTGGTGCTAGATAGCATTATGCTGGAATGCCATAACTGCTTTGCTCATAGGTTTGTCCTTTGTACTTGGTCCAGTTAAATTGTTGCAACTCTACGCTGTGTCATATTGGGTAATTTCCAGTTTTTGATTTTCAAATAGAACCTTTTTTTTTTTTTTTGAAATGTGAATTTATTAATTATCGGTAGAATTATTTAACAAAGAGACCTCAAGAAATAGAGGAACCTTGTTCCAAGACATATGGTTTACATAGGTCTGCTCCGTTGTCAGACCTGTGCAACGTTATGTTACTCATTCTCCAGACACTTGGTGCATTCTCATTAGAAGGTGAACAAAATAACGTTGTCCACGTCTGGCAACGGAGCAATTTCGATGATTTACATATTAATAAGAATGCTTAGCTAGATCATGTACTGCAATATATATTAGCTCAACGTTTAACAACATCTACCGTATAGTCCCTTTGTTCAAATAAGAACTTTTTACACTCAACAACGATGATTCAAAATTGGGGATGATTTTATTTTATGGGTTTTGTCATATTGTTGGAATTTTTTTTAACCTATCTTCGTCACCATGGGCATGGATATAAACTTCCCTGGTACCAACGAAGAAAGGTTATTTATATCTTCTTTTATGCTTTCTTTTCGGTTTGTGAACTCTTATTTCTTATGATTTCCCTTCTGGAGTTCGAGAAAGAGCACGATACGTTGCGATTAAAAGTTAGTTTTCTTGAAAGTATGGGACTTTAACATCAAGTTCGGCAAAAAACTAGTAACTTAAAATAAGTTCGACTTACTTTTAAGCACAATCAAACAGTCAAACTTACATTACATTACTCTGAAGATATGCCTTTTGCAGAGTGGAGTTTCGTGATTACGACTTATTAATAACATCCACCAACCAAGATATTGGAATGCATTTGAAGATACACGATCTCTTCCCTCAAATACCACACTATCAGTTAGTGGAGGCGGTGAACAACCTTCTAACCCAATTAATTAGCTACTATGATTGATATTTGACTTTATTGGAAATTTGTTTCCAATGATGTTGTTCAAGTATTGGTTAATAAAAGAAGGAATTTAAGGAAGGGATTGAGAAATGTTTAGGATTTATATTAATGTGATATTAATTGAAGAATTATGCTACATAAACAATGTTGTGGGACAACAAAGTGAGTAACACTCTCATATGGGGATGAAGTCCACTCATGTGGGCCCCAATGTAAGAATGTTGTTCACCTTTTTGTTTAAAAGTATTTTCCATTTAACATTTTTGTTAATTGAAAGAAGGGTTGGTTTCATGCTGGATCAAAATGGGTTTGCATTCCCAACTGCCCACAAAAATTAATGGGGCAACCGCCTAGCTTTAAACTTGTTGCTGGGCGGTTGCCTACTGGCCCCTAATCGAGACTGGGGCATAATTGGGTAGCCGCCCAATTCAAAATTTTGACCATTGAAATTTTGAATTTGTTCGTGTGAATCTCGTAAGTGCACGTGATCGTTGACAAGTAATAATTGTGATGAGTTGAGTGTATCGTTCCCATGAGGAATAAAGTCTAATCTTAATTATCATTTTATCGTCGATTCAATCTATCTGTATTATATAATAATAATAATAGAATAGCTATCACCAATTTACGCACAAACTTTCCCGCCCAAAATTCTTTTTAAATCAGGAAACTTTTGTCAAATAAAAAAAGAAAAAAAAAACAAGTATTAAATTTAAATGTAATTAATAAAAGTTAGTATTAAATGAAAGTTGGTAATAAATGTGAGTAATTAATTATATATATAATTATGTTATGGTCAAAATGTATAATTATGTTATAATTATAAAATTCCAATTAATAAACTCAAACTCATAATTGTAAAAGAATTTAAATATTGATATAATTATAATTTAAAAAATTTAAAACCATATTTGAACTGAATAAATAAATATTGCAAAATATAGTGAATACATGCTTTTTTTAATGCTTATAGTTTTATTCATATTTTTTATAATTATACTATTATTTTTAAAAAATTGAAAATATGCATTGTGGGTGTCAAATCGAAAATTTGAACAAAAATTTTTATACTAACTCACAAGTGAGAGCTAACTATAAACATATCGTTTCTAAAATCATATCAAATATTAAATTTATGGATATGTTTGATTGCCTTAGTTTTGCTTAGAAAATGTCACATTATGAAAAATATTTTCCACATTTTGTATTTGTTTGATGTTTAATTGAAAATTTGACTTGGAAAATATTTTCTATGGTACAACCAATTGAAGCATATTTGGTGAGAAAACATTTTTCACATTAGAAATTAAACACAACTTAAAAGTTTTAATTTGATAGATGTGATAAATAAAATAAAATAAAAATGATATCGATATTTTTGCAGATGGTGATTTGGAATCTATAGCCGTCAATTCATTATATGATATACTTATACTTAAAGGTATATACACTTATCTTCCCAAAAGCTTTTGGGATATGTTTATTGTTTATTACTCTTAATATATTGTTTTAATTTTGTAAATATTTTTATATGAATCTCAATGGATTGAGATTATATTTAGTTTAATTGTTAAGATAGTTCAAAAAAAGTATTTGGGACTTTAAAAGGCCGCTGACAACAGATAGTATACATAACTATTTCACAAATTAAAATGCTAAATATTTTGACTATTTGATCTTTATATACTTATACATAAATATATATATTTTTACTTACAACTATGAAAAGTAATTTATAATAAATGTCACTAACCCCGTCTGATCTAAGACTGCCTTTCAAATTTAATCGAATATAATTTCCTCTAATTTCTCATATGTCATGAAAATCAAAAAAAGTTAAGGATAATCGCTTTCTACTTTCGATTTCTTTTTTTTTAAGAAACCAGTTTTAAGCCACGGTCAACTAAACGTTGCTGTTTCAAGAGTTACAAATCACAAGGATTTAAAAATTCTGATTCGCGACAAGGATGGCAATCAGATTAATTCAACGATAAACGTTGTTTTCAAGGAAGTATTCCATAATTTGTAATCGCGTATCTGCTTTTCGTTCTATTTTTTTAAATTTCTAAAAAATAGCATTCAATTTCTCAGTGAAATCTTTTTAAACATCTATATATTTTTCTTCCAATATGAACATAAATATAGTCCCACTCATAAAATATTAACATTATTATTGCAAAACATAAAAAATCGTGCATCGCACGAGTGATATACTAGTTAAGGGAAATAATAAATAAAATGATGATTTTGTTTTTTTATTCTTAAAATTGCAATTAATAATAAATAAATAAATAAAATAAATAAAAATGTTGAGGAGTAAATATGAATGAGAGCATGTATTGGAATATGAATCCACTTGTTATCATCTCTTTCAATTCAACAATTTTTGTAGTTTAGATCATTCATGCGTTATTTGAAAATCGATAATTCACATGCAATTAATTTTCTTTTTCAAGACAAATTAAATATATTCTAAATATGAAAGGGATCTATTCCTAATCCGAATACGAATGTTTAGAAAACATAAAACCACACAATTATCAATTAGATTGCATATGTCATAGTATTATTCCTAACATCTAGTATTCATGTGTTGATTATGAAATGTTCAAACATATTGTGATTTTTTCAAGACTATAATAAGTAACGATATATTTAATTGGTATTAAAGGAAGCCATCACCCGGATAACAACGTGATTAATTCCCCAAATTCTTGAATAATTGTTACACGCGTTGCACCGAAAGAAATCTTGAATTGACCTCTATTTTCGTCGTGTTTCGGGTTCACTCCTCTCTTTCTGTCCAATTCATTTTTAGAAGTCAGCCTCCGCCCAAAGTTTTAAAAGGGATTCTGCCAAATTCGTTCCCCAAGAAGTCTCGTAATTTCAACAATATGTATCACTAATCTCCCCACTTCTTCCACTAGCCAACTTTGATCCAATTCTCCAAGAAGTCCCCAGCAGCCTCTCTTTTCTTCAATTCTCTCCCATATGTATACATATTATCCAAGAATTTAATCCTCCAGTGCCGTGTGTAATCTGCCCTATTTTTTCTCACCAATGCCGTGTATCTATATATATATATATATATATATATATATATATATATATATATATATATATATATATATATAATTAACAAGAGATATTCCAATTATTTCTAGACCCAATTGTACTAAGTAGGATTATTTTTAAAGACTCAATTCCTCAAATACCTCAAATTGGTCCTTTAGTTTTTAATTGTGCAATCAATGTTTTCATTTATGCCAATTCAAATTCTTCAGTTTTTGGAAGTTTGCACTTTAATCCCCACTTTGTCAATTTTTACATGATTTTCAAACGCATACAAAATCGAGTTTTTCCTAAAGTAAACAAAATAAACATATAATTAGCAATATAATATCCTAAAATACTTACAATTGTCCAAATTTAAAGCTAAAACGTACTTATCAGAATCCAATGACTTTTGAGGGTTCGGAGATAGCTTTTCACTCAATTCTTGCTCTATTCGTAATGAATGCTTGGAACACTATAAATATGAGATGATATCTTGAAAGAATCATATAAAAAACATATATTATACTACCATTACTGATCCAAATTCACAAAGATTCAAACTCAAATTTTTATTAGTTTGTTGTTCCTCTTCCAAGTGTTTATTTTGCTTTATGAATACTCGATCCAGAGACTTGATTAGTCCGCCAAGTTCATTTGCATTACAGTCCCTAAACATCTCAACCATGAGTGAGCAAATGTATTTTTGGATTTATAGCGATTTCTAATCGTTTTTGAGCCTTTTCTTTGTCTCCAATTTTTTGATGTCTTCCATCTATTTTCAAATTTCAAGTGTGGTGTCGATTCAAGTATTGATGTGCCATGATTCCTTGATTCGTGGTACTTTTTTCAGCTTGTAGCAATTTCGTATCCAACTCTCGTGGGATTGAAATATTCCAACAAACTTTACCACGGGGAATGTTGATTGTATCTTGACATTTCGAGCATTTCCTTTTGTTGCACGCAGAGGCAGCTGAACCTGTCCTTGAGAAATACTTTCTGGAACCTAAGAAATCGAGTCATCTGCCAACTTATCGGCGATTTCGTGAGAAGTTTGAAGCAAGGTCACTATGCTAATGACACTCATGATGTGGTATACCACCAAACTGAGCTCTTAAATCCAATCCAAGTGAAGCAATGGAGTGTGATCGCGGTAAATAATTTCCAAGCCAGACTTACTTCAAATGACCTCTAAAGATGACTTCAACCATGGTTCAATCCGGAATTTTGACACTGCCAGTTTACGTTGATATTTGATCGACTTATTTTTGCAAGAAAGTGATTTCCTCCAGACCGATAAAAGTTAATATACTGTCAAATTCACGTTGTCCTCTATTTATTCTTCCTGAAAGGTGATAATGTCCTGTAAATTAGGGGAAGTCATGGTTTTAAGATTTCATTATCAGGGTAACTGTAATTTTTTGAAAGATCTAGTGTTTAATATATTGTTATTATTTTGCAAAGTACATATTTTAATATATATTTAGAGCAATTGCAAGAGTCTCTTTATTTATAAAGAGTACTAGTGGGGTACGTGCTATGCATGTAGAGAAGTTGAAATTGTGTATGATTTAAGGAAAAACAAATTTGGCGTGTGTTTTAAGAAATTGTAGGCATATTGGAAGCTAATATATGCTTGCAAAAATTATCAACTAATTGAGATGGAAAAAAGAGTTTAATTTTGTGACCACTATATAGGTGAATCTTTGTGTTATTGTAGCTATAAGAGAAAGGGAAAAAATTAAGAAGAAGATAGAGAGTACGTAAATAGAGTAATTAAAAAGTTCTAAAATGTCCAACTTTCAAGTGAAGAGCACGTTGTAATAGCTTCAACATAAAAGCACACTTTAGGAAAATTAATTATCATAACTCTTTGTATATAGACACATTATTGGGTATCTCAACCCTTTCAGAGAAGAAGTAATTGAAAAGTAAAAGAATGCTTCATGCCTAAAATTGAAAGGCACATTCCAGAATGTAAATGCTAACATAATTTCTTCTTACAAGATAAATGGATGATAAAGTGAAGAACACTAATACATGTACGGTATATTGATTTTTTGAATATAATACCTAAATCTTATAAAGAGAAGTAGAGATGGCAAAAAAAAACCTGACTCGAACACACATCTAATGGGGAGAAAAAAACCCGCCCCGACCCGGGCGGGTCGCGGGGCCGGTGCGGGCTTGGCTGTCTCGCCCGAATAAATAAATTAATAAAAAATAATAAGGAAAAAAATTAAAAAAAAAATTAAACGTGGGGGGTAAACGGGGCGGCGGAGTTGACCTGCCCTGACCCGAAATTTACAGGTAGCGGAGCGGGTTTGAAATTGAAAAAAATCTCGTGGTGCGGGGGGCGGGGCACATGCCAGGGGGACTCGACCGAACCCGTCCCGTTGCCATCACTAAAGAGAAGTCATATGAATTCGGAGGAATCACACATATTTAGCTGGACCACCAGATAATTCAAACCAAGTCATACGAACATTTCCTACACCATTTATCACCAAATGTGTGCACAAAAGATTTTTAGAGGAAAAATTACAGTGATTTATAGAGGAAAAGAGTTCTCGATATCAAGTGGTGAGAGAGAAATGCAAAATCATGATTTTTTTGGTGTATTTGAGAGGTAGAAATGAGAGTCTATGTTGGATTTTGTGTATTTTAGATGAAGAAATAACTCAAGTCGTTGAACATGTCAAAGCCCAAATATATGGTCCTGGTATATGAATAGTTGGATGAATAATAGATGAAAGGGGAAATGAACAGTGATTTTCTTAGACTCTTTTATTGGTTTTAGATGAAAATTTATAGTAGTTTATGGAGAAAACGAGTTTTCGATTTCAAGTGGTGAGAGAGAAATTAGAATTCACTCGAGGGAGGTAGAAATGAAAATTTATGTAGGGATTTTTGGAATTTTAGAGCATATTTGATAAAGGTAAAATTTTCAATGTTTTTCTCAAGTTCATTTTCAATCAATCACACATTTTTATGCTATCCATCACTTTTCACACTTTTTAATCACTTTTTAACCACACATTATCTCAAAAATTCCTACACCAAACAGGTTCTTAGAGTGAGAAATAATCAATTTGTTGAATATGTCAAAGCCCAAATATATGACTAGGTACATTAATAGTGGATGAACATGGAGAAGAATATTGATCCCTTTAGGCTCATTTATTGTTTTTAGGAATTAGGATTTTAGGATTAGGATATAGATAGGTACATGAATAGGGAAATGAATAGTGATCCCTTTAGGCTCTTGTATTGTATTTAGGATTTAGGATCTTGTGCATTATAGAGAGAGCATTTTTAAATTTAAAGAATCATTTTTTTTTTTACACATTTCAGCAATTTCTCTACTTTGGCTCTTCATTTTGAATTTTCAAGAAATATTTATTGATTTTTCATCATATTTTATTGGACATAATTTTTTCTATGTCAATGGTCAATAAATTGAAATTTGATTTGAATAGTTAATTTAAGAAGTAGAATATTAAATTTGTGTGTGTGTGTGTGTGCGCGCGCGCGCGTGTGCGTGTGTATAAAATAGAGGAGTTGTCACAAAATGCACGCATAAACCAGCCAAAATACACTTTGTATTCTCAATATTATTTTTTTTAAATGAAAAATTAATATTTATTACATATTTAGTAAGAATTGTAATGCATATATTCTATGTAAATATGTTACTTTGGAAATGAAAAAAAAAAAAAATTGCGTTAATGTATTTGAATATAAATAAATGTGCTAGTATTTATGCAAATTAGTCATTTTTTTAGAAATTTTATGCTACAACCCTCCATTAGGTAACACTGTAGCGTTTATAAACTGATTTATAGACTTGCAAAATGTCTGTCCAAAGGTCTGGATAATTTGTTATTAAGAAATGAAGATCTGAATTTTCAAGATGGTGGTATTATATCTACTAGTTCTAACACCCGTGCGATGCACGGTATTAGATACAAAAAAGAATATTATATTACAATAACTAACCAAGACAATCATAGGACTATAACATAAATAGTATATAATCAACAATCTTCCAAATTTATTTTCAAAGATTTATTATCTCAATCTGCTTCATAATTGTAGACTTGATATTTGTCTATAAAATTAAAGGATTCATCCAAGGCCTATTAGCAATGGAAAATGAAAAGAAATAATTTAGCTCAAGCTTAAAACTCATTCTTACAAATCTCATATTTCTCCAAACTTATTTTCAACCATATATTATTCAATAAAATAATTTCACATGTAAATCAAAAAAAAGTTCCTACTTTTTAACCACATTCTCCAAAAAATCACAATTACAAATTCTATTTTCCCAAAAAATATAGCTCAATCAAACTCTTAATATAAATTCAAGCAAATAATAGCATTTCCTCACCTGAGAAATTTACATTTCAAGCAAAAATGAAAATTTATCTGGGTTCGTAGACTTCTAATTTTGTGGTTCAAAATAATAATGAACAAAAGCAATGTATTTATTAATACAGGCTATCCAGCCACACGTTATTACAATTTTCTACATCAAACATAGATATTAACCTTTTTAGGCAAACTGCACTAATCTCAATCAAATTAAAGTTGAAACTTCCAAAACACATTTCAAATATATTATATAATATGTACCGAAAAACAAACATGGATAGATAAACATGGATGGAGAAAGTGCCAAGAATCTCACAAAGGTAAAAAAAAATAGACCTAAAACAGGTGACATCATATCCAGGCCACCACTCTCGGAGTCATCACTTGCAAATCAATAATTTAAGAAGAAATTCACAATTGGTTTGTATATGATATCCCTGCATAATTCGAGATGTCACTCATCAAAACAAATGATAAAAATTTCACAATTTCTACATAATAATTGAGAGTAAGAAGTTATTCTTTTCAAACTAAAATAATAAACCAAGAAGACAAACCAATTGTTTTGCCGCTACATGTACAATCCTATTTGTTTTGCATGGACCACAGGGCAAAGAACCATACATTGAAGAGAACCCATCTCAAATCCTCTGCAATCCATAATAAAATTTAAAATACATATAATCATACACCCAATATTCATCATCGAGTAATCTTTTTCAAAAAATTAAACCCATCTCTTTTTAATCCTCAAAAGCCTCTCCCCTAACATGGTTGATGTCTCTGACCTACCAAAATACCCAAAAATATCCTGATAAAGTTGATCTTTTAGATGAAATTCAAAATTTCCCTCAATAAATATCATTTTTCAAACTAAGCAATGCTAGAACCTCCATTTATTTTTCAGTATCTTCCTGTTTCACCTTTGCATCTTCCTTATCCACAAAACTGCAGCCATAATACTCTTAAAACCAGGGATCTACCCCTCTAGTCTCCCGCCTACACCCAAAAGGTTAGACCGAACAAAAATTACTTCACAAAATTCATATACCATACATATTGAGATTCAACCTGAAAGATTGCAAGTTCATATTGATAGAAAAACAAATACATTCATGCTAATTCATAAAGAAATCCATCAATATTTAAAACAATGAAAAAGACTAACCCTTTATTGAATTAATTAACCAATATCAACTTATCTCAAGCTATCAAAGATGAAGATTAAGCATCAGAAAAATGTTGATAAAAAACAATGGTAGGTCGAATTTAATGTTGGTTTTTTAATCAAGTAATCACAAATGTAATAATTAAAAACTGAGTGACTACCACTAAAAGGAAATAATTTGTTCACGGCATATTATCGCTGCTTGCCATTAATAATAAAAGATGAATTATCCAGAATAATAGTTCTTGATGATATTATTTTTCCATAGTGGAAAGAACCTTGAGGGTCAGGTCTAGCTGCATTTAATGTCAAGTTCCGTCTGTAACACAAACATTTGGAGATTAGGCTATTGAAGAATTATGATCACCGTGGCCACAGTTTTTTTCAAATCTGTTTTTCGTGATGGATTTTCAATATCACGTAAAAGAAACCAAATTATATAATCATCAAACATCTCTATAGATAACACAAAAGCCTTGCTCAAAAATATTGACTTGCCTCTCTAATGCACGGTATTGTCAAATCTCTACTAAAATTGGATAGTGTAGGCTACGTTCAAACACCCTGTTGCCTCAAGACCCACAAACAAACACAAATATATTAATTTTCGGATTTTTAACTATTTCTTGGTTGAAGTAAACTACTAAAACTTTTCTCTCAGCACCTCAACAATAATTCTACATATTTATACTCACTTCCCTCAATATCGCATTTGAAAACAATAATCAAGCCCCCATGTATCTAGTCTATATTCTATCCAAAATGCAATGATCTCTTTATGCCAACTTCTAAAGTTTGAACTTCCCAACTCAAGTGACAACTGAAGAATTCTTGAATCACTTGCAAATCTATAAATCTCACATAGAATATCAATTAAAATCAAACCATAAAAATTATAAGTATCTAATCCAAAAGCCATAAATGAATCATTATAAACAGCAAAATAGTCAAGATTTGTACAATAAACCAACCAAATATAGCGCGTGACAGCGTAAGAAGACCGCTTTCATGCTTATTTGATCCTTGAGCTCATGGGCCGGTCGACGATATAAAAGCTCATGCTTTGAGAAAGGATACAAATTCATTTTAACAATGTTTGTAAAAAATAAATGGAATAATGAGGAAAAGTAAAAAATATAAATTCTCTTTTTGGTTGGGAATTTTTTTTTTTTTTTTTTTAACAACCAAGTTTACAACCAAGAAAGTGAACAATCTTTTAAATGAATGGGATAATGAATGGGACCTAAAGAGACTTGTGTCTTTGTAGGAGGGAGGCAGAATAAATGGAGCTACCCTGCTAATAAATTTTTTTATATTTGTATATGAAAGTAAATACCATTTCCTCTTGTAGAATCTTTGTTTTGTTAAATGAATATTCTAAATTCAAAAATTGTCACTACATTCTCATCTAATTAACCCCAAAAGACTAAAAACTAAAAAGTACTCGGCATTAATAAAAAAAAAAAAAATTACTCCATTACCTAGCTGAGGAATGAGCCATGGCCGCGTAGGCGTCCAAGATCTCGACGCACAATTGCAGATCTCAACGGTTAACTGGAGTGTAGGTGCTCTTAACATATGGAGTGATATTATCCCACAATCTGCTTATTTATTCTCTCTTTCAACATCGACGACATGTATTTGGTTTAAGCAGAAAAGTGTGGTAGGGGAATGAGGAGAGGTCTAAAAATGAAAATAAATGATTGTATTTCCATGTCTAAAAAGAAAGGAGGAGATAAAAGCCCCCCACAACAATAATGCTAAAACAGAAATTTATACCACCATCATTTATCCAACAATCATTTTAACCAGGCACAAGCTAAGCTAGTGGTTATAAAATTCAGGAGTTGGTTTGATGCTGGTGAAGATTTTTATTTGTAGTTTTAACGGAGGTGACACCCTTGGTTACTTGGTTCTAGGTCATTTTATTCAGTCGTGCCTACAATAGGTTGTATAAAGTTAAAATTAAAGAGCATAACCATTAGAAAAATTGGCAGAAGTTTTATGAAGTTAAATGGAAGCATAGTATTAAAAGCTAAAAGTTGGAGGATTGTACCAAGCCTTTCAAACTGAAATCTATCTCCAATCGTAGCATCTCTAAAAGGAAAAAAGGAAAGTATTAGAAGATAACATAGGAGTCTAGAGGTAAAACAACTGATAGAATTCGTGAACAATGGCAAGGCAACATGTGATAGTTTACTGGATATCATAATCAAATTCTTTGAGTTTGGAAAGCACTCGCGACAAAAGGTAAGAATGCCTGCTCGATTTATTTTAGATTCTGAAACATGGCATAACATCATGACACGTCTAGCAAACATATACCAAACACAAATAGTACAAAAGTTAAACAGAAGATTTACTTATTAATATTTCTTGGTACCTATAATAGTACCATTAATATTACCATGTTTTATTTACCACACTAAGCATCAAATAAGTTGGAAAACAGCAAATGCTCGCAAGGTACATCCAGTACCTTACTTCCTGGTGCAAATCTCGTCTTCCAAAGAGCACAATGAATCTTGTTCGTGTAGTAGCTGTGGAACCATTAAAATTGAACTTTTCAGACAAAAATATATACAAATAATTCAGCAAAACATATAATAAACATAAATAACCTACATAGTCACCAGATATCCCTTCAAAAAGTCAAAAAAAAAAAAAAAAAAAAATGAAAAGAAAAGAAAACTAACTGTCAGTCATGATAATGGATAGCATAACTAAACCTCGAAACGGGCATCTCCTTAGCATACGAAAGATCCACAAGTCCATCACTTGCAACCTATATGTATAAAAAATTATAGTTTTTAACCCAACCTATCTGTTCACTTCTTAAATAGCTCCAAGAAAGTTTACAACCAGCTGTCCATGCAATTAACTCTACAAAATAGTATTCACGGAAAACCAACTACATCCTAGTGTGGTTAGCCTTTGACTATGAGTCATTCTATAGTTCTACCCAAGAAAAAATGAGCCTTTTGTTCCCATGAATAAAAGTTTTTCAAATTTCAAAAAGGACCTTTTCTTGAAATACCAATCACCTTGATCTCAAAAGAAAATGCTGAGTTCTTGATTCGGAGTCTGCACTGCCTATAACACATTCGTAATTAGAAAAATAAATTATGTACCTCAGTAGTAGCACGAACTCATCATTTTCTCACAAAACCAAATGGCTAGAACACCAATTTGGTCTACAAAAGTAATCAACATATAGCCTGAGCCCTGAAAAATTCATCAGTTTGCAAATGGTGAGCCCAAGTTCTGCAACGCCTTTATGTCGATTTGACGCATTTCGTGGGTCGGGGTTGTTTTGTGGTGACTTGGGTGTAGGTTGTGGTGCTAGTGCGTTGGGTGCAGGCGGTGGTCATTAGGTGCAGGCGATGGTGCATTGGGTGCAGGCGGTGGTTTGTGGTTCGTTGGATGAGGGTGTGGTGCAGGCGGTGGTGATGGGTTTTTTGCAACCTAGGTCATGCGATTTTTGTGTTTTCGCCTCCACTGCTTCCCTCGTGTATTAATGTTTGAGTGATGGTTCAGCCTGGAGTTTAATTGCAGAGATGGACGATAACCAGACATCGATTCCATATGAATAAAAAAAAATTGAAAAACTGAAGCCAAAACTTACCATTAATGCCAGATTTATTTCAACATGGTGAAAGAACAGCAACCATAGCGAAGCATCAGTGTCCAACTGAAGGAGATGTCGGCTTAACAGAAGGAGAAGTCGGTTTGAACAAAAATACAAATGGGATATGAAAGCTGCGCTCATTTAAAAAACGACACTATACAATTTTTTTTTTTTTTAAAATAATTGATAAGAATTTAAAAACAATCAGAGGATTTCAAATTTCAAATTCTTGCTTCTGGGAGAAGTTACCGAAAGGAGGGGAACCATTTGAGGGAATTTTGGAGGGATTTTTGGAGGCAAAATCTAAGGAACTATCTTTCTTTATAATAATAATAAGATTTCTCATTTGGCTTTTGCTGATGAAGTCATGATCTTCACCAACGGCTTAAAAAACTGTGTCACCAAGATCATGAATTTCATCAGATCTTACACTTAAGGATTGATGAGGAGATAAATTTCATCAAGAGTTCATTCACTATAGCGAAGGCTAAACACAGAGAGGTGGTTGCTGACACCATGGATTCCAATTTCAGGACATGCATTTCAAATATCTCGAGGTCCCATTATACAAAGGCCTTAAGAAAGCAATGCCATATGATGACTTGGTTAACAAAATTAAAGGCAAAATATTAGGATGGGAGCACAAGTGATTATCCTTTGTGGGGAAGAATAATCCTTATAAAACATGTTTTCAGTTCAATACCATTTCATCTATTTCAGATCCTCAACCCACCCGTGTGTATTGTCAACAAACTTGCTAAAATTCTCAATGCTTTTATCTGGGGAGACTCAAGTCGGAATAAAAAGGTTCATTAGGTTGCTTGGAAAAAACTTTGTTGTCCTACGGATGAATGGGGGATTGGTTGGAAATCTCTTAAGGATTTAAACATTGCACTTGAATGCAAACTTTGGTGGAAATTCGGGAAACAAGAATCCCTTTGAAGCTGGGTTAAGAAGGTAAAGCATTGCATAATCAATCTTGCTACTCGAATCTATTTAATATATAAAACTAGCAAAGTCAATCAAGTTCTCCCGCTCAAGAAATCCCGCCCAGTGAAGACGACGTCGTTCTGTCTTTTTAATTAAACAACCAATTTGACCTCTACGCACCTGATTTTCTCCAAACCCTAAACACCTCTAGATCCGTCTCTGTCGAAGCCCAACCCTAGCGCTACCTCCTCTCTTCTGTCCTCTCGAAGCTTTGTCATCTTCTATTGGTC